>VXBI01007280.1:1005117-1185927 GCA_013397375.1 Toxostoma redivivum
AAAAAAAAAAAAAAAAAAAAAGAGGAAAAAGTAGTATTTATCAGTGCTTTTTAGAATATTTAGTAATGTATGTCTGCAAAACCATAATAATTATAATCACTGACTGAACCAAACTAAATTTTTAATATTACATGTTTACTGGATAAACAAATCCCAGTAAGTTCAAATCTATCACTGAGAAAATTTCTAAATTAAATTAACTTTGAGTCTTTTTAAAAACACAACTCAGTGATGTGTGCATGTTCCTTTAGATGTTTACATATAGAATCAGAAAATGAGAAATGTTCAAATCGGGAAAGCTACAGAGTATCTGAACACACCAGATCTGTTAGTTTTCAGGCAACTGGTAGATAAAACTTGAAAAAGAGACTTGATTTAATTACCAACTGAATTTTGGGAAAAATCAGGCTTCAGGAAAGAAAAATGTGAAAATGAGTTAATGTGTGATGATGTGCAATGATTAAAAACATGCCAGAATGAAAATAAAACACTAAGAAAAATAACATTTGGGAGAAAGTAGGTCCATTAGTAATGAGAACTATTAATTTAATGATGGAATTGATGATGCTAAATTAGTTAATTCCCATTTTAAATCTCTCTGTAAATAACTCTAAGAATATAAAATCTCTTAAGTATAGAGCACTGTTGCCAACTTTGCTAAACCAACTGAATCAGATCCTTAAAACTTAGCGAAGTTGCTTTTATTTTTAATGCATAAAACTAGCTATTACTTTGATGGGCTTTTTTATAATTCACTTAGTTTATATTATATAAGTACTAGGGCATATCCCCTAGCATAATAAACTTACTGTTTCTGTTTGAAATACAAATACATAGTGAAGGTCTATGAAGTATTTTGGCATTAAAGTTGTATCTGCAACTAATACCATCCATAGAATCAATGAATTATAAAATTAGTCACCCAGGTAGATGGGCTTTCATTCCTTGCCCTTTTACAGAACAGAAAATAAACCCTTTGAATATTAGATAGGTGATGAACACCATCATGTGAAATGTAAAGTAGAAATGGGCTGAAGGAAAGGAGAAATTACTGTTTTACTTTCAGGGCCCCATTCCTGCCAAAACACTACTACTTTTGGGTGATACATACTTTGGACAACATTTGAGAGCCTATAGGACTTCAGTGAAATTGTTGTTATACTTAAATTTAGGAACTGTATCAAATGAAGTTGCTTTCAAGACAAATACTCCATGACTCTATAAAAGCACAGAATGGTGCACGGAGTCCGAATCTTCCATGTTTTTTTGTTTGTTTGTACCTTTTCTTCCATATATAGTAAATCAAAAGTTTTAAAAAGTGGTTATTTATAGTGGGGAAATTGAAAACAAATCAGAATAGTTTCTTAAGCATACTAAAAATCTCCTTAGCAGTACCTATTATAAATTAATAAGTAAAACTAATATAGAATTTTATAAGTCAGCAACTGGGTAGAGAGGATTTCCTAACTGATGGATAAATCTCTTCTGACTATTTCAACAGTGTTAATGTTTCTATCTTATGTTGACAAGCTTGTACTCAGCTCTGTGAACCACATGACTGTAGGAGGTCATAAGACATTGTTTGACCTAGGCAAATGAACAGTCTAATAACAATGGTAAATCAGTTTAAATTGGAAAATCATGAACTCATGATTACAGCAATTTGACTGGAATAATAAATGACAAGATATTTTCTTCCCAATTTGGAAATATTTTCCAAATATATGAGTTTTTTTTTTTTTAAATTGAAAGTTATCTCAATTCTTGTACTCAAAACATATAAGTAGGTTTCTTAAATATAATATCATCCATCAGGAATGATTCTTGAGTTATAAAGGGATAGTTAATGAAGTGAAAATATTTGTCCTCGAGCTTTCAGTCTCAGTACACCCAATAATTCTCTTCCTGTTTCTGCTGCAGCTGCAGGTCCAGTAACGTTCTTTCTTTAATTGCTGAATTTCTACAGCTGACCTACTTTCTCTAGTATTAGTCTCAGTCCTAAAGCTATAGGGAACCAGCTTGTGATACGAATCATTTGAATTCACTCAAAAGATATGGTTGAGCATCACTGGAAGTACTGATCCCAACACCTTCCAGCTTCCACTGGTAGTAAGGGTGTGAGAAAAGGGGGCTAGGCCTCACAGCAAATGAAAGCAGGGGAAGCATAAGAAAGACATCAAACCCCTTGTTTTTTAGTTGAAAGAAAAAGGTATTAGTGCCTGGCACCTATAGCAGTGAGTGATATTGCTTGGGACAGAGCATGGACAGATTAATATTATCCCCACAGGCTATTTTAGTAAACTACCAAGTGTAAATTAAAGTATAACTTTTCTAACAATAGCAGTGGTGGGAAGATGCAGGGGAAAAAGAATAATGTTTTTCATGGGGCAATTTTTTTCTAATAATTACTAGTTTGAGCAGGCACAAGTCCAAATCCTAGAGAATAATAGAGCGAGTTAAAAATTTTATATGTATTGAATGGAATTTCCTGCTTGTATATGGGAAGTATAATGCTTAATGGAAGTAAATTTAAGCATCTGTGCAACTATATGTATTGTACTATATTGTCATATTTTCAGTTCATACATGATAAACACTAATGGAATGATTATGTTATGAACAGATATCTTGAATTTCCATGTATCAGACCTTAAAACTTTCTCATACTAATATCTTTGTCATCTTGAGCTACTGTATTTTAAAAGACATTAACCTTGGAATTAATTAAATAAAATTCATTACATCCATTGGAATATTTCAATGGTTAATTGCCTAACTAATGAAATTATAGGTCACATTTGTAATCTTAAATAATCTAACTTAATCTACTACTTTTTATTGTATTTTTTTCTAAACTCATTAATCTTTTACTCATCTGGGTACTGTACAAAGAGAAACAGCTGGCAGATCAGGATCAAATCCATAGGTAAAGCTTAGACCAACAGAGAAGTCATGGGACTGACAATTATTCATAAACCTTCATGACAAGGTTATTGGTTTTTTCCTTGCAACAATAAATTGCCACTTAAGCAATTTTATATAAAATCTGAAATATTTTTATTTTGGGTTTTTTGCTTTGCTAAACGTTGCAATTAAAAAAAAAAACCAACAGCAATTCTGGTTGTAGTGAGATAATGCTGATGCTTTATATAGGCCTTACCTCTGATACAAACATCTCAGATTTTCAAATTTGCTTTAGTAAAGGTCCAGAATTTTTTTTGGAGGCAAAGAAATGCTATTTCCTGCTTGAATTTATAACATTTCATCAAAGCCCATTTCCTTTTTGAAGTGTCTTCTCTTTCCACACACAGCATGACATTTTCTTTAGAAGCTCACCAATTTGTAGTTGACTTACAAATTAGGTAATCAGCTTATCACCTGGGGTGCCAAGCAATAGTGATCACAGAAGGGAGCTCACACAAGGATCTCTTTTGATTATGGCAGTAGGGTTCCAGCTGAGGTGCATCTGCTGATGCCCACTATGGTAGTTCATCCAAGAGAGACAGATGGACCCTGAAGCTGTAAGCCAGACACCTTCCTGTGGCTGGAGCTTGAAATATCTACCATATCTGGTTGTTCACTACTACTCCTGAGAAAAATATTTCTAGAGCTTTTGAGTCATAGCAGAGTACAGTCCATTTCAGTGCACTAAAGTGATCTAAACTAACTCTGACTTTGCACTGAGACAGACTGATCGCGCCCTGTTGGGCAGCTGAGGGTCTCAGCTCTAGTAACTAACAGTGACAACAAACAGCTGAGGACAGTAACTGCTCAAACATACCAGAAAAAAGCTAATATGTTTTCAGGCTGCCTAGTGCTCCATAGATTACAATCAATATTTTACAATCAATATGGAAAGGAGTAAGCAACCAGAAATCATAAAACCAGCTTAATCTCTGATATACTAGAAAAGTTTTCTTAAATAGAATATAATGGTTCTAATATGAAAGAGAGAAGGTATTTTAATAGTGCCAGTTTACTTCTTAAGATACAAATTAATTACAAAACTTTTACTTCTAAAAGACATTCCCAATTTATATAGACAGAATACTATGTTGAAAAATATAGACTATGTATGATTGCCTAAACTAGTACAAAATACACATGTGCATGCATACATGGTATATGTGCATACACTTTTAAGAGGAAGTATTAAAGTTTTTTTTAAATTGTTCTGACTACAGCAGGATGTGTTTGTAGAGGATAAATTCAGTAATATTGCATAGATCCATGCAGTTGATAAATCCTTGGGCCCTCCATGGAAATATGAAAAATGGTGAGAGGCCAAGGAGCCTCATTAAGTGTAACAATATGTGCAATTACACATGAATTCATATAAGCAGATGAAGCCTTTTGCTTATATGTTAGTGATAAATGTGAAATATATAGGATGGGAGTGTAGCATTTCTGCATGGATTGGTTGTTGATTATTCTGCATGCATTGTTTCTGTGGATGCATGCATTATTTCAGATTCTTTCACGTTGTCTTACCCTCATCCCTTCAAATCGCGACAAGGCTCTTAGAGGTCTCAAAGCTCTTAGTGTCCTAAGGGATTTAATCGCACCAAGTTCTGAGTAGCCCAAGGCATTAGCTGTTAAGCTAACCAAAGAGACCTACACAAAAACAGAAAGGCAATATTGCTCATTCATCTTTATATCCTTCCGATACTTATGGTGGGAATGATGTGTGCCCTGAACTTCTCAAGAAGATTCAAGGCTGGACCTCTTTCTCCAGGAAACCATCTATAATGCAAAAAAATCTTTATGTCAGACAAAGTAGAATTAAAGTGTATTCTAGGTACCTGTTGATGAAATCATGTTGTAGAATGGTATAAAAGTGCCTTCTATATTCACATAAACCAGTCAACATTTGGTGGCATTTAAAGAAAAATGAAGTCACATGGAAAAACAAAACACCCAAAAGCTGGGTGAATTGGAATGGTCAATTTAGGTCAGGACTTCCCATGATATCTTCAGAGCTTGACGAGAATGTAAATGCTCTCAGAAACCACATCCAGACCTTGCTTCTGTACAAATGGAACTTTCTAGTATCCAGAAAATCTTATTCAACAGCCTTAGGTACCAGTGCTGCTCAGATTTAACCAGACTAATCAAGACTTAGAATCAACTGTTTGTTAGACAATGGTAGAAGCTTCACTGTTAGGCATATCCACACTTCATTACATTCCCTGTGACTCCTTTAACCATTTCATCAATTCTGGCTTGCATAACGCTGGTCTGGTCTGCAGGCAGATGAGTAAACAAACTAGAATAGCTGTAAAATAAATAATACAATTATCTTTCATCAATAATCCTTGGATATGTAATCTAATAGCCATTGCGAAGGAGTGGCCCTAATAAATAAAAAATTAAACAAATCACCTTCTATTCCCATCCATTTAATGCCCTTCCTTTTCATCCTTCCTGTTTTTTCAATTCCTTCATCTGCAGATTGTTCTTTTTGCTTTTTTATTTCTACCCCTTGACTATAGATTAAAAAGAATCTTCAGATATTAATTTTTTTATTTAAAAAATTGCACAAAGGTAAGGTTGACATGGAAAACTATTTATAAGGGTCACAGAAGTAACTAAACCATAGATTATCAAATAAGAATTAAATATTTGTTGAAATACAAGCTCTACTGGTCATGACAATTTACACATTGATGATTGAGCCAATACATGTTTTACAAAGGTACTGATTCAATCATAAAATACTGTATGACCATATAGTCATGTCTTATCACAGGATTTACAATGCTGGTCTGGATTTACAAGGTATAATGTTTTCCAAGCTGTGTGTAGTAAAGACCTCATGATCTATCACTGCAGTTTTAGGGACATATTTAGCAATTTCTATAGAATTCTGGTGCTTTTTGTAATGCCCAAATAGGTGGTTTAAGATATACTCTTAACTTGCATTCCATGGGAATTACATCTGTGGAACTATTAACACAAAAACAGAGGTAAATGAGGCTATTGGGGATCAAAGGGAAGTGACTATCTGCTATATGGCCAAAGATCTGTAGTCTTCCATTTATGCTACCTAGTACTTTACATACATTGTTGAGCATGTAGACTTGAAACTACAATGCACTTCTCACTAGGTCTCCTTCAGACAATGTGTATCTGCTCCTTGGTAGTGCAGCCTTTGGAAAATTTTATGTAAACCTATTCCAAGGGGGCTTATCTTTGGTTCTCTGAAATGTCTCTGAACTGTCTCATTGATGTCACCCCCATGATATAGTGAAAAGTGCAAGGGTGCTGAATAGTGCAATGGAACTGACAATTCCTAAGCAGTATTTTCCTTTCGTATTGCAGAGTAAGTGACAGGACACTAACAGTAATTGATTAGAATATTAGAAACTGTTTGAGAAATTGCTTCCATAAACACAAAAAACTGAAGAGGATGAGCAGCATCTTCTCTATACCACAAAAAAAATAGTAAAAAGCATAATTTCAAGAAAGAATTACAACTTTATAAAACTAGAGAATTTCAACAAAACATCTCAACAAATAAGTATATCCAAATATTTTTTTCCATTCTGAACAGAATTATAAACCATAGCACCACAGCAGTTAAAATAGAGTTTTTGTTGAATAGAACAGAACTCTTATCCTGAAAACATAATATTTTGATTTTTAAAACCTGTCATACAGGACATGAAAAAGAATACATACATCAACAATCAGGAAGTCCAGCCAGCACCATGCATTAGTGAAATATGTTTGAAAGCCATAAGCAACCCATTTTAAAAGCATTTCCAGAATGAAGATATAGGTGAAAACTTTGTCAGCATATTCCAGCATGGTCTTGATAGTTTTACGTTGCTCTATATAGATATCTTCAAATGCCTGTGAAAAAGATTTTTGAAGATATAATTAGAGGTCTTCACAATTTGCAGTGTCATATAGAAATGGACAAGAGAAAATTTGAATTTAAAAAATATACATGATGATAAGGCATGTATCTTTCCCTCAAGTATAACTTTGGCTTTCACTTAATACTTTTCATAAAGCTGGGTCCAAACAATATTTATCTTTCAGCTGAGTTGAACAGCGATACACAAAACTTACTGAAAGACCATTCTTCAAACTTCATTTTAATTTGTTTCCATGGACAATGTTTGTGTGGCCAGGTTTTGGTAGTGGGGGGAGCTACAGGGGTGGCTTCTGTGGGAAGCTCCTAGAAGCCTCCCCCATGTCCAGTAGAGCCAAGGCCAGCTGGCTCCAGGACAGATCCGCCACTGGCCAAGGCCAAGCCAATCCAATCAGGAATGATAGTAACACCTCTGTGACAGTATATTTATGAAGGAAAAAATAAAATTATTGCACAGGTGGCATTACAGGCAGAGAAGAGTGGAGTGAGAATATGTGAGAGGAACAGCTCTGCAGATACCAAGGTCAGTGGAGAAGAAGGGTCAGGAGATGCTCCAAGCACTGGAGATGAGATTGCCCTGCAGCCCGTGGTGAAGACCATGGTGAAGCAGCTGTGCCCCTCAGCCCATGGAGATCCACAGGGATGCAGAGATCTGTCTGCAGCCCCTGGAAGAGCCCCACGCCAGAGCAGGGGTATGCCTGAAAACAGGCTGTGAATTTGTGGGAAACCCATGCTGGAGCAGGCTCCTGGCAGCTGCCTGCAGACCATGGAGAGAGGAGCCCATGCTGGAGCAGGTGGCCCGTAGTACTTATAGGACCAGGAGGACTGGATCAGGCTGTGCCTGAAGGACTGTACCCCATGGAATAGGGACCCACGTGGCAGCAGTTTTTTGAGAACTGTTGCTTGTGGGGTGGACTCACATCAGAGAAGTTCATAGAGAACTGTCTCTGGTGGAAGGGATCCCATGCTGGAGCAGGGGAAGGACTCCTCTCCCTGAGCAGCGGCAGAAACAATGTGTGATGAACTGACTATAACTCCCATTCCTTGTCTACCTGCACTGCTGGGGGAGGATGTAGAGCTGGGAAGGAGGGAGAGATGGGACAAAGGTGTTTTTAAGATTTATTTTACTTCTCATTATCCTGCTTTGATTTTGTTAACAGTAAATTCAGTTAATAGCCCTAGGCTGAGTCTGTTTTGCCCATCACAGTATTTGGTGGCTGATCTCTTCCAGGCTTTTTGTCAACCAATGCACCCTTCATTAAATTTTCTCTCCCCTGTCCGTGTGTGGAGATACAGAGCACTCTTGGTGGGTACCTGGCATTCAGTCAGGGTCAACTCACTACAGATAGCAAGGGCCTATTAACATAAGGATTTCCTTTGTGAGAGTTAAAAATTTATATTAAAATTATATGAGGGATTTAAAAATCATTCTGTGATATAGTATTTTTGAGTAAAAACTGAAACCAAACTAACTCAGAAAGCAATCCCAAATAGAGAGAACGGTCTTGTCAAAAAAAAATGTATACATTGACAAAGAATCATTATGCATTGAGCCAAGTGTAGCAAGAACGTTATATTCTGCTCCTGCTATGACAAACTAGTTACTTCAATACATACTCAGTGCACCTGATTTAACACCAGTCTGTAAAATATCTGATGGAATTGTGTTGGCACCTACCTCCTCAGTTTGACAATTCGAGTTGCTGCTGATAACTTCATCACACAGCTGTGTTTTTATTTAAATGTGTATTTTTTAAAAAAGCTATTACCATCAATATTAAAACATGAGAACACCAGTCTGATAAAACTAATTTCTTATTTCCATTAACACTACATTTTGAACTTGCCAAACAATTGGTTTCACAGCCCTCAAGCAAATTATTACATGTCCTACGATATATACCAAATACTTGCAGATATATGTTTATATTAGAACATTCATTAATTGAATATCAAATTGTAATTTGTTACCTGGAGCTATGTGATTAACTGTAATTTTAAATGCTTGCTGTTTAAAATCAAAATAGTCACAATTGTTCCACACTTAATTTACCAGAGCACCGCTGCTGAGAAGAATCATGAAGACTATGAAGGTCTCAAACCAGTTGTGTTCCACAATCTTATAGCAGGTTTTCCTAAGATTCCACCAGATTTTCCCCTTTCCTTCTTCTACACTGACTTGACAGCATTTGAATCTCCGTACACACCCTAAATGTGATAATAAATTTTGAAAAGTCAGAATACAATAAATATTTATTAGGAGTCACAATGAATGGTAGTCATTTTACTTATTTCAGTACTACTGCATTAGATCCTTATAATTCCTCTTTGAGCATTTTTGTTTAGCATTTGAATTTAAAGCTTTTTAAAGTATCTTTTGCAATACCTTCCAAAGAGAGGAAGAGAACACTCAAGAATACATGAAATCTATGGCAGTAACTCTGGAACAGTTACTAATACCAACAGATACTACAATTATAAACAGTAAACTTCTTTTGATTTTGAATAAAAAGAGAATCCTGCCCAAGTCAACACAATTAGTCTATTTATCTTGCTTTTATTTTGCTTTGCCTACCTTCTGTAAAACAAGCTTCTGGTTCTAGAACTTCTTCAGGTTCTGCTTCTGGCTGTTCACCTTCTGGAGGTAGTCCAATATCAACTGTGCTGCCTTCTGATGAACTGGATGCATTCAATTTCTGTGAATGAAATTCCACATAATTATTTTTTTCCAGTTTTATTATTTTGAAGAGAATTTAATGTTGGAAATGTATATCAAAGTATTTTGAATTTATTCAGTGCTGTGATACTAAATTAATTTCTTATCTACAATCTATAATGCCAAATTGCTCTTCTACAGGTGAGGTCACAAAATTAGAAACTACATAATGTACGTTTTCCCTACTGAAAATATTTTGATATTTTCATACAAGGAATTGCTGAAATTACTAGAGTATTATTTTAAGCCACACATAAGAATTCTGAAGTGAAGTTTCAGTAAGCTAAGAATGGGTGCTTTCCATATTTTGTATTGTTTAAGTATTCCAATCATGTGGCTGCATTTTAGGTTACACTTCAGATTGTATTTGTTAATACAAATAAATTTCCAACATCATGACCAAACCAACAGCAAGCTGCACAGATGTATTTTCATGTCTCAAGTAAATATTACTCTAGCAAGTCTGTAAAAACCTAAATCTAAAAAGTTTGAATATAATTTTTTCTTTATTATTGACATGAAAACACATGTTATGAGTTTTATAGGATAATTTAATTATCTTTATTTTCGAAAGAGCAGCACATTACTTTAGGAGCAGTAGCTGATATTTTGCATACTCACTTGCCAATGCATTTTCTGAATTTATTGTGCATTTTGAAACTACTTATTACTTTGGTACAGTACACATAGATGTCCAATTACTATAAAAGGCCAAAAAAAATTTGTGAATTACTGAAGTGAAAACAAATACTTTTAAAACAATACTTTAATAAAATAATACTGCACCAATAAATCATACCAATATTGTCATCCAAACCTTAAAAATTATTCTTTCACATCATCATATGATGTTGGCAACAGACAAATATGAGTACTATAATAAGTAAAAGTAGTTTGATTACAGCATTCTATGACTCTTCTAATGTTATCACTATATGGAGTATAACATCAGTAAAATGGCTGCATTGATAAGTAGCTAATCTTATAAAGGGAATGATGTAAGCAGATTTAGAATAGAGTCTATAGGGAATTAATATTAGACAGAGATATTCTATGGTAACATTAAAGATATCTATTTTTGCAGACACTTAAATCTGAAGTTAGAGGCATTATTCCTTTAAAACGTTTCAGAGTAGCTTCAAATTCTATACAGTTTTTTGTAAAGGAAATGTAAACAGTATTAGTCTGTGGATACAGAAAGTAACTTGAGACGTTAATGGAATTTTACATAGCAACAAATATTCAGTATGTTCTTCAAACAAAACCAAGAATAATTCCTTTCTCCCCCATTCTGATTCTATTGAATCACACTGACAATATATTGTGTTGTGATTCTGACATAGGCTTAACTTTGACTTTTGTGTACAATGGTTCATTATAGAGCACATTTCAGAGGAAGGCCAAACAAATGGAAACATGTATTGGAGGGTGCATTATGCACCTAGTTTCAGTAATATCTGCACACCCATTTAATCTATGCTTTTTTAAAAATCCCAGCTTAGACATTCATGTTTTATATTTCAACATGAGTTTTAACACCTATTGAGGTCAGATCCAATGTACAAAGAGATGGATGTACACTTTTCTGCATATTATTATTGACAAATTTCACATTGCAATATGTTTGAATTACACATAACACATGGCAGTTTGGTCATTGTGGAATACTGCCTCTAAAATGGAGAAACTGGAAAGTATGGGATAAATACCGTAGTCCTCAAGTAACGACCACAGCATTTAAACATCAGTGGAAATCAATCATCAGTTTGAGGAAAGGCCGGAAATACTATAAATGCAAGGTACATTTAAAAAAAAAATTATATATTATCTTAAAAATTACCATTTATTAATACAGTAAATAATTTTTAAACTGAGAAGTGACTGGTTTTATTACATAGTGTTTCCTTAAAATATTGCTTGCATCATTCCAATCTGGAGAGCATTTCTAGCAGAATGCTGTAGTAGTAGCAGAGCAAACAAAAATTATGAACTGGCTGAACCGTAAGTTTGAAAGACCTACTGTCCATTCTTTTACAGGAAAATGAAGAGTTCAGTGACTCAGATATTATGCAGTTAGTTTAATAAGCACAAAAGGATAATTAATTCTATTACTGAAATTGCTTAAAACTGGAAGATTAGATATAGCCACTATAAGGAGACATCACAAATAGCAGATAGGTAAAAAATTATCAATAGAACTATCAATTATCAGGAACATCAAAAAGACAACTTAATTTATGAGGTGCACTATGTATGGTGAGATGTATCTTTCAAGTCTCTTCTCACTAAAAATCTGGTATGCTTCATTTACAGAGCTGTAACAATAATCACAGGAGTTAAACTGAACAGAAAAATCCTAAATTAAATCAACAGCAGCTGATCCTTGAAATGCAACAATTAAATGCCTTATCCCACTGAGAATTCACTCTTCTGTTGATGTAACAGAGTATTTCCTTAGCATGCTGCTCTATTATACCTGAATTTACCCCCAACCAGATCATTATATAAAGAAAAATGTTATAAAAATTATTCAGTAAATTCAGTCTGTAAGAATTCAGCATAATTTGGGAAAGAACAAAAAATAGAAATTTTCAACTGTATAATTTATTTTAAAATTTTTGTTATTTTTAACATTGAATTTATTGTATGGCATTACATACAAAATTTATAAAATTTAGTATGCATCAGAAACAGATAAGAAGATTTTATGGTACAACATCTCAAGGTTTTATTGAATCAATTAAGTTCAATATGCTAGGAAAAATTTTCAGTAACCTTTATGCATTTTCACAGCAAACTTATGCTCTGGTATAAAGCAACTGACTCAGGGACTTTGTACTGATTTCTATGTATTCAACATAACATGACCTGGGAATGGACCATGTTATTGCTATTATGTTTGTCCATGCCTTAATACATAGGAAGACTTTTTCTAGCACTTACTGTGACTTGCTAGACTACCCCTAACTGCAGACCCTGATATGTTAGGTGTGTAGTGTATATCCCAGTTCTTTACCTAAACACGTTTGAAAGTTACCTCTGTACCTGGTAAATAGCTCTCTGCTTATCAGCATTACAAAAACTGGATTTAGGCTATTTACTTAACATGTATATAGCTTTTTAAAAAAATGAACCTATAGAAACAAGATAATCATCAAATCCAAGCATTAGCTTTGATCTAATAGTAAGTCCATTTTAAGCTTTTTGTTATACCATGATTCTAGATTTCAAAAGGATTCAGTTGTGCAGATCATAAGAGATTTACCAGGATCAAGCATTAGACGCTCTTTGAGAGTTATGAATATAGAAATTTTCTGAATAGTATACTAAGAAAATTATTCTCAGAGAAATCTGTTTTTCAAAACCTTAGAATGTACGTACTCCACCTCCTTTTCGAAGAAAACAGTAAGGGGACAAAAGTAGTTACATGTTTCTAAAGCAGCAGTATACTGATTATCATAGAGATTTAAATATCTTTTACATCACATGTACCAACAGCCTTGCCAGTCATGCTTCAGTCAGCATTACGGAACAGTATGAAATAAAGATTTTAGTTTAGCTTTCAAGATAGGAAAGCAGCTTGCCTATCAGAGAAGCATTGCAAAAAGCAGCAGCCAAGATTAGGTCAGGAAGTTTTTGACATAATTACTTTCTGAACCTTGATGACATCACACAGATTCATACAATTCTGCTTCACTTACAGCCAGGCGACTTTTAACTTATAACATTTCTTTGTTAGCTCCAAAGATGATTATCTGACAGTAGCTGGACAGCTCTTAGCTTAACATTTTTATCAAAGCCTGAAATTTCAAGATTGGCCAGGATGCCAGTAATAGATGTTGAAATCATAATTTAAGGAACTGAAGGAACAAAGAGCAGGACAGACCTAAGCAGGAAGATGGCACCAAGAGAAACCACTATTTTGATTTTGCTATCAATTTCTTTTCCTCCCAAATACTTGTGAAAATGCTAAATAGTGGAAATTAAATTAGTATTATTTTCTCAGTGCTGTGTGGATGTCAGTATGAAAATGAAATGGTCTGTGAAATAAATGGCAATATTATATCCAAACTATCCAGTCTTTTTTAGTACAGCTATATCACCTATAAAATTTTCGAAGTGGTGGATATCACTGTGATTCCTCAGATGTAATTAAGTGGAATCTGGATGTCACTTTTTCTAATGCTTGTACAGTTAGGCAGAATAACTCTATGAGTACAAAAATCCAGAACACTGTAAATCAAAGCAAAACCATTTTGTGGTGATTATTGGTTGCAGATACTGCAAAAACCCAGTATCCCTAAATTATAGTTCACTCTAGACTTTATTGATATTCATAGTTCCTTTTATCTACTTATTAATGAGAATTTATTAAATTAAAATATTTGCAAAAAAAGTTGTATGAAAGCAAAAGCATTTTAAGTAGCAGCGGAAAAAGCTCTCCCACCAGAACCTACTTAAAAAGGCTCTTTAATTCGTACAAGCAATAGTGAAAGGATATTTCTGAAACAGAGTAAGGGACTGCTGTTTGCAAATATTACTTAAGCAAACATCATTTAACTCCAACATGAACAACTTCATATCATCCACAGTGAATCACAATAAGCAATACAATGTTACCCATTCACAATACAAAGCCTAAATTCTTCAGAGTATCAAAAGATTTTAAATAATGAATAATTTTAAATCAAAATACATCTTATCAGAATAATTATTCTTTACAAAATGTAAAAGGAGAATCTCTGGAACAAGTATATTTTAATTCCACTGATTTAAAAACTGAAAGCAGCAACTGTGGTGTTATAAACATTACGGCATTGTTTAATAGGTGAGATGTAAATCACACTGAAGCTGGGGAACTTCTGGACATTTTGATCCAAACTCAGTAAATTATTTACTTGAATGCTGAACTTTTTTTATTACTGATGAGATGAGAATAACTAAGTTTCTCAAGGCAGACAATTTTAGATGTTTTGGGAAGTAATAATTTTTTAGCCATAAATTAAAGAGCTATAGTAAGATTGAATTGGGCCACATCTTGCAATCAGTGTTCTTTGCACTTCTACACCTAAGTGTGAGTGTAAGTAAGAGCAGAACTGATCTCTGAATGTTTAACCAGCCAAACAACAGCTTTGTATGAATTCTTTCAACCACATTATGGTCACATGCTTTGACTGCAGAAATTGAATTAATTTCATGCTCAGTGGCGCTCCAAGTACTACATAGTGATCTCCAAAATAACTAAATGCTTATACAAGTACTAAAGAAAAGCACTTCTAAAAAATGTGAAAAATAAAAACTGACTATGATGAGTTTACAAGTTACCTCCATTATAAGTTAAAATACAATAGTATGAAAATTCTCTAAAACAGCTAGCAGCTTTTCATTATCAACACAATTTACAGATGGACTTATACATAAATATAAGCTTCTGATGAGAAACGTGGCATATGTGTTATATTATCTGCCTTCCCTGAAAACAAAAGAAAACCCTTCAAAAACAGAATCCTGAATTCTGTATCAGCAAGACTGGGAAAGGTACATAGCATGCACTGCAAAATACCATTAAAATATTATGGAGAGTACTGGAACCACAGAAATCTTGGGGCTGCCGCTCTTGCCTGACCATGCTGTGATGTGAGTCCCGTGGCTCAGCAGGGAGCAGCTGTGCATGTTGGTACTTATTGCAATGAATGGGACAGGATCATAGCTGAAGAGCATGCAGGCCAGTCAATATCTGCTAAAAGGTGATTAAATAGGATATAGAGAGATGTATAACTTGCTTAGGTAACCTGTGCAAAACTGGTGACACGATGCTCTGCCTCGCTAAAAGGCACCAGAGCTGCCCGCTTGAGTGATCCAGCTTGGTTCTACTCCTGTGAGAAGTAAGAACGGTAGGAAATGAAGTTCAGGACACAGCACCTCTGTTTTTTGCACTGAATATTGCTTAAAGTAAAATATACATTATTAATGTGTCTGCAACAGCATTAGGAGATCCCGTTTTTTTCAAAGCAATGAAAAATATTTTGTCATTGGCATATCTTGGTGTTATTATTGGCCTATAAGTTACATTTAACATAAATTCATTATTACCTGCTATTATGATTATTTTAACTAATTATTATACAGTCATACATGTACTGCAGAATTTTCCATATAAACCATTCTCGTAGTACTTAAGAACCTAACATGGAAAAAATATATTTATAGTTTCTACACTAAATAGCAATACTGCAGCTCAGATCCACAGACCTTTATTTATAGAACAATGGACTCAGCACAATGGTCCCACAATTATTAATGCCTACTTCCATGATAAAGTTTTATTTAGTATTTGTTCTCTAATTTCCTTATTATACTGTAAGTGTTCACCACTGACATTCTTATGGACACAGTGTTTTTATAATTAAATTTATTTGAGGTTTCAGTAACTTTCTAGAAAATTTCTTGCTAATTCACACCTACTAAGCATGTACAACATTATATTTGTTGTTCCTACAGAGGCATAATCTAGTTAACATTTCCATGAAACTACTGAAAGATACATGTGCTATAATAAAGAATTCACCAAACATTAACATGCTTAATTAAAACTTGCTAATAAATAATAATTATTTTGTTGTAATTCTGCTCATTGCCCCATACAACAGTGAATACATGTACTTGGTTGTAGACACAAAAGCAAGCAGAAGAACACAGACACACATTCATCAGCATCTGGCTATCTCGTGCAGTGTCCTCACAGCACCTGGATGCCTCAGCTACCTTCCATTTGCAAATCTGCTAATTGAACACAGTTTGACGGCACCTCCTGACTTCGATTTTTTCATTTCTGGTGCAAGCAATGAAGTGACTAGCAGATCAACTTGGCAACAGCAGCATCGCATAGATAGGAAAATATGAGAGGCCAGAAATGCAAGGCACATTATGGCACAGCAAAAAAGAGGAGCCTTGTAAAAAAGTAATTTGTAGTCAATTTTTTAATTTAAAAGATGCCTCCTTTTCCTATGGATCATTTTCATTAAAAGAGTGCTGGTCATCTGACTGGTAAGCCAACACTCCACTATGTCAAAAAAACATGGTGGTTAAGAGTATCTAGTGAAGAGTAGAAACTAGGAGTAAGATTTTAACGCTTTTATGGCACACTTCTGTGACTCAAATCTACTTGAAATGTGGGCACTTTTATAAGAAATATGCTCCCAATATTTGCTTACTGCTGTGTCTCTCAAAAATCCCTGAAACTGATAAGCATTCCCTTCAATTTTTCACCTTCAGCATCTGCATTAGGAAGTGATTTTGGCCCCAAATATGCTCAGCAGAGTTTCAGACCTGGCCAGTCAAAACTGCTTGGCAGTAGCTCACCCTGACTTAATATCCATTTCATTGCCTTACCACCTAATATCCATTTCATTGTCTTATCACCTGATCAGTTTGCAGCTCCTGAAGCACAACAGCCTCCAAGAATGCAATGAAGACACTGTTTTGTTTTAAATATGGTAGGTAGAGTAGAAAGCCTTTCTTTTTATGACTAGAGTTCATGCCTCAAATGTGGGATAATCTGCTTTAAAACTTTTCCTATAGGAAGTCAGTATTTTTGTAATCTTGTAGAATAACCCGTGGGAAGAAAAGAAAGATTTGGCTAATGAAAACATTCAGAAGTCACATCATCCAGTTATACAGTGAAGTAAGAGATGCACCATTGTCATACTCAGCCCTGCTAGCCACCAGCACCGAGGTTTGTATAACGCTCATCCTCTGCCTCTCCTACTGATATAGTGCAGTGAAGAACAGAACAACTGAAGGTTAAACTACACCTGATTTGTTCTACGTCCAAGTACTGGTTTTGAAGAATAAGAAAAATATTAATACAATCAATCTGAAAAAAAAAATATAATAATAACAAAGACATTTGTGATAAGAAACAAGAAAATATGAATAAATGGGTAATGCACTTGGTACAAAACAAGGATCTCAGGTGGAAAATTACTAGAATCTTACCCATATTATATCTTCAGATTCAAGTAAGAGAAAATCACTAATGAAAGCCTTTATGTTAGTTTATGTCTACCCCACAGCATGCAATACTGTTCAAAAATACCCATGCTAATGCTGAATGAACTAGCATCAGTACTAAGCATTGCACAGACTTACTCCACTTGAGCTGATGTGCCTCCACCACTTTCAGTTGTGCAGGACAAAGCAGTGGGTTAATAATACACACACAGTAATAATGCCTTGGCATCCACTATAACTCTCAGTGCTAGCTTGGATTTATTCACTTGGCACCACATTGTGCCAGAAAGAGCTACATTTTTATTAGTCACAGTAGGTAACAGACTCAAGTATCTTAAAGCTTTGAAAATAACAATGAGTAGTCAAATGAAAGGATCTTATACTGGGATATTAAGCTTTGTAACTTTTTTACCAAAAGGCTATGATGTACACGGATGCATTTTCACTATATAAAATGGGTTAAAAACATCAGAATTAACTGTTAAAAAAGCAGATTAAAAAATAAACTGCTCTAATGAAATAAGCATGGAGAAATTTCCACTAGCCATAAACATTTTGTATGACTTCTGGTATCCAGGACTATTGCACCAGTTACTTTGCTTGTTAAGGATTTAACTAAATAAAATGAAAAAAAAATATTACTTTTCTGAAAATTTTCTTACACATCTTGATTATTACTGTAAATGCAATATTGCATCACCACCTTTCAAAGCTCACATCAATCAAACCTTACATCAATTTATCTTAAATAACATTACAAGTTTGTATATGCTACTGTAAAGGAATTAAAGAAAGATTTTAATTCAACACTAGCAACCTCAGAAAAAAAAAAAAAAAGAAAAGCATCAGAGTATTTAAAAATTAGAAATAGGGTTACCTCTTTGCTTTCTTCCAGGTCTGATTCACTGCTGAACTCCTCTGTGTTTAAATTTTCAAAATCTGATTCTCCAACAGCAATGGGCACCGTCACAGTGAGACTTGGGTTGTTTATGAATGACATATAATCACTTTCATCAACAACATATTTTTCCACACTGCTGCCTATGCCACTGGTAGTTCCATTCCCATCTTTGAGATAGGCAAGGTTTTTACCTATGTCTACTATTGTATGGTTGGAAATACAGCTGTCTTTTTTATTGTTTAGGTCTTCAAGAGGTTTGATTTCATCTAAAACTTTCTGTTTTCTAACAAAGGCTTTTTGGATGAATTCACGCACTTTTCTCTTCACATAATCTATGCCCTTCTGAATCCTTGCCACAGCAATCTGGAGATTGTTCATTTCATTATCATCATCTGTAGCAGCAAGGTTGTCTGAACTAAATGAGCTCAGCAGCAAGGCCAGAAATAGGTTGAGTACCTATAAAAGAAAATAAGGAAAAAATTACTCTTATTTTTAAGTCATTAAAGCAATATCATTATGAGTTTTTCAACATGAGATATTTTTTATTTCACATGTAACACTTTATTTCTACACACCTTCCTGCTATTCTTTCAGATCATAATCCCTGTCCCCAACATTTTATTATCTTGCCAAAAGCACTTTTAGCTGGTTTAACTTCATTAATACAGGTGAAAATCTGAGCTGTTCCTTGACTGTCTCCTCCACAATCTGCAGTAGTGCAGATCTCCTCAAAATGGAGAATGACATAAAGAGGCAGAGTACAACATAATGTAGTGATTTATGCAAGCTACATCTACTGTAGTGCTCATAAACCAGAGGAATGTAGGCAAATGCCAATATTCTACAGTTCAACAGACCATAGTTCTAGTATCTCTAATTCAGAATATAGTTAAATTTTGTATTTGGCAAGTATATATGAGTCTATCTTGCTTCTGGGCAGGAACACTAGCGAAGAGAGAGAGTCCACAGATGTGATGCACCTCAATTTCAAGAAACTATTTCACTGCAATTTCAAAAAGCTATTTCAGACTTTCTTGCATGACATTTTACAAACATAAAAGAGAAAATTGGATTGCATGAAATTATGACAGACCATGTGCAAAACTGATTAAAAGTAATTTAATTTAGAATCAGTTTAATTATATGTGCCAGTTCTTCCTGTTCAAACTTGCAGAATATTTTAAAAGATATGCCACAGGACTCACATTAGCCTGGTGAAACTTGGTAGTGATGACTGTGGATAAGCATATCTATAACATTTGTAGATCATACCAAAAAGAAAAAGGATGTCCGCACTCAAAGAGAAAGAACTACAATTAAACATAACCATGGTTTATGGAAAATTGGTGAAATTTGGTGGAAAACACCAAAAATCAATATGATGTTTAATTCTGAAGTACTGTTGTGTTAGGGATTGTTAAGAAAAATGAAAACTACATATACAGAAGGCGTGAAAACTGGTAAGGTGGAAGCACTAAAGAAAAGGGCATAGAGGCTGCATCAGGAAAGCAATCCTGGTACAGAAATTTCATGTCTTCTGGGGATGTACTACAAGGAATGCTAGTGTAAGAAATAAAAGTATGATTATTCCACATTATTCAGTACTTATAGCTTTACATAAATGTTGCTTGGGAGGAATTTAGAGGCTAGTAGCAAAAGGGATAAGCCATTTACAAATCATCATTTATGAGAAAAAAAATTGAAGAATTAGGTTTGTTTTGTTTCACAGAGAAATGACTGAAAGTGGGAACAGTAAGCTTTTAAGTATTATAAATATTGTCATAAAGACCAACAGTTTTCCATCAATATTGAGACAATTTAGTTTACTTGGCTGTAAAAGGTGATTTGAATTAGATTTTTAAAAAAAAACTTCTCAATTGTAAGCATAATCAGCACTTACTAAAGAGGTTATAAACTTACGAGACTTAAAAGAAAAATAAGACATTTTTCACAGATATTCAAGGTGTATTTGAACCTGGTGTACAGAAAGGGCAAGTGAACTACATGATTTCCTGAAGTCCTTCTGTAGTCTTCATTTCAGATTTCTAAATCATGAAAAACAGGAGATATGTTTAAGAGTTTTAAAAAATCCCCACAGATTACATACCACTAGGTTTCCAATCACCATGACCATCATGAAGACTGTAAGGCACATGGTTTGGCCTGCAACCTCCATGCAGTCCCACATTGTTTCTATCCATTCTCCACACAGCACTCGGAATACAATCAGGAAGGAGTGGAAAAAGTCATGCATGTGCCAGCGAGGAAGTTCACAGTCACTGGAGATCTTGCAGACACATTCCTTGTAGCTTTTCCCAAACAGCTGCATCCCAACCACAGCGAAAATGAACACAATGATGGCCAGCACCAGGGTCAGATTCCCCAGAGCTCCCACTGAGTTGCCAATAATCTTAATCAGCATATTTAGGGTTGGCCAAGATTTTGCCAACTTGAAAACTCGAAGCTGCAAAACAGAAGAATGGTATATGGTTCTTTGTAATCTAATAGTAATGAAATTACTGCTATACATTTCATATTCCAGTTACCCTGTGTCTACATCATGTCTCTTGTAATCTTTAGAAGTTTTAGTTACAAAATTACTGTTCTTTGTACAATTCTACACATCAGCAGTATTAAGTCCTGATTCAAGTGATAAGAAATCAAAAATAATGTCTCTATGTTCATTTCAATTACATTGAAACTATCACAAAGACTCCAATTCAGACTTTGACTCTTTTGGTGACTTTAGATATTTATAAAGAAGTTGTACTTGTTAAGGAAGTTGGACAAAACAGTCTTTCTCCTGTAAACTCTGAGAAAATATTACTAAAAATAAATGAGCACAAATGAAATGTGATCAGTTTAACAGGACCATAAGTGTATAGTCACTTTCAGGTTCTTTCATCTTAACAGGAAGTGAGATGGAGGAAATGGTTTCCCTAGAAAGAGAAACAAGCTAAAGTTGTTAATGACAGACATACAAATGACTTGCAAGTATCTTTAACAATATATTTTCTGCCATTTAAAATAAATGTAATGTGTCTTACAAAGCTTGTCACACAACATTGAGAAAAAAAAGTAGTATTATATTAAGTACATCTTGAAATAGACAAAAATGAAATTATTGGAAAGATACAGCAATTTTTCGGACAATTGAAAGAGGAGAATACCATAATGAATATAAAGCTAAACATTGTTTTATGTGATGATTTTACATTTTATAAAGAAAACACATAAATGCCAAGTTAAAACCCAAATCTACTACTGAAAGAGAAGTCAATCCAGCCAGATTTTAGACTTTAGGCAAAGTACAATGTAATGCTATGCAGAGAACCAGAAAACACATATTTAAAACCCCTTCTTTTTTAACGGGGATGTATTTAACTTTCATTTCAAGTCAAATATCTCTTTTTTATTTAAGGCAGAAGTTTATCTTGATGACCAGGAACTCTAGCTTCATGTCTCTCACTGCGTAGGTCTTTTCAAAAGAGTATTTGGACACTGAATTGCATGCTAGCCTGGTCTGCAGCAAGACCAAGGTTTTTCAAGTTCCTGTTCATAAAAGAGATATCTAATAACATTCAGAGGCACTGTAGTGACTTCTGAACAGAAAAGCTGTTAGACTGCAGATAGACCCTTGCCCATGATGCTATGGAGAAGGCTGGTAGGGATGAAAAGCCCCCAGACAATGAAAAATCTTAACACTAATCTGTTTTAAAACTAACTTATAAAGGCAATTAAGGTAACTATAGAGGTAATAAAAGCTTATAAGCTAAAATTTTGTCAAGACACTTTTATTAATTAACCCATTATTTACCAAGCAATTTACTAATCTTCAGTCACAGGTAGTGAGGGCCCTGTGGCTCTTGCTTTTTTTTTACTCCCTCATCTAGGGAGAAGACTCTACTGAATACTTATGTTACAAAAGTTAATCATTTAAGCATACTTTCAGCAAGAATAGAATTGATGTTGACAATATCTTGAAGGAGAAATAGACATTACTAAGATAATATGCAAAACAAACGACATAATATATACATGCCATCTAGTGAGTATGCAATTTAGCTTTTTGTAAGTTCTGAAAAGATCTTCTGTCTCAGCCAAATATTTAACTTGCAAATAAAAACACACAAAATATATATGTACAAATACAAAAATGTAATATAGGAACATATTTTAAACAGTGTATTTACCAATCGGAATGATCGAAGGACAGATAATCCTTCCACATTCGCAAGGCCAAGTTCCATTAAACTAAGACTCACAATAAAACCATCAAAAATATTCCAGCCCTCTTGGAAATAATAATAAGGATCCATGGCAATTATCTTGAGAAACATTTCTGCTGTGAAAATTCCAGTAAACACCTGCAAGGGAAATACAGTTCTTTACTCCAGTTTAGGAAGAAAATATTTAAAAAACAAAACTAACGGTATTTTCAGTAAGAAATTAATGATAAATCTGAATATCTTCTCTATATTTCCATACACTGGGATTAGGAATAAAATTAATATTTGAAGTTTACATATGCATAGAATGTTTGGGCTCCAAAGAAAAAGAGGTAAATGGGAAAATACAGTTTTTATCAAGCCCGCTAATCTGTATGTATGCCAATTCACAGAATGTAACCTGATTTTAATGCTAATTTTTATGGCCTTAGAGCTCATCTTTGTTCTCAGACCACCTTTTTACTTTTAGGAATAAAGATAATTGTTCCTATCATAAACTTATTTTATTTAGAAAAAAATGATACAGAAAGTTGAGCAGAACTGTCCTTCAGGATGGCCTGTGGAAGGCACTGTCACTCCATTTCATCATTTCCTTACATATGCCATGCTTACTTGGTCTTTCCCCTCTAAAATTCCTTGAACACCCAGCTCCTTAGGAGGTGCTAGGGAAGAGCAGAACAGGTAGGGGAATGGAAATGAAAGTTCTTATGATTTCTAACTATCCATCAATGAGTTTCAATGACAGAGGATGAAGATTTTAAAAATCAAAACCCATATTAACTCAGTAGATCTTTACTCTGTAAAGTAAGAGTGGTGAAATTTACAAATGTCAACAACTTAAATTTAAGTTCAACAATCCCAAATCTCTAAATAGTCAACTTTTTCTATTACATGAATGTGCAAAAGTCACAAAAGAATTAAAGAAAAGTGCATTTTACATACATGGCACATCATGAAAGACTTACAAGGTTTCCTACTGAAAGCACACCACTAAACTGTTCTGTCATTGGGTAGTGCTCCATGGCCATGAACAGGGTATTTAGCACGATGCAGATGGTAATGGCCAGATCAACAAATGGGTCCATCACAATCAAATTTACAATGTGTTTGACTTTCAGCCAGGGAGTACAGCAGTCCCAAATCAAGCAAGTGTTAGCAAATTTATACCAGCATGGTGGACATTTCTGTCTGGATTCTTCCAGTTCTAGAGAGAAAAATGAAAATAACATTTTAAACATATTTTTCTATTCCAGAATTGCCTGGATATTTCCTTGAAGCCTAAATGCTGTTTTCCAAGGTACGTTGACAAACTGTGTTGCTACTTTGGAACTAAGACTGCTTTCAGTTAAAAGAAATTACAATTTAAAATAATCTATTAAATTTTTTTTTAAAAACCAAACCAAAAAAACACCCCCCAAAAAAACCCCAGAACAACTATACTAATGATTCAGTAGATAAAAGAACCATTCACAAGCTAATGCTATATAGAATGCAAAAGAGAAACTTTTCTTAGAAACCTGTCATAAGGCTGGGTGATAGGGGATTGAAAGCAGCCCAGCAGACAAAGACTTGGGGTTATTGGTGGCTGAAAAATTGAGTGTGAGCCAACAATATCAGTCACAGCCCAGAGAGCCAATATCCTCCTGGGCAGCATCAAAAGCAGCATGGCCAGCAGGCTGAGGGAAGGGGTTCTCCTCCTCTTCTCCAGCTGGACTGCTATGTTCAGCTCTAGGGTTCCCAGCACAAGAAAAGGTTCAGAGGAAGTCACAAAGATATTCAGGGGCTAGAGCACATGGCCTGTGAAGACAGGCTGAGAGACCTGGGGTTGTTTATATCTAGAGCAGAGAAGGCTCCAAGGAGACCTTACTGAAGCCTTGCAGTACCTATAAGGGACCTGCAGGAAAGATGAAGAGGGAGCCTTTATCTGGGAGTAGAGTGATAGGATGAGGGTTTACAGTTTTAAACAGAAAGAGAGTAGGTTTAGATTAGGTAGTAGGCAAAATTTTTTTACTGTAAGAGTGCCCTGGCACAGGCTGCCCAGGGAAGCTGTAGATGCCCTACTATCCGTGGATGTGTTCAAGACCAGGTTGGATGGGGCTTTGAGCAATCTGCTCCAGTGAAAGGTGTTCCTGACAATGCAAGGAACATGGCATTGTAACTAGATTATATTTAAGGTCCCTTCCAATAAAATATTTTAAAATTTCCTCATGAAAGATAAGCATTTAGAGCAAGCCTGAAGTCAGACTAGTATTTAGACAGCATTATGGTCCACGTTTGCACAATTGCTCATTATTACCTTCCAATTTTCTATTTTGGGCATAGTCATTTAAGCCTCAACATAATGTTTCACCCTTCTTAGAAACAGTTGCTTAATTCCATGATTCAAAGTAATTGTACTTAGCCTTGCAGAAAGAAGAACATGATCCATCCTTTGTGAAACATCAAGTCTATTGAATTGGTAGAAGGGGATTGTTCTACTCAACAAGCATAGCCATTTCAGTAACCTAAAAAGAGCTTACCCCAAAACATAAATTCACTAGAGAAAGACTACATTGAATAATTCACTTGCTTTGGTTTTGCTTGCATTTAAATTGGAAACTTGCTACTTCTACCTCAAACCTATCAGTATGTTGCAAGCTTGATTCTTTTTCCAAATTTATCAGTCCCAAATTGAAAAAAAAAAACAAAAACCAAAAAAATCCCACCCCTATCTCCATATAGAAATCTCTTCTTGTCTGTACCCTCTAGGCTGAAATAGCTGCCTTAAGACATCTTACTACTTAATGCATCAGACTTAATGCATTTAATAGCACTTTTAAAGGCACTGTCATACAAAAAAAATCTGTGTTACATACCTTCCATTGTGTTTGTAAGCATGCTGGCTATACTCATTGCTCTTTGCCTTGCACTAGGGTCTGTTAGGTAGTCCATAGGAACATGGTAAGAACTAGAATGTCTCTTTCTTAAGTCAGTTTCTGTAGTAGTGCCCTGAAAATAAAACACTGATGAAATAGCTAATTGACTGTACATTTAATACCACTGTAAGTTACTAAAGAGCTCTACTGGTTCAAAGCACTGCTGTCCCCACACCATGCTCATTATATTGAAGCTTCACAACAGACTAAGGTATGCCTGACTATATAGAACAAATTGTCAAACACTGCAGTACATTGCTCTTGTGCCTGAAGAATATGTTTTTAAGAATTTTGCTGGAAAAGGGCTAAGATATGAAAGGAGATTTCAGACTCAAAAATGTTACACCGTGCTTGTCAATGAGCTTTGCTGCAAATATCTTTCTATTTAGGCAGTAAAGTATTTTTCCAAACATGAAAATGCACAGCCCACACAGCTAGCAGTAAAGGAACTAAGCATAAGTGCATTTTCTTAAGATAACTCTTAATTTAGAATAAACTATGCATTTCCTAGCACATTTTTCAAACAAATGAAAAAATATTTTGTAATGTTGACATAGAAAACAAAAACCCATAGGAAAATTAGCTATATTGCAGGAACATTATCACAACCCTTGTAAGTGTACTACCAGGGTAACATCAAAAGTTTCATGTATGGACAGCAGGAAGTGGATATATTCCATTACGTAAATGTAATTTTTTTTCCATTTTGATATCCTTTCTGATATACAAGCACGGAACCATCCAGTTAAGTCTAAGCATAAAGAATCAATGGGTGTAAAACTACACAAATTAAATTTATTCAGTGGTTTACTATGCTATTCTGTTAATCCCCAGTCAATTTGGATGCGTTTTCCCATATTTAATTAATGAGAGCTGGATAATTTCAGTTTATCCTTTAGCTTATAGCTGGAATACATGAAAGGAGTATTCACAGCTTAGCCAGAAAGGTCATCATTTCCATATGACTATACTTTGTGGAAATAGAGACTGATCATACAGGGAGAGAAATCATGCCTGGGCTATTGCAGACTTTCTTACATTGCTAGCAGTGGCTGCTTTATCAATCATCACCTCTGGCAGAAGCTGTCCTGTAGGTGATGTCAAAGCTGGTGGCCCACCAACTAAAGAAACCACTCCATTGCAATCCACGGTGCTGTGCATCTTCCCATTTGCTGGAAGTGCGGGTACTGTTCTGGATGACCTACTGGCCTGGCTAATGTTACTGTTGCGCCGTTCACCGTGTCTATGAGGAACAAAGAGAGAATCTCTTCTGCTCTCATTGTCTTCAAAAGTGCTGTGCTCATCATCAGCAAAGTCATTTTCTGATCCCACATCCTTCGCTCGACCTCTGAAGCTGAAAAGACTTGTTCTGCTGTTGCGCCTTGGGGAAAACAGGGAGCCACGAATGCTCAGCAAAGACTGCAGGTAAATAAAAACAATTGTTATCAGATGAAAATCCTTTAAAATACAACACTTTCATACAGAGGAAAAATCCACAATGTCTTAAAGGGTTAGGTCATCTACAAAGAAATGAACTGGTACAGTCCCCCCCCAACACCCTTTTGGGTAGTAAACAAAGAGCACATAAGTGACAGACAAAGACTAGTTATTTTACTACTTTGGATATATGAAATCAATCAGTTTAATTAGAGTAAAAGAAACTGCTTGACAGAATTGTTTCCTCTGCTATTCTGCCTATGTTATTACCAACTGTTCATAAACTGAATAAGTATATCTAGACACTCTTTACCCCAGGCTGGCATTAGTATGACAGGCTGAGTAAATAAAATTTTAGGAACATTTTCTGTGACTCAGTCTACTACAGAAGTAGCTCCCAAATACTGCCTAGTTTAAAAACATACATATCTTTTCAGATATTAGTCTAGTAGGCCATAATAGTTTTCTTATTTCTTTTTTTAAGTCTTAGCTATCCTGAATATGCAACAATTTGCCTGTAATTTTGTATGAACAGGTTTGCTAATCTTCATCGGTTTACTCATAGGAGTAAATGTTCTGCTATTGGAGGATGTCCAGTATTAGGATCAAAATAATGCTCTAATCTTACAATTACTTTTACACGTTCTTAACTTTAACTCATATCAGTAATTGCCTTGACTTGATTGGCAAGTATCAGCAGCTGATTTCACCCAAGACCTCCATGAACAGCAGAGATGATACATAACGAAGCAGCGTCTTTGTTTCTCTTCTGCAACTTATCTTTGTGGGCCTAAGCCCCATTGTACTAGGGACTGCAAAATGCAGAACTAAAAGGTACTCTGCAAAGAACTGATCATGTAAATGTAACACAACAGATGGATACAAAAAGAGAGGGAATACACAGAGGCAAAATTGATGAGTATGAAAAACAGTCATCTTAGCTCACCTGAAGTCACTTCCCTGTCAAGCTTTCTGTAGGCAGCATGGTAAAAGAGAGTTTTAAAGAGGGATTTGAGGAAAGCAATGAAGTGTTCTGTGAAAACTCATGGGAGCTTCTTCCAAGCATGAAGGGCAGCATAGCAGAAAGAGCTCAAAGAAACTAGTCTGAAAATTTAACAGGAGGTTATGAATGCTGCTCGGGGTCAGTCAAAGCCAGGACTTGTTTACTGTAAGTAGACATGGCGGGTTGGGAGGAACTTTAAGTACAGTATGTTTTATGATATTTAAAAAAATTCTTTAGGCGAATATATTTTCTAGCAGATTAGAGAAAAGCAATGGGATAGATTAGTGTTCTTTGCAACAACATTCTTGATGAATACAGCAGTAAAGAGGTCCAAGTTAAAAATGATTCACAGTTGTGGGTCCAGAATAGAGTTTAAAAAAAAATAAAGAAAAGAAAAAGAGAGAGAAAAGGGATCTAGCAAAAAGCCTTGTGGAAATCCCTTGGAAAACTGTCAAGGTGGTAAAAGGATCTCCTAAAGCACAACTAAACTAGGAGAATTGAGAGCAGACAAAGTTATGAATGTTAGGAAGAATAAGATTTCAAGAGGAATAAAATGGTCATTTACATTAAAAGAAAATGAAATGCCAAGGAAAAAGTCAAAGATGACATATAAGCCTGAATTTTCTCTAGGAAAATGATATTAAAGACTGGTGAGTGGAACTTCTGTTTAGTGGTTAGAATCCAGAGTGAAAAGGAACTAGGGTTGGAAAACCAGAGGGGAGGTGATTTCTAGACTGTCATAGTCAAACAACGGTAAATGAACTTGGAGATGAAAATGTTAGAAGAACAAGTTGTATGAGGAATGCTTAATTTCTTAGAAGATGGATGAATTGATCTGCAGTTGAATAAGGCTGCAGTTTGAATGAAGAGATAGGCAAGAATATGCACCTAGGGGATCAGATGGATCTTCAACATGAAGTTGAAGTCAATTGACGTGTGTGAAAATTTTTATAAGGAACAGAATGAATCATGAGCTAAATTCAGCAATGAAGCCTCACAGAGATTAGTTAGACAGTTAACAACATAAAACAGAGTCAGACCAAGGAGGTGGGGAGGGGGGAAGGATGCATTACTATTGATAAAGGAAATACATTAGGAAATGAGTGGAAGGAGTGGCAGAAATAGAAAGCCAGAAACATTCTATTCCCACCACAGTCTGGTCTAAGGAGGACAGTCCTTAGTAAGAAAATATTGAATGAAGAGGTCTGAGCTTCTTTGAGAATGGGAAGCCAGAGAAAACAATACATGAGAGAGTATGAACACTCATGATCTATTAAGGGATGAAACAGTCTTTCCAAAGACAGAAATAGAAGATTAAAAAGGCAGGAATGAGTTTAGTAATAATGACTAAAAAGAGGGAGAAAGCAAGTCATAAAGACCAAGGAAAATTGAGAAGGTGGAGATAGAAGGAAGAAGCATATTGAGGCACAAAAAGGGGCAGAAAAAGGAAAGAATGTATGCAAAATCTGGATTTGCAGTGCTAAGGGGAGAGTGAGAAGTGGGCAAATGAAGAGGAGCTTCGAAAACTGGAGGAGATAACATTACAAAACTATCAAATGAAATAAATGTCTGGATGGGAAATGCAGATGGCACTCTGAGTCACTGGTGTTTCAATGTAAGAGAATACATGCAAAGACACATTGCCATACACATTTCCACCTTTAAGAAAACAAAATGAATGGTCTCATATTTCACATGAGCATGAATGCAATTTCTATTGAGCTTTTTGCATCCCAAATTTTAATACTCTTCTCATTTGAAACACTACATTTTGTATGTATGCACCATGTTTTGAAGCTACTCATCATGCTGAATACATCCAACTTGGTGGGAAGATAGGTCCATTTTAATTAAGAAACTTGAAATACAGCTCATATTAATTAATATATGTAATTTTGATTTTTCACACATGAATTCAGAGTAAAACCAAAATCTCTCAAATTCTTACAGTTTAATATTTGGCTGCAAGTTTTTGCTTGGTTAGTCTTTGATTTAGTATATTAATGAATCTGTGGTATCTTGCAAGAATAAACCAAACTATTATACAGGGCTTTCTTTATATGATGAGTAGACAAAATAATGTTTAGGAGGTAATAATACTATGGTACCTGGTGTGGGGAAGAGAATCTCTTTTCATATGTCAGTCTATTCCCTTCAATGGAAAATCGGAAACCTTTCTTTTTGATGCTGTCCTCTGATTCAGATTTGTGAAATTCTTCCCCATCCTTCTCCTCGCCTTCAGACTGTTCTTTTTGCTTTTTTTTCTTTCTTCTATTCCTTCTCTCTTTAGCACTCTTTGAGCTCAGTTTTGATGCCTCAGAAGAACTTTCGGAGAATCCACCTATTCCACCTACTCCACTATAATCTCTTGAGTCAGCTGCTGCAGCTGCTGCCGCCGCCTATACATACAAGCACATGTGCAATTTACAGCATTTATACAAATACATATTTATTGCCACTCTTAAAGAAATTATTATTATGAAATAAAAGCAATGTTTCCACTTCACCAAACCCAGCATATCATAGTAAGAAGTATAATTTGTGAAACACACAGGAACCACTGCTCCATAAACCAGGAGCAAGAGAAACCCAAGGGATTTGTGCTGTCAAAAAAACAAGTTAAAAAACATCTGTTTCAGATTGAAGTAATATGTCACAATGAATTTTTCATCTGAAATACTGTGTAAAAATAAAGATAAAAATAAGGCTCAAACAAGTAGTAAAACCCCTCTTAACAGGAAGCAACACTTTCTTACATTTTGATAGGGTTTGAATACTCTCTATTAAAGTCTATTAAAGATCTTGTGTAATGCTGATATTGCAGTTTTGCAAATAATAATCAGAGATTTGTGTTAAACTACACACTATTACATATTTGTTTCTGTTTGGTTTTCAAAACATGTGGAGCATTTTATTAATATTTATTTACAAGCTGTGGTTAAAAGCCAAAATTCCCACAATGCCCCTCCAACAGATAGCAATTGACCAATGAAACAAAAAATCTTGATGCTGACTTTAGTCATGTGCTTATATGGAAGACACAGTTCAACTTCTGCTCTATATGGCCACATGCCAAGCAGACATTATCATTTTTTCTATTAAAGATTTCAGAGCCTTCAAAAAAGGAAAAGGGATTTCAAAGCAGTATGTAATCACTACATTTGTACCACAGAAGTGTTTTCTTTGGCTTCTCCACTTTTTCCAATACTTTTTAAAACTGGAAAGCTATGGCTTTCTGCTGTGAGAGATGGGGAGGGAGCAGAAAAAGCCAAATATTGCTGAAGCACCATCACTTCTGTTACCTATATAAGCACAATTACTCTTTGGAATTTTTTTTTCCACATGTCCACCTCCATTTCAGACAATCACAGAATGGCTGAGATTGGAAGGGAACCTCTGGAGGTCATTATGTCCACCTCTCCAGCAGACAGGGTCATCTAAAGCAGGTTGCCCAAGGACCATATCCAGGTGGCTTTTGATTATCTCCACAAGCAGTCTGGGCAACTTGTTCAAGTGCTCTGGTAAAAAGCTGATTTCCATCTCCAATTTTAAAATCCAGTGCTTTAGCTTGTTGGTTATTATTTTTGTCACAAAATTAACAGTTTCACTCAAACCAGAAAAAACAGTGCAATGGGAAACATTAGAGATTATTTACAATATGAAGGAATTTATGAGACAAAATAATATACTGCTAGGAGTAGAGGAATAAAAGTATTCTCATGTGTGGACATAAAGCATCTGTTCACAGTCATGAATGGAAGAAGAAATTTTACTTTACAGGGATACCTGAGCTTCTTCCTGTTGCTTTTTCAGTTGTTCCAGCATTTGCTGAAATTCTGCCTCTTTCTGCTCTGCTTCTTCCAGGGTTGCTTGATTCTGTTCTTCATAGGCCATGGCAACCACAGCCAGGATCAGGTTTATCAGATAGAAAGAGCCCAGAAAAATCACCAGAACAAAAAATATCATGTATGTCTTCCCAGCAGCACGAAGAGTCTGGAGAAAAAGAGATAATACACTTTTAAAAAAAAACTTTAACTACTGTTGCAGAATAAGTTAGCCTCTGTGTTCTTATTTAGAAATATAAGATTGATTTATGTTAGCACAAGATTATTTAGTTATTTTTCCTTATAGAAATAGTATTATATCCTGAATACATATAAAAAGTTTTGTGTCTGCTATTGTCAAGGTAAATCCAATTCTGAATAGTTCAGAACTTATACCAATAAGAATCTATATATCTACATTACAGCCTTTAAATTTAACAGTAGGTGGGGCCACTGATCAGCATCTTACCTTCCTGTTTCATCAGTCCCAAACTACACTGCCACAAAAATAGTACATTACACAAAATGTTACAGTGGAGAAAATTACAGTCCTTCAGGTAAGGATATGTGTAGTTCAGGGACAAGATGTATCCTTTTCAAATGAAACATAATTTTACTAGACTGCAAGTCAATTTAACATAGCATCTATTTACAGCATGTTTGGGTAAGAAACTTTAACAACTTAAATTCATTTATTCATTTACGTAAACAAAAAATAATGCTTAACCATCTTCATAAAATAACAGCTATTCCTTACAATGTATTTAAGAAGCACAAGGGAACCTAAATCATGAAAAAGGGCGTTATTGTTTTAGACAACAGTTTACATATATGAAATTAAACATGATTTCTGTTCCAAAGGCCTTAGGGACAAGTGAATGAAAATAACTATGCAAGTACTATGTAGCAATGGTATTGGTGATGGTGCTGTTTATTTTAATAAGTCCTCACCAGCTGGTAAAGATTCTCCCAAAAGTCCTGAGTCATCAATCGAAACAGTGACAAGAATGCCCAACTGAATGTATCAAAACTTGTGTAGCCATAGTTGGGGTTTCTACCAGCTTTCACACATATATATCCTTCTGGGCATTGACTACAAAAGAAGAGGAAATGCTATTTTTAACAACTACTCTACATTACGATATGCTGCAGTAAAACAAAATTGTTCAGGAGTACCAGTTGCTAGCGAAATTATGAACAAGTAAAATGTTATTCTACATACCTAAGATAAAAATACATAGCTTGTTATTTTTCACTTTTAAATTCTACTTCCTAATAATATTTCAGTGCTTTAATAATATAATTAATATTATTCTACCCTTCCCCACAATTTGCCACAACACAACTCCATCAGTACAAGAGAAGAACATCTAGTATGGCTGATAAAGAGTTGTTAGCAAGCTGGCCGCAACATTTATGCACAGATCATTCATGTGATTACCTTTACAAAAGTAGCCTAAGAGGCTGAAGGAAGTGCCTGTATAAATTCAAATCACAGAGATGGTTGTATTTAGGTATAGCTTCAAATGCAAAACATAAGTAATTTGCAACTCGACAGTACACTTGATATTAAAGTTGACTACCTGAGGTATTCTAAGTAGCCAATTATCTTTCTTTGATGCATAATGAAAAATTATGATCATTTTCTTACCCTGCATCGGAGCTATTGCCACACAGCAGTGCATCATTTTGCCCTTCCAAGAAGTAGAAATGACCTGTTTAAAAAAAAATCAAAGAGGTGATGAGAAAGATAATATTTATGTCTAATGAAAACTGTGCAATTATACAGACCTTTACACTTGAAAGAAATTAGCAGAGCTAACAAACTGTTCAACTGCAATATATAGTGGTTAGAAATGAAAAAAGCATGGAAAGCATTGTTTTGACAGGAAAATTACTTTCTACAGAATCTTGAAGTTGGCCTTTCTTTAAAAAAGAAAAAGTTAGTTATGCAGTTAATTCTTAGCAACCTAACCAAATTATAAGATACATGGGGTGGAATACCTAATTGTATATGTTAACAAATCAAAAGAATACCAGGGAAATGAGGCAAAGGATGAAGGCAATTCTGTGCCTTTGTTCGTGCATTTTGATACATAACATTTAGTGTTATTAATTTATGGTTATCAATTACCTATTATTTTATCCAAGTATTCCTTGGAAAAAACCTGGAATATTAGGGATGAGATTTTTTTCCCTGTACTCAGCACCAGTAAGTTCACACCTTGAGTGCTGTGTCCAGTTCTGGGCCCCTCAGTTCAGAAAGGACATGGAGGTGCTGGAATAGGTCCAGAGAAGGACAATGAAACTGGTGAAGGGTGTGGAGGACAATGAGGAGCTCCTGTGAGGAGCAGCTGAGGGAGCTGGGGGTGTTTAGCCAGGAGAACAGAAGGATCAGGGGAGGCCTTGTCACTATAACTCATTGGAAGGAAGGTGTAGCCAGGTGGGGGTCAGCCTCTTCTCCCAGGCACCCAGTGACAGAATGAGAGGACACAGCCTTAAGCTGTGCCAGGAGAGGTTTAGGTTGGGCATAAGAAAATTTCTTCACAGAAAGGGTGACTGGGCATTGGCATGGGCTGCCCAGGGAGGTGGTGGAGCCACCATCCCTGGAGGTGTTTAAGGAAAGACTGGATGTGGCACTCAGTGCCATGGTCTACTTGCCAAGGTTGTGCTAGGTAATAGGTTGGGCTAGATGATCTCAAAGATCTTTTCCAACCTTTCTGTGATAACACAACATGTTCAAGAAATTTCTAATTGGATCTTGATTTAAGCAGCTGAGGGAGAAACCAAGCATTTATTGTACCTTACACAAAACCAATATACAAAATTCTGTAGCAGGAGAATGTACTTGAACATTTAGGCTAACTATTAAGATGAGGTAAGATATAATTTAAAGAGACAGAAGGCCTAAAAGCCCCCAACACTATTTTATTTTATTTAATTTTATTTTATTTTATATTTCCTTCTTTGCAGCAGAAAGGGAAACACATTTTGCCATCAATTCCCAGTTTGCAATTCTTAGGGTAAAGTGGGAATCTCTAATGGAGATTTTTGGGTCAGGTGGCACATTAAGCTAAAGTTGCCAGAACTAGGTATGTTCTGGCTGTTCTCAGGAAGCAGATGGTTCTGTGAGATTCACTGCCAGCTGGCATAGACTAGCTTAGCTGGCATGAACTAACTGAGGGCTAATGCTAAACAGACAAGCAGAGAATTGCAACCCGTTCCTACTGACTGCTTCTACCCTCTCACCACCAGTATACAATAGAGGCAGCATAAAATCTGCTTATTTTAAAGACAGAGAGAAATTATGTCCATAATTTATATATCTGCAATTCTAGTCTCAGATATCATATAAGAAATCAGTGCATTTTCAGATATTCTGGTGATCACAGAGTCAGGCCCTGTGAGACATCTGACCCCTACTTGAAAAGAAGGTTAAAGACACAGACAGGCTCCAAGCAGAACTTGCAAAACTGTCTATGGGCCTAATTCAGCTCCACTTTCAATCCACTACTTTGGAAAACAAGTAAGATTATTTTTTAAATACAAAAATAATGATGATAAAGTAATAAAAATAGTAAATATGAGTTTGTACAAAATATGCTATAAACAAAACTATTCCTGCCTCCTGCCAACTTAATAACAGAAAAGTCATGGGTACAAGTCCTACATGACTGACACTTCCAGATACAAATAAAGGAGATATGTTCTGGCTGGAAATATCACAAAAGACTTGAAAAAAGTTCTTAGAGAGTAATTGCCAGTGAGGCAATGTAAATTCATAAGGGCATCTCTCTGAAGATCTCCCAGGTATCTGCTAGACATGGTTTTCTAACAAGTTTCATTACCAATTCATGTTTTGAAACAATAGAAAAAAATACATCAAGTATTCTGAAGACATAAGGCGGGAGAAAAGGTATTTGAAAGTCAGAATGACCTTTACAAATTGACAAGTTTGTCCAAAAGCAATTGGATTTTATTCCAATAGAGACAAGTGGAAAATGCTACACTTGACAAGGCAAAATCAAATACATAAATACAAAATATCAGGGCGTGGCTGCAGCCACCACTGTACAAAAAGATGCCATAAATGCCACAAAATACAAATTGACTGTGAATCAACAATACAGTGCTGACATAAAAATGAGGTAATTTTGAAACGTTTTAATAGGGATGCTGCATATATGGCATGAGGTAAAGATACAAATTAATTGCTAGAGGAGATAACACCCAATTTGAGGATCTCATTAAAAAACCCATGCAAACAAAAACTGTAACCAAAAAAAGGCAAAATAAAAACAACAACAAGAAAAAAAAAGCCAGACTAATTGAAAAAAAAATTAAAAATTAAAAATAAGTATAGAAAATGCAAAACAGAAAATAGGATTGCTTGGCTTAGGAAAGATCAGAAATGCAGAGGATAAGAGATTTTAAACTGCATAAAGACTAATATAAAGTAGTCTGTGATTATCTTATTTCTAAGTCCACAGTAGATGTAGTAATATATGCAATTAGAAATTAGGAAAATGTCGGACAGATATTTAGAAAAAAACTCTTGCTATTTGTGTAACATAGTACCAGAAACAACTGAAGGGGAATGGAATCTGTTCTTCAGATGCCTTTAAGAATAGGTTATCATCCAAAACTTCTGCACGACATTTATTTCAAACATGTTGAGATGATAAGTATATTAAAAGATTATAAGGCAGTGAGACTTGGATCCAAAAGCATTTAGTTCTTAAACTAATTTTCATTGATACAGTCGCCAGTTAAAATATATATACAGAATTTACTAAAAACCTATTATGCCTAATTATGAATACATTAAATATGCTAAATACACTAAAATAAATATAAGGGGCTGAACAGATAAATGGGAGAGATTAACAATACTGTTATGAAAGACAGAATACCAATCTACTATAGATATGTTCAGTTTCTCGTTCAGTTTCTCTATTTGAATTTTTAAATTAGTTTTGTAAACACAGTACTACCCTTAACTACCTAAAATGGTAGAAATAGTTCGTTATGAGGTACAAAAGACAAAAAAGTGCTCATTTCATTTTCCAAAGATAAGAAACAAATTAGCATTCATCCAACTCCAGAAAGAACAACGTAGCTACATTTACCAGCTCTGTGCAGGATTTTTGGGCTAACTGATGTTCAGATAGGGGCTTATGATATTGGGCACTATTTTGCACTAACCTAGCTATTACATTCCAGATCCCATGTTAGGGCTGGCACACTATTTCAGGAGGCTTAAAGCTAGCACAGAAATTTCTGGTTTATGCTGCAATGTGATTTTACTCTCAAAGTCATATTCAATGAAAGAAAAAGATATTTTGCTACCTAGTATAATATTATGAGTGTTAAATTATATAACGACTGTGCTTTTATTTACCAGAGAAAAACAAGTGCTTTTGTTTCTTGGCCATATTACATACTTTTAAAGGCAAGGGAAAGATACTGATGTTCTCAAATCTGTTTAAATCAATACCAGAAAATCAATTCAGTAGATGGTATAATTAACTCTTACTTTTGTCTTCGATGTATTCATCCCAGTTAAATGTTGTCACTGTTGCATTAATAAATGTACCATTTTCACCTAAAGAGCTATTAAAGATGGAAATAACAGTTGTTTCAAAAGTAGAATTGTCTGGAGGCCACTGGAGGCATTTATTCCTCAGGTTGCCCATGAACAGCTGCAGCCCTATCAGTGCAAATACACTCAGACAAAACACAGTCAGGATCATCACATCTGAGAGCTTCTTCACGGACTGAATTAAGGCTCCCACTATAGTCTTCAGGCCTGCAAAGAGATAAGATTTTTATTATGATGTTAAATAGATACTAAACAGACACAAAAATCATGTGATTTTCTTTCCTGATAAAGATTTCATGCAAAAAGACTAGTAATTTTTGACACAATAATTTTAAAGAAAACCTTATTATTTGGAAAGATGAATGAAAATATATAAGTCTATACTTCTTTTATAGTGTACAAAAATAAAAAGTAGATAATATCAAACACATTTTTTATGCCAAAACAAGTGATTTTATTATTCATGCTATATCTCAACCCTACATTGAATAGCACTGTTTGCTTTGCTGATGCTTCTTGCCCAAACCTTTATTTATGAACTTTTGCAATGTATTCTATATTAATGCAACCCCATTGTAAAGACATTATACATGCACATTGAAATGATATTATAATAATCTTGTCACAATATGTGAGAGGTGATGGTTTGGAGAAGAAAGACATCTTTAGAACGATACCCCATGCATGGTCCATGCTATCCTTTAGAGTTTAATTTTTTGGACATAACTTAAAACTGAATTAACTTGCTGTATAAAGTGCCTTCAGTAAATGAGAAAATTTGCATCAGTATGAAAGCTTAAAATTAACTTACATTTAAAACAAGTAAAGGAAAGCTTGATGTCATAAGATGCAAATCACATAGGCTGTTTACTGCAAATATCTCATGCAAGAATTTGTTAAACTCAAAGGCTGATTTTTTTAGAAGAAGAAGAAAATACAATACAAGCATGAATCAATTTAAATAAAATTACATGTCTTGATTCCTGCTTTTTTGGTTTGTTGACAATGTGTAGCAACCAAGGCTTATGCTTTGAAAATGTGAGTACAGCCTTTGTAGAACAAAAGTCAGCCTCGGTGTTTAACCTCGCTCTCACCTGGAATGACTGATATTGTTTTCAAAGCTCGGAGAACTCTGAATGTTCTCAACGCTGAGACATTGCCCAGGTCCACAAACTCTGTCACATATCTGTAATAGGGGAGTTCACACACAAACACAATGACAGCACACAAATAACAGTTGGAGATATGAGGGGCCTAACACCTTACACCAACTACTTCTTACCTGGAATTACAGAAATAGTTTTCAAAGCTCTCAATACTCTGAAAGTTCGAAGAGCTGAAACATTGCCTAGGTTTACAAATTCTGTTACATACCTGTAGGATTAAATCACAATTACTCAGAATTGAGGCAGATTTTATTCTATTTGCTTGGGTCTTTGAGCAAGACCTTTTCACCGTTCACTGTATTTTGCCTGAGTTATGAATGTGCTTCTGGCCATAAAATTAAATTAAGTTTTTCATAATAAACCACATTGGCTTGATGTATGAAAACTAATCTGCTCAGCTATTAGCAGGAAGTCAAAAAGATTCCTTTAATTCTCGTATGCAGAAAGGAGACAGGATATGAACAGTTCAGGGTGATGGCATTCACAATCCTAATGGGCTGGCACACCATACTGGCCTCCGCAGCACATGCTTGGCTAGAAATACTAAAATGTGTAAAAGAGGTAGAAGAAACATATTGAAACTGCAGGAAGTCCAGGCTCCAAATATTCTGGCTGACAAGATATGAGGCAATTTTTAGTCACTAATCTCATGCTACCAGAAAGAATTTTTATTAAAAAAAATAAGTAGAAGACTTACGCAAATGTAATGACAGTGAAATCTAGCCAATTCCATGGGTCTCGGAGAAACGTAAAATCTTCTAAACAGAAGCCCCTTGCAAGAATTTTAATAAGCGATTCAAAAGTATAAATTCCAGTGAATGTGTATCTGAGGAAAATATGCAAGACAGAGTTTATAGATCATGTTATTTTATGCAGTTTATGCTCTCTAGTTGTTTTTTTCTCATTTTCTTCTCTTTAAGTGGCATAAGAAATAATGGCAGTTGCAACCAACTTTAACATCCGCATAATTTATATCATAAGGAAAGAGGAATGAAATTAGGGTTAGAAGACTGATAACCCACATCTTAAATTCAACTTCTATAATCCATGCAATAAAACAGATTACTTCATTGGTGCATGTTTATTACCAGTTTGAATCCATGTTATAACAAGACACACTGATGGATTATGTTAATATTTTAGAAGTTACTTTCAGGATAAAAATTCCCTTCTTCAATGTTATTTTTATGCTGAAATGTTGCTTAGTCCCAATAGCTGGCAATCACCAACCCTTATCAGTCTTCATTCCTCTGTAACTGTGTTACAGAGTAGGTATATCCAGTAATTCACCTTCAGCAAGCCAGATGTAGTACTGGAGTCAAACAAGTGCAAAAATGACCAAAATTATTCATGAATGCCAATAAAATTCAGGTACTCATTTCGACTAAAAAAAGTAGTTGAAATGTAAATTGAAAAAATATTTAATTCTGGAATTCTGAGTAATTTCAATCTTCTGTGTCCAAGTTATGTCATCCTGATATTTAGTTTAATTTATATCTCTAATGAAAAGTAATTAAAATTAAACTGCTTAAGAAGCTTACTCTAACTGAGCTAACCTGAAAACAGATTTTGGATATGGAAGTTTTCCATTCAATTACTAAAAAATTTATTTCCTGCAGAACTTTACTCCACAGATGAGGGCATGCTTTGTAACTCTAAATGGCACAAGATATAGACATGAAGAAATATTCAAGCAATTAGTCTTTATCATAAATTTCTACTACATGCTGAATACATAGATGCCCTCACTGAACTCAAAATGAGAATGTCTTTGTTGACCTTAATAGCCCTCTGATTTCACTTTTGATTTCTGAAGATTATATAGGTATGTATCTGCCCAAGCAGTAAGGAATGAAAAGACAGCAGAAAGGAAGCTCCAAGAACAGTGTTTCACACTGTGCCCTGCATCTTTGGAACTGTCACTGTGTATCGGCACCTCACAGCTGACATCATACTGGACCAATTAGCCAAGCAGGCATCATATTGCAGCAATGATTAGCTAACTATTTCAATACTTTTTAATAGCTTATTTGCATACAAGTTTTCCATTGTTCCACTGGTTTTGGTAAGAGAAAGCTGCACTGTGATCAACACAGCCATCCATAAGATGATTCCTTTATCTGTAAGTTATTGCAACAGAGACTAAAGACTGCATTTCCCTGCATTCTTGCACAGATGTGACACAGAACTCAAAAATATTTATAATCCACTTTTTCTGTATGATCATAAGAATAGCTTTTCTTACAATTTCCATCTAGTGCTGCAAACAGAGGAAGGACATTAAAGAACTTGTCATGAGATAATTATATGTATTTAATGTTACAGCAAAGGAAATAGCATCAGAATAACTGCTAATAGGATGTGCCAACAAGGTAGTTGCTGCCAGTAGAAGCCATCCTAATATAATTTACAGTACTTTATTTCTGATTACTGGATATTATTCAAAGAAAATCCATTTAACTTACTCTACATTCTTTGTCCAGTCTGGAGGGTTACTCATGGTCATAAATACGCAGTTGGTCAAAATAGTGCACATGATAAGCATGCTGAATAATGTAGGCTAGGAGTTAAGGAATGTAAGCCAGAAAATCTCATAAAACGAGGAGCAAATAACACTGCTTTGGTAGATCTTCACTATCGGGAGCTATCTGTCCCTTCACTGCTTTTTTAATAGCCAGGGAAAACCCCTGAATATGCTAAAGCTTTCATTCACTGCTTTATAGCTAAAAGAGAACAATCATACACAAAAAATTATAAAATCTGAAAGGCATTTTAAAAAGCATACCAACTCTAATTTTTTCTTATTGAACAAAAATGTCAACATTTGAATTATTAGCTTCTCATTGGAATAACACAAAAAGTATTTCTTTTAGATGATCAAGATCTGCTTCATGCATGCAAAGCAATGAGAGATACATTTTCTTCACTTTAATATTTTATCATAAAATTAGGGACGTACCAACATTTTTCCTTATCACTACGATATACTGAGAGCTAGCTGCCACATAGTAGGACAGAATATAGGGAAATATTAGCAAGAAAAGTATTTTATTGCTGTTTGTTTCATATATGACTTTTGTAATATAAATACTGTTGGGAGGGGAAGGCACATATAATTCTAAAAAAAAGAAATCCAAAGAGAATTCCAGAACAGGTCCAAGACATAAACAATTTCATATATTTGAACAGAACCACTCTAAATCTACAACCTTTTACTCTCAGAACAGCTGACGTTCTTCTAAGACACAAAAAAACCACAACCACCAAAATGAAAACCATGCAGATGAACCACAAAACGCCCACATGATGGCACCAACACCTAAAGCTACAGAGAGGACAAAGCTCGAGTTTGAGAACAGCTGCAGGTTCATGTGGTGCTCCTAAATAGAAATCCGAATATAATGGTGTGAGAAGTGCAGTGAGGTTCCCCTCGAAAACTTTTCTTTGCATGTCTATGTTAATAAAAAAGCCTTCAAGTGATAATGATACCTCTACCTTCTGAGCTGTCAAAAAACTGTGGCACGACATTCAACAATTCTTTGGGTTTTATGTGCAATTAATATATTTAAAATCCTTTACTGAGAACTTAGCTTCTCTTTATGTAATTCAAATATGAACAGAGCAAAGGAGAAATAAATATATATTTTTAAACATTAAAAACCCATGCTACAAGTGTTTCACTAGCCTCTACTTTACAGAGGCTTTCAAAATCCTTTTTGATGGAATGTCCACTTAGAGTTGCAAATCCTCACTATGCTTTCGTTAGTGGAAAAATAACTGCAATACACATTACCACAAATTTAAACAACGTGTTTTAGCATTCTGAGTTTGGTGACTAGCTCTTCACCACCACCTCAGTCCCACAATCTTCAGTTACTCCCCATAACTCAATAATGCTCCAGAATATGGTAAAGAGTGTCATATAATTGAAAAATAATTATTTGTAGTGGCACCTGTTGCAAGAAAATGAAAACGGGCTATGAAGTATCATGATAGTTTTGGAAGTCATTTGTAGGCTAGACATTGATAACACATACCATGCTGTAATTATCAGTCTTCCAGCATACCAAGATTGAAAACACTCCTGAAAAAAGATTTAGTCTACATAATCTTAGGATCTCTATATGCAATGCTAACACAAAGCTACTTTCAGTGTGCTTATGTTAGACTTCTGTAAATACAAGTGTTCAAACATTTATATCAGTTCCTTATTAAGTAAGCTGGCTTTCTAAAGTCAATGCCCTCATTGCACATATTGGTATTTGGGATCAGACCAGTGGGATGCCTACTATAGTCAGCTATTAAAACCCTGAAAAAGACAAAATAATAATTAAGTAATTATAATAATTTAGCTTTTACGTTCTACCTGCAATGTAGAAATCTCATTACCTTCTTGAAGACTGAAATTAAAACATCAATAGGCTTACAAATATATAACGCAATAATGATCAAGAAATAAAACAGACAGGTGGGATACATACAGGAGTGAGAATGTATAACAAAACAAGAAACCTAAGCTGTTTCATGAGTCTATCTTTCTGTAAGCATTAGCTGAATCAGAAAATTAAAAGGAATAACGAAACCATCTTTTCACTAAATACTCATGCAAGCACAGACCTGGGATCAAAGATTTGATTTTAATACACAGTGGTAGGGAAGAACGGAAAGTATTCTGAGCAATATATCTACAGTTTATGAAAAATATTGAAGAGGGGAAAAGATGAAAAAAAGATGTGATGATTACAGAAAAAAATAGGAGGGAAGGAAAAATTATGTGGGGGAAGAAAGAAGACACAGAAATTGTAAAGGACGATGACTGGTTGTCTGGCTCCTGCTATTACTATATTAGGATCCAGCAATGAACAGAAATGGAGATATAAATGGAGAATGAGAAAAAGAACAGAAGACAGAAATAGTAGAGAGAAGAGGGACAAAGCACTACAGATCATATTGATCCTGGAACATGTGCCAGAGACTGATTTAAATGCTAAGTAACATCTCACTCATTACAGTTTTAGACTAACCACTTGAAAAGGATATGAATGTACCAAAATCTTAATAGCTATTTTTCTAAGAGGATTGAAAGGAGTTAACATGTACAGGGCAGAAGTGGCACTGAATCGGAATATTGCCTTTCCTTTATTCAATACTATAAAGGTCTGGAAAGAGAAAAAAAGAATGAAAAACAGCATTTAGAAGATACCAAGTTACAAAGCATGAATCATTTTCATTTCATCATTAATCATATTTGGCCAATATGCTCTTTTTTCATTGACACAATCCCCTTGTCCAATTCACACATTGTAGCGTCCAGCCAGACAAATACAATTAAATGAACACTTGAATGCGTCTATTTAGAAATCATAAGTAATCCTGATAATTCTAACTAGTAAACAGAGACAAGTATAAAAGTAGTGTAGGTAATATTTGAAGAATTAGTATTTACTTTTTGTGCAGTATAATATATACACTGAGGTGTGTAACTGCAACCAAAATGAGAGCCATTAAAACTTCAACTTTAATCCCTAAATCAAATAACCAGCATAAATTATCAAATTAAAGTATAAGACAAAAGTAACTCAAAGTGATCTAAGTTTCAAGTGATCATGAAAATATGGAACTCAAGAGTGTCCAATAACCATTTTTGAACATAACACTAATGTACTCAATTTTTGTTGTACTCTGAGAGTAATGTATTACTCCCCATTTCAACTACTGCTTGTGATACTTCTGTACCTTCAAATCTATTTTCTTTGTCATACTTTACTTTTACCTAATACAGAATTCACCCTATTCACTGTATCCATTTATTTTCACTCTCTCTCCACAGTTTCAGCAATGACTCATGTATATTAGCAACATTTAAAAAAGCATTTCTAAATGTAACAGTGTTTTTAAAATTCAAGAAATAAATAAAACCTGTAAGGTTTTTGTGAAAAATATGTTGATTCCCACACATCTGGGGAAAGTTCTGTCTATTTCCATCATCTCTTTTTTCTAGACATAGATGAAAGTTCATTCTTTTTGAAAGGAAGTGGATCTAGACAGCATTGTAGCAGTCCTAGGAAGCCCAAAGGGCACATAAGCCATGCAGACCTGGAACACTGCCAGCGGCCATGATCTGCCTCAACTGCAATCAGAGGGCAGCATTTGCCAAGAGCAGGTGTAGCAAATAGAGCCGCTGAAACCACAATGCCTCTCCCTGCCTAAAATAATAAATTATAAATGATAGAAATCTGTGCTTCCAAACTTAACATGTTTGCATTCTCCCAAACTTAGTTATTCTCAAGCTGCACTTTGATCTTTCATTGCACAGGAGTCTGTAGCGTGCTCTTTACTATGAAGATTTTTCAACTCTCTTACTATTAGTCCTGGAGTTAATGAAAACAGGACTTCTAATAATTAGAGTTCTATATTTTCTGTTCCCTTTACTCTGACAAAACCTCTGATGAGTTAGTATTTCTGTTATGCTGACTCGCCAAGTTACATTAAAAAATGAAAATGGAACCTGACCCAAAAAATGATGTTCAAAAATATGCAAAGAACACTAAGAAAAACGATAGGAGAAATTATGATTGCTACATCCAGCTTGAAGTCTTGCTTCTCCTACTGGAAACCACAATGCTTTTGGAAAAGATCATGACAACTGCTATGCATTTCTCAATCACGGACAAGCAATTCAGCAGGATTTTACTTTACATCCACACTTAATTGCACAACTACTCTTCTAGTTTCCAAAGCATGATGATACATGCTCTAACTTTAGGATTTCTGGCCTTGAATTTAGATTTTTACTACTATATAAGGCGGAAAGAATTAAAGAGAGGAATCAGTACTTTGACCCAAATTCTATTTACCTTCCAGATTTCAACAGGATAAATCACTTGAGTAAAGGGAGCAAAACACGATAATTAATTGAAAACCTTGTTTTCAAATTTAACTCATGATTCTCCACAGATGAACTCAGTTTTAGAAATTCTGCAATGAACACTTAAGGCACAACTGATTTTTTTGAGGTGTTCTGCTTAGTTCTTCATGGTATGCCTATATTGCTATTGTTTCAACATATTGCTGATGAGGCATACCCCTAATTCCTGCTGGAAATATCTTCATTTGCATTTTTTCTCTTAGTCTGAGTTTGAATCATAACAATTCTTGGAGTTTTTCTTCATTTTTCTTTGAAGCAGTTTCTTCACTTTCATGGGTTTTGTTTTTTAATTCACTTGTTTTTGTTAGCTAGCTAGTTTCCACAGGAAAGAAAAGAAAGCAGGAGAAAAAAATTATGAAAACAGAAAAAAAAAATCATTTCTTCTTTACTAGTAGAATAATGAGACTGCAATACATATGATGCCAAATCAAAGGGACAGAAAATCTGGAGGAAACCCAAGGCCATCTGGACACTAGTCTAAAGTTCAACACCTTTGTGCTGGCCACAGCAGTCGTTGTTACTTTAAAAAAAAAGCAAATATGTGGATTTCTTTTTTTAATTAACATCTCCATAAATTTTTTTTTAATTATGTAACATTCTGTCAATATTCCAAATGCAATTTCTACCGCCTCTTTATTTATGTCCCTCTTTTAAACACCTTGTCTTTGAAAACAATCATAGAACAAAATAGAACAGGATAAGAAATTTTTTTTCACCCACACTAAATTGGAGATATGATCCCCCTACAGAGTAAATATGAATCAGGATGATCATCATATCCTGCAAAATTACTTTTACGTGCTTCCCCATCCTTCCCAGTGACAAGAGAATGCAACCTAAACTTTTCACAGCAGTGAAGAAATCTAGAAAGAAGATGTGTAGCTACCTTTGAGATAGATTTCATATTGAAGACCTGCTCCTTTAACAACTATAATACAGCAATTAGTAATTATTCTAAAGATAACCCCTGTGCTGCTACTTCAATTCTCCTGTGTGTAAAACACTAAAAGTTACAGGTTTTAATAAAATGTCAGGTTTATAACAAAAAATTTTAAGTGCATCTCTACTGATTTATAAGGTCCCATAAACTTGCATGGCTAATTTCCATTCTTAGAGTGGAGATTTCTGCCAATCATATCAGCTGTTGAGGGACTTATTATATGGAACACTCTAGGTCAAAATTAATAGAAATACTATGTCTTTGAAGGGTTCTTTGTTATTTATTCTTCTTAAAGTCTGACAGAAACATACAACACACTCACTTTTTTATTGATATAATATGGGTCCAGGTCTTCCAAGGGTTCGGACACCATTCCTGGAGGTATGTCACCGTAAATAAATGGCAGTGTCTTTCCTGCCTCCAAGTCACTGTTTGGCTTCGGGCCATCTTCATCATCATCATCTTTGCGTTCTTGTTTGGATTTTTTAGCTTTTTCTTCATTGATACGCTGTTCAATAGCTGCAAGTGATTCTCTTGTGAAATAGCGGAAGCTGTCAGGTCCTGGTGGTACCAGCACTGATTGTGCCATCTTTTCATCCTGCACCTCTTAATTACTGTTCAGCCTCTCTCATAAAAAAAGTGCTAAAAATATAAAACAAAAACAAAAAACCACAGAAGAATTTTAGAGCAACACAGCTACAAACCCCGTAAAGTAATATACCCTCACAGAATTTTGTGTGGGGCACCTTGTTAAATTCAGTAATTATCATCCAAGAGGAGGCTGCAGTGAAATTAATTTTTAAATTTGTTTTTATTTCAAGACAAACCATCTTCCTTTGCAGCTTGCCTCTTAGAGTTGTCTCAGAGGTATCAACTCTTAAAACATTTAGTTTAAAATTCACTTAGTGCTTACAATCAATAGATTGTCAATTCTACAGGCTTATAAAAAAAGTCACATACAATACAATAACATCTTTTGCCTTTATCAAGGGTAATGTTATCCATTCCCATGAATAAAGTAGGAGATATTTTCCACTACATTCAGTCTAAGGAATCAACAGTTCTGAAGTATTTGGTTGAGGAGTGAGACTCCAGAAAATGTAGCTCCTTATAATCCTGAAAGCTGAATTTTGGACCAGTCCGTTCTCTAACTATATGGACATGAAATGACTCTTAGAATCCTTTATTGCCACGTAAGGCCAGAAGGATCACTTGAAAGCAGCACAAGATGCTCCTTCTCTTTGAGTACAAATATGCTGCCTTTGCCAAACTGCCAGCTCAGGAAACAAGGTTCAGGCATAAGCACCTGTATTCAGATCCCCTGCCTGGCAACACACTGTGCACTGGAAGAATTGCTGAATTAAACAAAACCAATTTTTAATCATTACATACTGCATTTAGATCTTCTATGTCTGATATCATATCAATTGTATATATATTTCACAAATTTCATTAGCAAGAGCAGGAGCATCTCTTCTTAATGTCTCCAGGCAGTTCAGTTAAAAAGAACAAGTGGAAAATATTCCCAATGCAAATACTTTGATCTGAAATCACAAACAGGATATCTGCTGTAGCCTACAAGAATTTATCTCAAGCATCCTTCTGAGAAAGCACTTTAAAAATATAGCAAATGCAATAAAGTAACAAATTCTGAGTAAGACAATATACCCAGAAACAATTGCCAGATTAAAATGATACAACAGTTTGAATACAATCAGCCTGATCCTATTTTACTGTCTCGGTTAGCACACATACTCCAGCACAGCCGCAACAAATTAATATTTTTGAAGGCTGCTAAATAAGCTGCAACATGATGCTTTCTCCTCCTTTTCAACCATATGCACACAGCCACTTACACCTACACAATGCACACACATCCCAACTCCTGCAGGTCTCCCTGTGAGCATGCTCTTCCACTGCAGGCAAATGCACCTGGTGCATTCTGTCATGGACGGTCTGTATCAAAGCTGCACTGACTACCACCAGCAGAAGGGTTCATTAGGAAAATGAAAGTGGTCCTGCAGCAGAATCCTGTTAGATTTTATTTCTAGTTACAGAAGGAAAAAGAAAGAAAAAGCATAATTCTGTTTTAATACTGCAGGAAACGATTAAAAATTCATTACCAGTGAAGAATCTTGCAGTTATGTGGGTTTGGAATGGCACCAGGGAAGACTGCAGTTAAAATTCCATCATGCCTTTTTTTTTTTTTTTNTACAGACCACACCTAACTTCCTGCTGAAGGATCCTGGTCATTGAAGTAAAGTCTGGCATTTCCTGTGTGAGCATACTAAGTGTTTTAACTCGTATTGCCAGTAGATGGTACTGATATATACTCATAAATTCTTCTCAGAAATGGTGAAGAATTTTTGCATGCTTGAACACTTGCTTAAACTGAGACTCTTGGACTAAAATACATGATTTTATATAACCAGTCAAGTCTCAAGATTCTCAAAAATTATTTTGAATACATAGCAGCTACTGCTGATGTGACCATAGCTATTAAAACTGTGAATGTCAGATAGAAAGAAAGTAGGAGGGACAGCAAAGAAAGAGAAATCAAAAAATAGAGGTTACACAGGCAGAGTACAACCTAAGCAATTACTGAAACTGTATTATCAGCAGTCTGGATTATTTTAAACTATAGGTTGTGTAAATATGCTAAAATAAATGTATACAATATGTTCGCTGTGCATTCTTTCTAAATGGGGATTGGCCAGCAATGGGAGGGAAGGAGGGCACTTCTGAGTGCTCACTGCAGCAGCAAGTTCCTGTACAGAAGTCATCTATTCTTGCTTCCTGCTGCAACAGGTGGTTGGAGCACTGTAAGACACTCTCTGTGGCAAATCAGTAGAACACCCCGTTCGGGCACCACTCCACCAAAACACCATCCTACTTCTTTCCACTCTTCTGCTTTCTCTGTATTTTCCATGCTTACCAATTTTCATACTTTTTCCTCCTGCTGCATCCATAAAACTTTTTTATCTCCCTCCTACCTCACCATCAACTTTCTGCCCTTCACTCCTTCTTTCACACATACACAAATCTCTTCCAAACTTTTCAAGCAAGACACATTGCTGTATCTATACGTTCAGATCTTCTGGCAGTCATTTTCTCTCTGCTGTCTCCTTTCTCTCAGCCACGAAAAGGACAAAAATAAAGGCGTGGAAAGTAATAAAAAGTAAAAGGTTGGTCTAAAGTGAGAGCTGTTGGAGGGGGAATTAATCAAATGGCTGAAGAAACATCACTGGCTTTGAAAAACAGACAGCAAAGAGAGGAAGAAAACATTGATAATTTTTTCCTTTTGTAATTGCGGTGAGAGAATGAAGAGTTTGACTTGGTCAAAATAAGGCTTTTGAAATTTTCAGCAACTAAGAAAAAAATGTGCCAAATGAGAACTATAATTGAACCACATCAAAAGTACTGATTTTGTTTTAATTCATTTAAAAATTACACACTATTTAAAAATAATGTTAAAAGCCTTTTTAGAAAAGTGTTTCATTCAATAGGGTTTTCTATTTTCACAGATGATTCAAAGAAATCAACAAAAAGCCTACAAATACATGGTTTCATGTAACCAATTTTTTTGGTTAAGAAGCTTTGGATGAAAACTTCTGGCTGGCTCTAATTAGGACTATGGTTTACTTGGGGCTGTTCTGAAGTCTCAAAGTAAGAGGATTGTGAGACAGCATAGATCCACATGAGGAGTAGAGGAGCTTCTAACTACAAAAGCATTTTGATTATTTATTTGTATGGATAAGCAACTGCTTATGTATGAAATTTACAGTAAATCATGTACCTGAAAAGCTGAGCTAATTCACACAATGTGGAAAAGAAGCTTCATTCTTCCATTAACAGTATATTAAGTTAAAGCATCTGATTATTTGTTTCTTATTGTAAATGTCTGAAATTACCAGAGATCTCATTTTGATTTCCACCAGTGCTATACAATCTACATGCGCAGTGTTAGGAAGGTCAGTGAAAAGAGAAGACAAAAAGGAAGTAGCCAGGGGACATTGTATCCCATTGCTTTAGAGGCTTGGGTCTACAGTCTTACTAGGCTGTAAGGAAAATGAACAAGTATTTTAGAGAGACAGACTGGAAAGGAAATGCAGTATCAGCTTTACAGTCTAAAAGACAAATATATATACTTCTAAAAAGGAGACAACAGTAATACATCTAGAGAAGCTTGTAACAATCCTTAAAATATATTTAGATAATACAGATAGCTATAGTAAATGTAACAGATAAAAGTATTAGATAGGGAAAATTATTAAATCAAATAGCAACTATCAATGAAAACCCAATCCAACATAGCCTATGTTTAAGAACTATTGTGTGAACATGTAAAAACTTACCTAAAACATAAACATGAAATAAGAATGGCAATTCTGATAATAAGTCATTCCAACTGTTGTCCAGCTTCCCACCTACAGCCATGGAAACATTTTATGAAAAATTTTATCACTTATGGTATCCATCTTCCCTCTACTGTGGCATGTGTGAAAGCTTGAAGCAGACCTTATCATTTAATCATCTGGTAAAACACAAGGCCCACAGAGAGGGTAGAGATGAAGTGTTTAGTGTCAAATGTAAAGAAACTCTACATGATGGTGAATGATTTTTGACAGGACAGAGCCAAGAGAAACCTCCAAATCTTCTTCTGACATCCTAGAAGAGCTCATTTACAGACAATCCTGATTAATAAAATTAGAAGGAAAATAGATAACCAGGTTTTCCTCAGAAATGTGTAAAAACTGCCTTTGCTCAATGGCAAAGCAAAGCATTAAAATGCACAACCGGCAGCTTGCCATCGTTCTCTGTGGTTCTCTGGTCATTTTACTCTCCAGCTGTGTGTCCCTGTACTATATTAGATTGTCCCTAATTGCATGACTTTTCATTTATAGTTGTGAATTTCATCTCGTTCCAGTAACACCAGTCATCAAGCTCATCTAGTCCTTTCTGTATAATTGCTTGCTCAGTCTTTGACAATGCCTTACGACTTTGTGATAGGAGCAAATTACATTGGCATACTTCCATTTCTTTGCTGAAACAATAAATTAAAATTTAAATAAAATATGTCCCAAAACTACAACAGTGGCAAGCAACTTCGACCAAAGTGTAGGTTACTGTGATACTTGCTGCAGTTTGCAAAATATGTTAATATTACTCTAAGACCCTTAATCTTAAAACATAAACAGCCATTAAGTTTATGCTCTAAAATGAAATAGTATTTTACTTAAAAGAGCAAAAAAGACCTAAGTGGAGCTTTTTATTCTTGTAAATAGTATCCATTTAATAAAATACATTGAATCTGAAGAATTCCTGTCACCTCTTCCCCCTATGATACAATACTTACTATACTACTAAATTAATCATGGTGATCTAGGTGACTGAAAAACATATTTGCTAGCTTTGAGATGACATGAAACTGGGAGGGTACAAGTAAACAGGAGGATAGTATTCGAATTTAAAATGTCTTAACAAACAACAACATGGGCTCAAAAAATGATGCAATTCAAGATATATAAGTTCTACATTTTATACTTAGACAATATGGAAAGAATTCAGACCACAGAAATAAAACATCCAAGGAAAGAGATCCTACATTTGAAAACTTCCATGGAGATGTAGTATTTGAGCTCTTTCTGTCTTAATTTTACATTGAAAAGATCAATTGATGACTGTCTTTATATGTCCAAAAAGTTCTTCTAAGGAAGCAAAGGAATCTGTTTTCTTTTTATTTAGCATGCAAATAAACAGGTTATGGCATTAAACTGCAGCAAGAGGGTTTGTTAGGAAAACATTTTACCAGTGAAAAAAAGGAATTAACAGAGTAGACACATGACAATCTTTCAAGGACTTTAAGAAAAGCTAGACCTTGGAAGAAAAAGATCAGCGGTGAGTGTGAGTTTTGTAGAAAACTGATCAGGATGAGAATCAAGAAACTTGTAACAGGCCTTCACTGTTTTGGGGACATAATAAGTTTAATGAGTGTAGGTTTCTCATTGTTTTGTTCTGCTTTATCTGCTATGTTTCTCCTCAGGCCTCAAGGAAGCTGTCAGCACTTCGCGGAACTGCATGAAAGATTGCATAACATGGGCTTGCCCTGTTGGAAGGTGGAAGGTTTAGAGCTGGTACAGTACCTCTGCTAAGATTTATGTTTTTAGTGCTCCACTGCTGGAATTAGACAGCAAATAAACATCAGTTTTCCTGTGCTTGAGGTTTGTATGTTTCACACAATGCTACACTGTCTGTTCAGTAGCCACAGCTGAGACAGAGGTTCCTTCTTACAATATCGATGTACTGAATTTTGCACTTTGAACAGTAGGTGTTCCTGCAAAACAAATCTTTCCAAATGGCTCTTAAAGAGCTATATAAAAATACAGCTTCCTACACATTTTCCAACATTTTAGATGGAAATATAACTAGCAAGTCACCTTTGAAAAATGCAGTTACTTGAAACCTTAAGCCAATATGAGATAGTTCTGTCAGAAAGGACAGCCACATTTTCCACCCACTCTTACCCTGCTCATTTCCCACTGTGTTGGCCTAAGCATTTTTGCACCTCTGCATTTTAACCAAATCAGCTCACTAGTCTGGCTGAAAACTGTAAATAACTGGGCAGATTTCAGGAAGATCAAAGAGCTGATCCATCACACTTAAGAAAAGAAATTAGGAGTCTTAATGTCTCAAGATGTCCTCTCACTTTAGAGTGAAAAGGACTATAGCTGACTACCTTTAGTCTTTCAAATTGTAGTGCTCCACTTAAGTGAAGTGCTTCACTTAAGCTCAAAAGGCTTAAGGCACCAGAATATGAACGAATGGGTCTCCAGAGCTAGAACAATGGAGCAGAACAGGGCTCTAACAACTGTAGTCAACAAATCCTGGCACAGATCCTGTACCTGGTGTAGAACCCAGCATAAGCAGAATAAAAAGGCAAAAAGGGTTATTAAAATGCCTAAATGCTAGCAAATCTAAGGATTGAATTAGGTTACCATTCAGTTACAGCAGCCTCAGGATTACTCTTCCAAGATCAGAAGGATCACCTGTTTCCTTTCAACATGGACATAAGGGCAGCATTTTAAGAAAAATGTGCAGCAAAGATTGTATAATGTGAAAACAGATATACAAAGATCCATATTGGGAAAGTTTGGGGGTCCTTCAAATCTATTTTCTTACCCACTTTAAAACTTATTTCAGGAAACTACCCATAGGTCTCTGGGAAGATGTACTCCAAAGGAGTATAGAAAACACATTAGTAAAAATCAGTTGTTATCTTTACTTACTGTTAAACAATAATTGGCAATGATTTGCATTTGTTAAAGTTAATCTTCCTGTTTTCTCAGAAATGGCCTTTGAACAATTGCTGATTTTCAATCAAATGTCAGTGCACGAACAAAAAAGCTACTTGTCTTTCCAGATAAGAGTTCCTTAAATCCTTCCTTCTAGTATTGGACAATTTGGATTTTTCACTTGATGAAAATACCATTCTTAACTTTTTTATTTATTGTAGTGAGATAAACTTTCTGCCAGACTGCAATGATCTCTTTCAGTGCTCCTTGACTAGAGGGAAAAACCAAGGCTGATTTAAATCCAAGAAAGGTTCAAAACAACAGTTCAAGTTTCACTTGACAAAAAGAGAAATGCTGTCTCCAAATCAAACAGCAATGTGGGAAGATGATGCAAGAGTATTCACCAAATCCCCAAAGAAGCTGATTAAGTGATGATGGCCTTTCAGTTATCTAGCTGCAGTGGGCTCTTCAAATCAATCTTTGCCCTGATACACATCGTGAGAAACTGTCCCCACAAGTAGAGTCTTGTGAAAGTGTCAGGCTAGAGATATATCCATTTTTAGTGTGTTTGTGTGGGGAGAGTGAATATACAATTCAAAGATGTAATGATAACAGAAGTGCCATATGTATGGGATGAGCTAGATATTTCCAGATGCCTGAATAGGAGAATGTGCTGACTACTTATGCTGTTAATAAAACATGCTGTGATTTCTTTCCTGGCAAACCAGAATTCAGAATTTAGCATTCCCAGCATGGGCATTATGCAAAGATGTTTAGATTGAAATCTTCAATTAATCTTAACTACAGCACGGCTACAGAAAATTCATATACAATTTATATCCTTCTGGATACAAGGCATCAGGTAGATGGGAGATTCTAACACCCCCCGAACATCTGTCTTGAAGTTTTGGATGAACATAAATCATGATTCTGAATCTACTGACAAATTATTGTGGGAAGCACTCTGTGATTCCACTTTTATAGCCTCTCACTGTCTTCTGCTGCAAACACAACCTATGAATAAGACTGTGCCTCTTCAGTTATCGCTTACGTAAGCCCAGGTCAGGCTCTGACAGGGAAGCCGAGCGAAGCTTCCCTCGAGCCAGGGACAAAGGGCCACGGAGCGAGCCCTCCATCTCCATGAACTGCTCCGAGCACCTTCCACTTCCACGCAAAACATCTCCAGCCGCTCCTTGTAACCGGGCAGCGCCCACAGGCCCCCGGGGCGGGCGCTGCGGCGAGCCAGGGAAGGCGGGACAAGGCGGGGGAGTGAAGCAGGGGGAGCAGGGCGGAGCCCGCCGGGCGCCACCGCCCAGCCCGCCTGGCCGCCGGTCACTGCAGGTGCGGCAGCCGAGCAGCCGGCCCGAGCCCCGGCAGCCGCCGTTGCCCCCGGGAGGGAAGACGGGCGGGCAGCCCGGTGTGGCTGGAAGCGACAGGCCCGAGTGAAAGGGTGGCTGGGGAGGCGGCCGGGGAGTGCCGGGCTCCGCAATGGCGCGGCGCCCAGGGGCGGTTGCCAAGCAACGGTCCGGCGGCTGCGGCACCGCGCTGCGCAGGGGGAGCGCCGCCGCCCGCGGGCCGCGGGGACTCCGCAAAGCCCGCCTGACACACGGCCTGCTCCGCAGGGACAGCTGCCCTGCCAGCTTCGGCCGGCCCGGCCACGCGGGAGAAGCAGGAGGGGCGGGAAGGAGCAGGTGTTTAGGGCAGAGAACGGCAGCAGAAGTAGAAGGGGAGGGGGTTGCTGAGGAGAGCCAGCCCTTCAGAGCCACCAGCGAGGGACAGCGCAGTCCCGCCGGGCGAGATCCCTCCCCGCTGTCCCAAGAGCTGAGCTGAGCAGCGACGGAGCGAAATTCAGGGTTTACCATCAGGGCGGGAAGAAACCGGGGGATCACCATCACTAACTCAGCTGAATTTGTGTACCGTCTGTATTGGATACAGAGAGTCAGCCATGCTGCCTACTGCCTGCAGCCAGCCAATTCCCCTGCTCCGGGTGGGCGGGTGTGTTGTGGGGCTTTTTTAAATAGGAGACGGTGACTGTAAAACCATAGAAACGGGCCTGGGGAGTGGGGTGCTGGGACCGTTTTTACATCATCTCCACTCATTTCAAGCTGTTAGTATATTTTTGATTAAAAATTAACCTCATCCACCACATGCCAAAACCCCTGAGTTTTGACTTGGTATTTTTAAGAGGACATGAGGGGATGCGTGTCCAATTTGTAACGTTGCAAAATAAACAAAGAGAACCTGGATCTAAACGGAGCATTTTCTAAATAGGCTTGCATTTGCATAGATAGCTGACTAGTGACAAACACAACTGCCTCTTGAGAAACTTCCAAACCCTAAACACAATAGGCACAGAAAGCATGAGGACCATCCCACATGGGGGAAACAAATATCTCCAGGGATAACAGATGAGAATTTTCCCCCCGGGAACTGTACTGACGCTGACAGGCTCCCTGCAGCTGCACAGCACCAGCTGCCAAGGGGATCCTGCAGGAGTTAATGCAGCTTGAAAGAAGCATTAACTCCCTGGATATCAACCTTCAAGGGCAGGATGCCACAAAATGTTTCCTCATAAGCACTATTCATGCCCCTACTATGTAGCTGCACCTGGAAACATGTCAAGGTCTCTAGAGGAGATAGAATCACACACACAAAAAAAGCACAACTACAAAAAAGCACAACTACACAGCACAACTTCCTTTCTCGTGTGGTCCCCACCAGATTCCCTCTGCCACTGGAATGGAAGAGCTGGCTTTGTTTCAGTAAAGTGCCACTTCAAATAAACCAGAAGCAAAGGGGTTTCAGTGATCCTAGAAATTAAGTCACAGATGAGGTCCCATATTTGCTTTTAAATATTCTTTTTAGTCTTATGATGGTTTATGGTTAGCAGTTCTTACTATATCCTTAGGGACAGAGTGCAGATGGGTCCAAGCCAGCTACTAGTTACAGGTTGTAATGTCTCATGCTAATTGCAGATGGGGCTGATGGTACTGTTTACTACTGAGATACTTGACATCGATCTGTCCCGTTTCCCTTTTATTTTTTTTCTTCCCCCCCTTGCTTGGTTATGTGTATCTTGAAGTGCTGGGGCTATAATTTTACATTTTTGCCTCAGACCAATTTTTGGAGGGAAGCTTCAACTCAAATGAAACTATTTCTAAGAAAAAGGCTATGTATATGTATTTAACCTTCAAATTTTATAGCTGCCAATGTTCAAAGTATGAATAAGTCACATTCTGAATTTGGGACTTTTTCTTTTGGAATGGTATCTATAATACTTGCCTAGAGTTGAAAAATTAGGTTGCATGTATTTTAAAGAACACTCCAGAGATTTAAAGGTGTGAATTACAGAGATAATGCATTTTTCTGGTAATGTTTCATTGTCCATCTAAGGGGATTTTCCTTCAAATGAAGTCTGTCTTTGTGGACTCTGCTGACCCAGGAGTGGGAATGCTTTCATCTTTTTGTTCTAAATCATTCTGTATGTTGGTTATTAAAGAAATCAAACAAACAAACAAACAAAACAAAACACACAAAAAAACCCCCAAAAACCAAAACAAAACATAATAACCCAGGAGGAAATATAGAAGGAAAAGGGGGCATTTAGGAAAAAAGGAAGACATATCTCAGACTGAAGACTGGCAGAATAAGAAACCTCCAGGGAAGTGATATGTGTAATACTGTCTGCGTGGATAAAGCAGCAGTCTAGAAACTGGTTGCAGTAGTCCTGCAGGCTGGTTGGAGAGACATGAAAAACTCAAAAGGCTTGTAGATTATTATGATAAAGAAATTAATCTAGGTTGATCAATTTTAAATCAAAGGAGACCAGGCTGGGGAACAGTCAAGGAAAAGGGAAGCAGGGGAGGCAGTATAATGGAGCAAGCAGAGATAGAAGAAAGCAAAAAAGCTTGGGATGGTTGGGCAAGAGAGGGAATAAAAACCTGAGATAACTGGACTGGAAGTAATTGGAAGAATGGACAAAAAGATGTGAAAATGAGTTTATAAACGTGACAAGTTAAGAGCTTTGTGAAGTATGTGTAAACATGTATTCAATAACTCACTCATATACGTATCAATATGGACTCCCTAAAATTTTTTATGAACACTCCAATAAAAAGCACCTATTATTGTAGGAGGAAGGACTGAAATGACAGCATAGAATTGAGATCTGCTTTAGTTTTGGTGGATTTGTCAGTAGATACTGTAATGCACTGTTCACTGTCTGATGTAGTATACAATATGGATGAGCTCTTAAAAGCAGTGAGATTTGCTTTGGAGGAGACTTCCTTGATTCGTTGGTGCTGCACAGGGATTGGGAGAAGTGGTTAGTGGGATGGGGAAAAGAAGGATGATAATTATGTTTTTCATGCAAGGTCTGTATGCTGTCTTGGAGAACTGGCCATGCCACAAGTAGGGTTTGCTTTCTCTGGCATCAGATGCTTGTATCTACTGGCATCTGCATCTAAGCCAATCTAAACTCCTTTCCTATTTCTGGAGAAGAATAGGTCCTTTAAAAGACAATTCTTCTGACCTATTTCAGATATCTACCTTAAGATGAGATAACTTGCGCCCTAGAAGTGCCTGTCTCTCTGGACTGACTAGAAGGGGCAAGAGATGATTACTCAGTACTGCCTGATGGCAGACAATTCACTCAAACTGCTATTTTCACAGGTGGCTACAAATAATATGTGATTTCTAGAACGTAAAGACTGCCTTAATTCAGTGTTCCACAATTGATTGCTCGATTCTGCCACTTACTAGCATACTTTTAATGTGATTTTTTAGATGTGAAATATTTAGTGGATCCTTTTACTTCCACACCTCCTTACTAAATATCAGCCACTTATTTTGCACCTATTACAATTTTTCCCGTTTTGTGTTTTAGGAAGCAGACCCACATGTGGTTTGGGAACCAGAATGAAAATATATGGGGTCTGAGTTCTGATACTCAGAGACAGGGGGAGAATTGAATATTCCTCAACAATATGTATTAATTACTGTAATTTTAATAGTTATTATGTATTACAGCCAACTTTCCAAAGCTTCACACTAGAGGCATCTCTGCAGCTGAGTAACTATGTGTTTTAAATGAAGATGTCACCAGTGGGAGACACATAAGGCTAGATGTATATTCAAAATTTGGCAACCAAAAGGGAAAAATTAAACCAAACAGCATGAAATTAGATCCTATGATGAGTAATATGGTTGGTGATTGGTGCAGAACACAGCCACTTTGTTATATAGGACTTCCCAGACCATCATACAGGAACTGTTAGAAAGCTTTAGAGCTGCACCTTCATCCCCTCCACGTCCCACGCAAAAGCAGAGAGCAAATATCATCACTACTCCCTGGTGACCTGACCAGCACGTTTGTTTCCCTGGGTAATGAAAAGCTCAGTCAGATATATAACATTAGAAAGCATTAAACAAGTCTCTATTAAATTTAGAAGATTTTTTTTATCTGAAAGGAAACAGAGTAGTTAATTGGCTCACAATTAAATAAAAATGCCATTAAAAATCCTGAAACAGTTTGCCAGGCCCAATTTCTGTTTCCTTTTATAGTGTCCTTAAAACCTATGATATCAAGACATAAACTGAGAATATTCTGAACTATGAAAACATCTTTATGGATCAATTTATCCTGAAGAACAAAGTACCTATGGCTGACACATGCAGTTAAGTAAGAGCAGGAAAGTAATATCACTATTGCATCAAGAAACTTGAAAGGCCTGAGGGAACAATGCAGATTCATAAGTGTAGGATCAGAGGAGATGGTTATGAGTGTTTATTCTGACATTCTGCCCAGTGTGGATTATACCAGTCCCCTGATTTAAAAAGAGTACCAGCTAAAAAGCACCAAATTAATGAGAAACCTTTAGTAAGTTATCTTATGGCAAAGTATTATTGCAATAATATGGGTGCCTTATTTTATACTTGGACATCCCTTTCCTGGGTAGTGATGTTAGGAAAAAAAGGAAGTGGCACAGAAGTATGGAAATAGAAAGCTGAATACATACGTCATATATCTGCCCAAAACTAATTTTTTATAGCTCCTGATTGTTTTCATAAGAGGAAGAAAAAAATTAACAGCTTTAAAGTTCCGTCACTTTCTTTAAAAGTGCAGATTCAGTTTCAAGATAACTTAAGAAAAAGAAAAGTGGAGCTTGTTCATTATAATATTTTATAACTATGGGGAAAAAATGATTGCTGAGGACAATCTACAAAATTCTAGGCTAAAATGCAACTGTAGCCAATTGTAACAGGACTATTTGGAACTGAAATTTGTTCAGTGGAGCTTGATAACTTTTTTTCCAGTTCAGAATAATTTCCTAAGTGTAGAGGTTTTTTTAATATACTGCATTTACATTTGTTGGTACGTGTGAATAAAACAACAGAGCAGATGTTGAAAACCTCCTCAGGAGAGTTTTTCCATTGGCAGTATGTTTGAGCCAGCAAAACAGGTTCTGATTAGAGGGAATCCAGGAGCTCCCCAAAGAGTTCTTAGAAGCATTCCTTGCTCACAGCATCACCTGCAACTTAGAACTGTATTACTGCAAGAATGTTTTCCCACAGGAGCCATGCACACCACACTGCTTATTTCCATACAGAAACATGGATACACATGTCAATATTTCCTTCACAATTTATTCAACTTTTTTTTTCATATAAACTCAATTTGTATACCCTTCTAAAATTTCTCTTTCCCCCACCCTACATTTGACTGCGTCTTGCCTATCAGTCACTCTTCTCTAGATTCCCAGATGATATTTCTTCTTCTTACCACAATTCCAGAGCCTTTTGCCCATCCTTAGAATATTTATACCAGCTTACCAGCTAACTCCATTTCTGCATCATATCCTTTATCTTTCTCACTAAGGACAGATTATTTTGAGAATGTGTGAAACCATGAACTAATTTGGAAGTGAGGTCAATACTGAGAAAAGCTATGTAATCCCTTTCCCAGCAATGAAGAACACTTCTCCAGAGTTCCCAGCCTCTGTCACTCCACAGAGCAAGATATCAGCATGAGTAATAACACCCAAGTGTCCCATATAACATTAAAGGTCATCATCATCATCATCATTCCCTGAGGCTTATGTTCAATTTTTTTTCCCCTAGTGGAGTAAAGTACCAGATTTCTCTGTGTGAGAGTAGCCTGCCTTCGGCTTGGATTCGAGGGCCAAAGCTTTGTTTCAGATCAAAGATCATGATATTCATAAAAAATTTCATCTGGAAAAAGCACAATAGCTTTTTATGGTCACAAATGTAAAGGCTGTGAAGCACTTTAAATGTTAACTCTAACTGAAAATACCATTAAAAAATTGAAACAGTAAGTCTTGAAAATGTGGCTGTTACATATGTTTAGCCAACATAACTACAAAAGCAAACTGTTTGCAAGATGTAAAATGTTATTCTGTTGAAGAGTGACTCTTAAAGTATGGCCCAGTAACATTTACAGTCTATTTCTTTCTAATGAAATTTACTTCCTTAATAATTGTAAAGATTTCCATCTTCCCATTGCTTGTGAGAGTAAAATGCTGTGCTTTCTATTTCATCTATTAGTATTTTCCAGAAGCCAAGTGAAAGTAGAGCTCAAACTGCACCCCAGTATTCAAAGCATTTTCTCATTGCTTCACTAGAAGAACTTTTCAGTAGTATTATTGTGGTACTTGGGAGGCTGTTTACTGTCAACACTTTTGTGGTGCTTCCCATTTTACAAAATGGAAACCAGCCTCTGCACCAAAAAATTTAACCTGTGTGAACGCATTTGCACAGGGTGTATGTGCAGCCATCACCGAATTCTCAATCTGCAAACAATCATGCAGTGTTTGCCCCATGTCTGCTTTCAGGTTAACACAACTACAGATGGAAGATTTTTTCATCCTGCCTGGTGTCAGTACTTATCTTGTAGTTTCCATGGTTGCATTATTGACTTTCAGCAAAGAGAAAACACATGGAGCTCACACACTCTACAAATACACCTGTTAAACTCTTTGGATACAACCTTGGGTGCTACAGTGCCAGTTAAAATAACTTTGCCAGAGACTTCCAGGAGGGAAGACTTATCTAACAAAGCTTGCCTTGGGGCCCAAGAAGTAGGATTTTCCACTGGTTTGTCTTTGGTACAAATGTTTACTTATACACAAAATACAATTAGCATACTTAGAGACAGGCTGGGAAATTTCAACTATCCTGGACAGAGTCCTTGTTTCAGTACAGTGTTTGTTTAGAAATTTGCCATATTCTTGTCTATAACATATGGTTTGTTTAGATACTCAGGTGCTGGCACCTGTATATGGAACACATTTTTAAACAGCAAATTCAATCCCAGTGTCTAGGCAAAGGACATTTGTTTCTAACCTTGCTCCCCACAGTTTATGATGTTTAAACTCTGGCCACTGTTTTTCTTGAGATCACAGACTGTCAGATTTTTTTGCATGTCTCCATTTTGTATACACGTATGGAATCCAGCTCCTAATATATCTGTTATCCTACTGAGACAAATGGGTGAGTCTAGAACACAATGTATTGCTTTAGAGAACTTGAGTCAGACTCCTCATTTCAGAGTGAGTCATTTACATTTATCATCAAACAAAACTACATTAAGGTCAAAGTCTGTGGAGGATTTTGCAGTTACACTGAGGATGGTGAGATGGTGAAGATGGTATAGCAAAAAAATGATGTATAATTACCTCCCATCCAGATAGGAAGACTGTTTCTGCCCCACTCTGAAAACCTGCTGCTAAAAATTGAGCTACAACACCACTTACCCTGCTGCGGGAAGAATGGCCGCAGTAGATGGGGAAACATTGTAGCTTTAATTAAGTTAGCTCAGTATCAGCGACCAGAAGGTATGGAATCAAAGGTTAGATGGTCAAAATAATCAGGAAGGCTTGTACAGTTCCATACAGCACAAATGCTGCCTTTGAAACCAAAGTGCTAATCTAAAGGCTGGCTGGACCTGCTGCCATCCTGCTTTTCACTGCAGTGTTGAACTGTACCCAATATTTTGGTGAGAGCAGGTGGTTTGACATCTGAATTACTCAAAAGCTGTATGTTACAACTCCATTTAAGATCAGACAATCAGCATCTTATGGCATAAAACCCAGGCACCCCCTCTCAATATGACAAGGCCACGTCAGAAGACCACTTGCTGTATGTTCAAAACCTGGACATCCATAATCTTAAAATGCATGCCTGCTCATGCTATATGTTACCAGTTTGTGTAGGTAAGGTAGCTTTACACTGCATGGAGCAATCACTATCTTACTGAACATGAGCCTCTTTCTTGGAGAAGGAAGTTTGCATTTTTAATGCATAACGTCAACCATCTGTATGGATCTTGCCAGAAAGATGGTGAGAACCAACTAGCATTAGCTACAACAATTCATCTGGCCAAAATCAGTGGAAATCAAGCAGCAAGTAGGATCACAATTACACAAAGCCTAAGAAAACTTCACATAGAACAATTACTGAACTTCAGCTTGAGAGACATAAAAATAAGTTTTTGCTATTTTTTTTCTTTTTAATTTTTTTCCATATAGTATGAACAACTTAACAGAGTTTTGTTTGCTTAATGTTTCCATCATGTGAACCACTTCATAATGCTTTCAGCTTTGCCAAATATTAATTGTTGAGACTTGGTTTATTTCTTTAATGGCACTATAAATGGTGAGATATTTCTTACAATTAAATCAGAAAGAAAATATAAATTTCACAATACAGATTCATGTTTCCTCTTTCAGTTTGAATGCTTATAACAACAAAAAATTCACCATTAATAGAAGAAGTACATTTTTAGTCTGCTTATTGGGAAAAGTTTGAAGTATTACTTCCCTAATCTACAAGTTTAAAAAACACAGGAAATAATGATGAATCTATGTTGTTGGGTTTTTAAATAGGAAGATTAAAAACTGGTTTTGTGTTTATTTAATAAGCATGGTGGTAATACTGCAACATTAAAATGTATTTCCAGCCAGTTTTTTTGAGAACTTTTGCTACAAGCTTATTTATTCTGGATTGTGTCAAGTAGGCTGCTGAGGCAATATGAGTTTGACTCTTGTTGCTCCTGTTTAAATTTATTGAAATCTGGCCATTCAACACTTCTCTAAAATAATTTCTAGATATGTTCAGAAAAAGCTTCTTAGCAGCTTGTAATAAATACTTAGAGAGCTGCCATGTGTTGGCTGTGTTTCTACATTAGCAGCCCCTTCAGTGCAGTTAATACTTAGAACTGCTGAGGCACCCAACACTGAAAGCAGCAGAGGAAGCAAAGCTCTTCTGCTGGTCCCAAACCAGTCAGAGGCAGAAAGAGGAAGCAGCCGAACTTCAGTTGGAGGTAAGGGTCGGAAAAGGAACACTAGTAGGTTCAGAAGCAAAAATAAGAGAGGTAAAGCTGCAAACTTGGAATTTGAACTGAAGAGCATGAATATAGTTATTCAATGTTTCTTTAAATTGTCCTCTGTCAGTATTTTGGTTCCAAACCTTCTTTACAGCATGTCTTCTCAAGCATGTATTAAGTACAGAATGATTAATTTCCTCAGCTTTCTTTTTTAATCCTTAAGGCATTTAGTAATTCACAACATCATTTGCCTCTCTTCATTACCACCTCTGGGAAATGAGGTACATTTAATTTGTCTTTCAAAGACAGTAGCAAAGGAACAGGAGATAGAAGTGACCATTGGCAGAAATGTCTTCTCACCCAGCATTTCTAAGACTGGTGGGTGTCTGTGAGATGAGAGAAGGTACAAGAAATGGATTATTCAAGGGACTTCAGGAAGCCTCTAGAAAGGAGGCCCTAGAATTCCTGACACCTGCTTGGCAAGCTGGGACCGAGGGCAAAGAAAGAGGAACAGGAGGGCTCTGATGGGCAAGAGGCTACTTGCATTCAGGGGGAATGCAGGACCAGGGTCTGCAGCTGCAAAGGATCCACACTGTGGTTTGGAGAAGCCGGTGGGAGCACATCTATGGCCTTAAAACTTTGGAAGCAACACAGTAGAAAATCTTGCTTGAGATTTTTCATGCTCCAGCCGAGAGCTGAGTGCATAACAGGATTACAGTTGCATTTCTTGCTACCAGGTATGAGTCAAGCAGATAGACTATATTAGATTTCAGTGTCCTCTCCGCCCCTTTGGTGGAAGAGTTTTTAGGGCTACTTGAGGGTGGAGCAGGGCTGCAGGTAGTGACCACACAAATCTATTCATCAAGGTCTGAGATGAAATCAAGGAAGCAGCACTGGCAGCATAACTGATGCTGGGCTCTTGCTGCAGGGTGAGTACACTAGTCTCTGCTGTTGAGATCTGATGCTTATATGAGTACAAAGTACAAATCAGTTAGAGTAATTCTTGTTAAAAATAACAAGAATACTAAAGTTTCACACAACATAGGGAGAGTCAGCTTTCTCTTAGGGTCAAGTTTTGCTTGAACTCCTTCAGAAATACCCAACTTTATTCCTAGTGAAAGGTAACTGGATCATGCTTTGATGATACAGCCATTTATGTGCCTCTATTTCCCTAATGTTCACAATAAATATAGTCAAAATCTGTAAGAATTCTGCTTCAGTATTTTCCTCTAAGGGCTATAACTCAATTTATTTTATTTTTTTTAAACAGAAGAGTTAATCTAAAGATTGCCTTTGAAGCTACATGCCCATTTGACCTACTAACTGCATTTTATGAACACTGCAAAATTTCTGTGATTACAAATAGTTTTTTTTCTCTGAAAATTGGTGCAGTCTAAAAATCAAGAGAACAGAACCAGGTATTTATCCACTCGCCTAATATTGAGAATGTGAGTCATCCCATTGACATGTCTGTTTGTTGCTGAAGTGGGGCCTATAGACATATGAGAGCATCATTTATTTAATGCATTTGTTACCAGATGAAATTGCAGATCATTTGGACATGATCATTCATCATTTCTCCAGACCCGTTCAATAATGAAGGAACCTTTACCATCTGGTGAAGAGACCTTCAGACATTGCAATGGCTCAGCCTTACCCAGAACATGCATATTGAAAACATTGATCAGAAAAATGCAGCTAAGCAGGCAACCTGCAGAGATGGCGAGAATGTGTATGAACCTTCTTAATGTTTCACTTGTATCCGTGGCATCATCTAAAGCCAACACAGCATCGAGCATTCAAATCCCAACAGGCAATTTTCTGTTGCTTCACTAATTACCATGAAAAAAACAAAGTTTGCCTTTACACAGGTGTGTGAAAATTTTGATGGAGTGCTCCTCACCACCTTATAATAGAAAGCAACAGGGAAAAAACCTGATTGCACATTCTCTATTTTTTTTTTCACAAACTGGTTACTGAGCCTCTTCCCTGATCTATGACTTTGGAAGTCAATGCGTTTCTGTGTCGTTTTTCCCAACTAAAACCATTATTGATGTAATTAAGAGAAGGTAAAGAAAACAGACCAGAAGGTTTGAAAGAAGAGTCAGGGGGTGCTGCATGAGCTTCCCACCTCCTGAGTCATTCTGCTGTCTCTCCCAGTGGGTATCATGCTTCTAAAAAAATAATGAAAGGAATATTTTTTCTCTCTCATGCAATATGGAATGAAGTTTTAAAATAAAAATTTCATTCTTAAATACATAAAACAATTCACAAAACATATGTGTTTCATATGGTATATGCAGCAGTGCAAAACCATGTTTAGTCACAGACAAGTCCTCCATTCTGTCTTCCATCAGGGAGAGGCTGTTTTGGGAGATGAGGGAGGGGAGAACCCTATAAATCTATGCCTCACAGAAAAAAAATGACGAATTTAGGAAGGAAAGAGAGCTTCACACTGAAAATGCTATAAAGAAGCAACAGTATATCTCTGCATCAAAATTGTGAAATCCCAGGGATGCAGTTGTATGCTTTAAAACACACTCCAATTTGTATTCAGAATACAGCACCAATATAGCCTCCAGTAGCAAAAGAAAACACTTGTGGATGACCACCTCAAAACAACAGCAACAAATTATCACAGTTAAGATGAAAAACACAAACTCAACAGTAATTCTCATTACAAACATGCAAGCTTAAAAACACAGGACCAGAAAGCTGCAAAGAGCAACATCATTTTTTCATTATTGTGCTAAGACCCAATTAAATGCTATGAAAAATCCATGCAGTGGCAAAGATGGCTATTATTTCCTCTCCTCTTGCTCTATTAATATTAATTGAAAACTAGGTGTGGCTCCACAAGAGAAGAATCTTGGTAAAAAACAGCTAAAATTTGTTGGTTTGTAGCATTCTAATTAAATATAACGTTGTCTTACCTGATTAAAAAGGAATTAAAAATCATAGCATAAGAAATATCCATACACTTGTAGATAGATGATGAGAGGCTCCTTCTACTGCAGGTACAGGTTCCTGGGCAAAGAAGCTTGTAAACTCTTGATTTCACTGAAATGAAAAGGGAAAGAAACAAAGAGCCTCCCCATAAAAGCAACAAAGGAACCTCTGCAGTATTCTGTAGTCACTTCGCCTGCTTCCTGTTCTGAGATTCATTCCTTGAATCCCAGCATCGATCTCAAAATTGGTTGTGGGGGGAAAAAAAGGAGGGGGGAGAGAGGAGAGGGAGGAAACGAAGCGGCGGCAGATTCCCTGCTGGCTCCACCTCCTGGCAGGATCGAGCCGCCGGTGCCCGCACACCCTGCCCGCACAGCCTGTGCACCGCGTTACCCTCGAGTACACAGCTTTTAATACGGGAACACTGAGCAGTGCTTACCAATTCTTGACAACTGGCTTGACATTTAAAGTACACAACATGATTTTTCTTTTTTTTTTTGTTTTTCTTTTTTTTTGTTTTTTTTTTCTTTACCTGGAGTGTAAGTGTTTGAATACATCAGTATACACGTAATTGCAGAAAACTCAAGGTTCTGCCTGATATCTTTATTTTACTATGTAATAATGCATGTTCTGTTTAGAAATAAAGAAATCATTCTTTATGCAGAACCCTCCACTACAGAATAGTAGAAAATAAGAGTGCTGTTTTTTCTCTGATTATTGATCCTGTAAAACGCAAATGACATCTACATATTTATTGAAAGCCAGAAGGAAAAAAAAGTTGTTAAGTAAGACAGAAGGAATGGATGCTTGAATATAGCCAAGACTATTCCATTACTGCTCAATAAAGAGTTTTTAGGATGATCTGTTTTACTTACTTTAATCCAAGGCTCCATTGCATTTTATAGCATCTTAGAACTGATCTTTGGTATTCTGGATACAATTAGTTTTAAAAGACTAATGTACGAATTGACTGCCTCACCCCAGTTGTCTCTAGCCACAATTCCTATAATAGCACTGTTGGATTTAGTGTTACTAAAGGATACCTTATACTGGAATGCTGTGTAGCTGACTGTTTCTACTTTTATCTTCTATTTCTATCACGTACACCTGCTCTGTCACATCACACAGCTAGCAGCCACCTGCATGTGGGGTTGGCTCAGCAATTCTCAGCTGTGGAGGAAAATTTAATCATACCAAAACATGGGGCCTGGGGAAGAAAAAAGTGCAAAGTTAACTAGGAATGGATCTAGATGAAAACCATGGACTTTATAATTAGGATCCATGATCTAACTCATCACAAAAGTCAGTGTTGCCTACACAAGGGAGTAGCTGAAGAGACAGTCCATTTGAGTAATGATGGATATTTGTGTCAGCTGAAACCATTAATCACGGTTATCCCAAAGCGTTGGAGTGTCCCAGGAAAATGATCCATTCTCATGCTTGTTCAGGCCCTACAATGGGATCTTGGACCCTGAAAGGACTCCAAAATAGTGCAAGCAGTGATAATAATAGGTCAAAACACCTATTGTATGAGCATGGACTGAGCATCACAGAAATCCTTTTCTCACCACAAAATGCAGCCTAGTTTGACTTTGAGGAATTTTTTTCCTTAAAATACTACTTTATGCAGAGCTGCTGGTACTTGCAGGAGTTTCCCTGCCCAGTGCCGCCGGTGTTGGGGCAGCCGGCGCTGTCCGCGGTGCTGGAGCGCGGCCTGGCTCCACGGCCACTGCTCCTCAGTGCCCGCACTGCCCAGTAGGGCACGCAGCACGGGATACTTTGGAACATATTTTGACAACTTTGGATAAATATGGAAATGCATCATGAATGCATATAGGCCTACTTGAGACCAAAACTGCTGAAGCTGATATTCGAAAGCCTAATTCTAAAAGCACTTTTAAAATGTAATTTTTTGTAAAATTAACATTTAATTGGAATATATCATATTAAAGTTTTGAATAATAATTCAACGTCATAAACTAAACAAGGACTTCTGTGCTATATAAGAAAAAATAGATATAATTTCAATTAATAACATCTGTAATATTAAAAGTGAGATAAAACTGTTACAAGAACTTTGGAAAGTATATGAAACTTTATTACTTATAATAGTACTAATATGCAATTCTTTGCAGTAGAGCAGCAATTTCCTTAAAGGTATACTGGTAATAAACATGAATTTCAGCTGTAATATAAAAAATATACACAAACTGAGAGAAGCTTTTATTTTGTAATCTTAATCCTTCTATTCACTTCTTATTTCTATAATCTGTAGGTATATTGCAATTACATCTTAGTGCTAAAGCTGATTGGCAAAGTGAGGTTTGATTTTCTGTATCTTCCATGAAAAGTACAATTAAAATGAGATATCAGAAGATCTCACATATATCACAATACAGTGCCACAGTAAATCAGAAACAATAGACTCCTGCTGAGATCCTCAGTTTTCTAAGTTTTTATTTTCCCATAAAAAATGGATTTTTCACAAAGTGGCACAAACTTTCAAACAGTTACATCCGCAAGAAAGTAGTTTCTCTATGAACATTTCAGAAGAGATCCAGAGAGATCCTAGCAAATTTCTCAGAGCTGATTCTAAATCTCCTAAAGCTATCCAACAACACCTACAAACATGACTTATTCATAGTTTCATTAACCATTTTAATAGTAATTATAGGAAATCCATAGGAATGAAAACAAATATGCCTTGAACAAATCTAATTTTCTGATTTTTTTTCAAGTGTCCTAAAACTAGGATAGCTGGAAGAATCTTTCTGCTTATTCAACCATGCCGATAGAGCTCATTTCTACCAGAAATTTCTCTTTGCCTCTTAGAGCATGGCTAACAGTCATCTGCATAAAAAAATAACCATTTTATTAAATCATGCAAAAACATTTGCCCAGAAGAGATGGAGCAAAAGGTCAAACTCCAGTTTCCACTGTGCATGGGATATTAAGCTTCAGGAGCAATGCTTGGAGCTATTCTGGCCAACAGACACTTATCTACACCTGTCATTTACATGCCTCAAAGAAATAGCTGTTTCACTTAAAGTATAACCCTTTCTTTTCCTTTTTTTATTTTTTTTAATCCATGAATCTCCTAACTTTCAAACTCTAGACCTAAATCTGTAAATTGCTAAGGCAAAAGACAGGTCTCCAGATTGAACAGTTTACTGAAGTGTCATCTTTCTAAAAAGACAGAAATTAATCTCAATCAAAAGTTATTAGCCTTTTTTTAGTTCTTATGAAATCATAAAGCCTATTATTCTTGCCTTTAGCATCTGAGAGTCACCTTTGCAAATTACCCATTTAAGTGAAACTGAACTTTAATGTTATTCTAAATATGAAGTATATTCTCTTCCCAGTTCCAGTTACTTTAAGAGAAACAGCTTTGGTGACTATTAATCATTAGCAATATTTGAATTTTATTCTTGCAGATCTAAAATCTTTGCATCTGAGGTGTATTAGTGCCTGAAAATAAAAGCTTTGGAAGTTAAAAGATTTCTGATTTATTTTTCTACATAATGAAAACTCTTCGGTCTTGGTAGCTACTTTTGAAGAAGGGACTATTTTATATCACATTTATAATATTTTCAAACTTTAAAACCAGTTCCTTCTTTGCTCCCTGAGGCTAACCCTGAAGTCCCTTTTAATGACCAATGATGGACAGAGATTTGACAAGGAATAAGTACAATGCTTTTTGAAAGAACATATCACTTCCATCTTTGGTCTCTGTGACCTTGTATGCCTGTACTTTACAATTCAGTGCAGCAAACAGTTTACATGTTCTATATCCTTATCATTCTTGGCCAAAAGCAGATCAAGGTACAATTATTTTTCTTTAACATGCTAGAGTCAGTTGTTTGAAATGTTTTGTCATCTCTCTCAGTGTAATAAATTTTCATAGTTTAGTTATAAAGGTACTATTTTTAGTGCAGATAACTGCTACATGTACTATGAGACACGGAGAAACTTTCTAAACCAAAATCAACTTGGCAAGCATATGTTATTAAACAGAGCAATTATTCTAGGCATTCCAGCTTTTAAAGACTAGCAAATAAATAAATCATAACTTGAGGTTTGTCTAACAAAAACCTCCCCTCTCTCCAAGTGATGATTACCCTTCATCTGACCAATTAAACCACATGACTCAGTAGCAATAAATGGAATGAAAACATATGAATGCAATCTCTCTGTTTATAGGTGTCCTGGGAGAACATTATTAGATTTTGTTACTAGCTCTGAGAACACACTAGTGCACTTGTTGCTGAGGTATCATTTAATTCATTTCTCCACCTCTTAAAATCTGCCTACCTTAAATTGTATTTGTTCACTCTGAAATCGATTGCTTCCATTCCATCTTTGTTTATTGGTCTTGTCATATATATGTTAGATCCTTTTGAACATGGTCCATGTTCTCTGAACATATGGTGCTTGAAATATTAGCTTCCCAGGCCTGGTTGCCCTGCTTGGACATTACAAGGAATAATAAAATATTTCTTCACTCTTGATCTCTACAGCTTTGTTGTCTAAAAAAATTGATTTATCCTATAGCCCCTTCTGACGTCAGGAATTCTCTCCATTTCATAGGAGAGGAACTGAGACACAAACATACATTAAGTTCTGGAAGTTACACAAGAAGATTGCAAGTCTTAGATATTGAACCTTTATTTTCTGTGTCAGTGCCTGTTTCCTTTTCTAACTTTTATTACTCATATAAATATCTAGTATTTTTCAGAATCCTCCTAACCCATTTGCCTGTATCTCTGTAAGTACTTGAGACATATGTCATGCAAAAAAAATATTTCTGAGTAAATGAGTTGCCTCCTAGGATTCTCCTATATTGTAATAAAACAAATATAAAATAAACAAACCTTATCAAGCAAGATTAACAAGATTAGAAGAAATATTGCTTCTGGCACTCAGAAACTTGTAAACTACTTCTGTAGTAGCAGCAGTACCAGTGCCTACTACATACTAGAGGATAGAAATTTCTAGAACCTATATGGTGGGAAAGCTACATCTTTCTAGGTAACCAATGGAGCTTTTCACCAAATCTCTCACTAAGTAGTGAACAATGCCAAGTGAGGTTGGCTGTGAAGCTCCTGAAGACCAGTAGTGATGCAGTTAGGCCCACCTCTACCTTGAGGATCACTGGCATAAGAAAAATTTTTTTACTGATCAGTTATTATTGTCTGCTGGTAATTATCTTGAACTTAGACATCAGTTTCATACAACAATTTTATTTCTTCAAATGCAGATACACAAGAGTCCTACTCTTTCTAAATATGTGAACAGAGTATGTGCATTATAAAGTGAACATTTTAAGAGATCTCTAAGCTGTGATTGTTGTGTACATTTTGTTCAGCTCATAATAACTTTATGATTGTGACTGTAGTTCATCTGAATGACAGGAAACTTGTAACTTGAGATCAATATTTTGAAAGCACTTAGGCACATATGGAAGGTGGTTGGGGTGTTTTATACTTTGTGACTTATTTTTAGTTCATTTTTACTGAATGAATGGAATTATCACAACTGAGTCCATTTGCATATGGCCTTCTTATTGGTTCTTCTACAAGAGTTGGAGGGGTTTAACTATTATTTAATAACATAGTGTTAAAATAATTTTGTTATTATTAAAATTTATAGCCATTAAAGTACAGATTGCTGATCATATATCTTTATTACGATGTTAGGAATAATTTAAAGCAGCTAATTTTTCAGATAGTATGCTCTATGGCCTGTTAAAATAGATTCTCAAGTAAAAGTTCAGATTATTAGTTGAAAAGCTACTATGTCAGGTCCATGGCTTGTAAATATGCATTAGTAGCTGGTATAAAATATATTAAAAGCAGGTGTTTTTCTTTGTTTGACACACTGGGGGTAAATGGAGCAAAAAAGGAGAGAAACTAAAGAGATTTATACACTTTTATCAGCCAGTGTTGAACTTGAATTAAAGTCACATTCATTACACTTAGTTAAATACTGCAATTTTGATCTCTTTCAAAGGGTAATGTTGATAAGTTGAAGGAATAGTTGTAATAATCATGTTTTATATTTTGGTGTCTTTAATTATGCTAGTTCACAAAAGTTCTTGAGAATTACTAAAGAAAATTGTTGTCAAAAAGTAATTGTATTAATCAAATAAAATACTGGATGTTTAAATAAATTGATGACTTAATTGCTGAAAACTTACATGTGAGCTATGTGCAGGTCTTGCCCTTATGAAACCTTCTCCATTATGAATGAATTATGAATACACACCTATTCATTCATATTTAACACTTCAAAATTATTTTTCTCTTTGGAATGAAGATATTTGAACATTTGCGTTTCAGCCATTTAGTTAAAAGTGACTGCACAGCTTTGCACTTATTCAGTCTTGACTGGGAGCAAAACTGCACCTGGGGCAGGATTCCCAGACAGATTATTTAGAAATGTCAGGGCTTTTCAAGTTACATTTTTAAATGTAATTTCTGAGTTGAACTTTCAGTGATGATTCGCTAAAAGTTGTAATCATGATTTAAATTGAAACAAGTATGAAGCTGGAATTGTTATAAATTACTTTTGTCAAAGCAACCTATTTGTTGTCTTTTGAATGGCCACTTCTGATTTTCAGATCTGGCAGTGGGATCTAGTGAGGCTGAGGAAAGGGGGGGAGAGAGATTTTGTATATATATCATGTATTACATATATACATTTTATAAAGAGAGTTTTTTAAAATGAAATTTTCATATTTAAAAATTATGGGGTTTGGGGGAGTTGTTCTGTATAGATGGTTTGATGCATTTGTATTATAAATGTATGTAGCTATTTGTTTGTGCCCTGTTGTTCCACTAATAGATTTTAAAGTTCTTAAGAATGTTATTCAAAGTCTGTGCATGATTAAAGAAGAATTTAGGCTGTACATGAGCTATGTATGATCTGGGCCTGGTGAGCATGGAGAGGAGATGACTGAGAGGGGATCTTATCAATGCATACAATATTGTAAGGACAAAGTGCAAGAAGATGAGACCAAACTCCTTCCAGTGATGCCCAGTGACAGAACAAGAGACAGTGGACACAAACTGAAAGAGGAACTTCCATCTGAACATGAGGAGCTTTACCTGGAGTGTGATAGAGCACTGGAACAGACTGCCTAGAGAGGCTATGGAGTCTCCTTGCCTGGAGATATTCAAAACCCAGCTGTATGTGACCCTGCAACCTGCTCTAGGTGAGCCTACTTTAGCAGAGAGGTTGGGTTACATGATTTCCAGAGGTCCTTTCCAACACAACCATTCTGTGATTCTGTAAATGAACATTTACCGTGACATTATGTGGCATGAGCATTTCTACAAACAAATCTTAGATTTTCTGGATTCTTCTTTTAGTGTGAAGATTGATAATTGAACTGTTTTATATATCAGTGATGTACATTTCTCTAATAGCACACCTACACCTATGAGAATACTGTCTTGGCACAGACAAATACAGTAAGTAGTCATTTTGCCAACTGGCATAGCACGGAAGATTGCAATAAATATAAGGACACTTCCACAGAAAAGCAGAACTGGGGGTTCTCTAGCAATTTAACATTAATCTAACCATCTAGTGGAACATTAGTTCACAAAAATTTGCAATCCTAAGACTACACTCTTGTAAAACTTAATGAAGAATCAAATCTCTGAACCAGTTGAGGATCAAAACTGTTTTTCATATACCCATTTCTGTTGGAATTACATAGCTAGTATCAAGGACTATGCTTCTTATTTTTTAACGAAGTTGAAATAGTTTGTTATTTAGATTCAAGTTTCTTTATTTTTTCCAGATTCAACATGTATTACTCTGCTTTACCACTGATGTTACTAGATGATAGTTACCTTTGGACAATGACGTAAAGACTTTCTAAAGAAAACTTCCAAAGACCCCTAAGAAGTTTTTTTAAGATTAAAAATTATAAATAAAAGAAATGTAAGCAAATTAAAGTCCTATTCAAGGACTGGTTTGATTTCCAAAACATGATGTGTTTGCAAAAAAATGTTCCTAGGCAATTTAAAATGCAAACATCAGCTTCTCATCATTCATGGGTTTGCTAAATTAGCATAATCCCATGAAAGCAAAATCTATGCTGTAGAGACAATGAACAGTTTTTAATTAAAAATATATTCCTTCTTAACTTCTGAAAGTTTATAATATTAAAATTAAAGGGAGAATTTTTATTTTTTTTTAAATAGGACTGTTGTATATGTTCATAGTCACAAAGTCTCTTTGAAGCAAACAGGGACTTGTGTGAACAGTATGATCAAGCATGTCCCTGTATGCCCCAGGTTTACAAAACCCAGACATTTTGAAGGTGAGGGTACATCTCTTTTGGTTAGTATACAGAGACTATTCTGTGCATACAGAATACATACATCATCTGAAAATATATTTCTATTTCCTGCCACCAGATTCAGGAATTTGGTGTTTATATCTGTCAAGCACACAGCAAGTGTAAGTAAAATCAAAAGGACTTCTCACAAACTGGTACAAATGTTTTAGGATAAACACTAACTGAAAAGGGGATATCTATTGATATGAGGGATATGGGACATGAGTTGTAGGCAGTTGTCACCACTCCTACTGCTTTGTGCAGTTATGGCATGGTAGGGGCCATCAGGGTGAATACATGTGGGCCCTGGGTTCCTTGCTTCTAAAACAAACTGTTTGACCAGGGGACAGAGAATAGGGCTACAAGAAAGCAAGATATTAATTGCATCTTAAACTTACTTATTCTTGTTTTGTGGACTCACGTTTGTTTATTAAATCCCACATGACTGAACAAAGCTGGTAGCTTGATTTTCAATTAGGTGGGATCCGTAGTGGCCTCTACCCCAAGGCTGTGAGTCATTATATTGCACACACTTGCTGACACTGCACAGCGTTTCTACACTTGACTTTCCACAGACACAACACTCAAACTTCCAGGCAGGACAAACAATATGCTGCCCGAAGGACTTCATTCACTCAGTACTGCTACCCACAGGTGGTGCTGGAGCCATTGCTCTGATAATTCTTCCTAGGATGGCCAGAGGAATCCTAATTAAGCAGATGTAAATCTGCACGTGCCCAGGAAGCTTATCTAAGGGAAAGACTTTGAGCTTTGCTTTTTACATAAGCATAGTACATTTTACACACTTGAAAGACATGAACATGGTGCCAAAAATACATGGTAGTATCTAATGAATAAGAAAGTATCGAGATAATTAGCAAGTTCTGCATACACCAGTTAGGGAGGCAGTCAGTGTCTGTGCTGCTTTTTACACATTCCTCCGTTCCCACGCATTTTAAAGGAAACAGCACATTTAAAACCAACTGCTCTGCTCAATGTATACTGTTTCAAAATTGAATTATTTTCAGAGAGCGGTACTTTGGAGGGTTCTCCGGTAGCCAGTGTGGCTGTGCCGGTCCGGGGAGCTCCTTGTCTGCAGCGAGCGGCTCCGGGAGCTGCGGCCGCGCAGTCAGAGCGGCGCGGGGCGGGAGCGGCGCTGGCCCCGCGCTGGGGATCGCCACCAGTAGGTGGAGCTGCCACGTCAGGTGCTGCGGGCTCGTCACTGCGCCCCGCAGCCCCCAGCCCGGCCCCCTCCGCAGAATAAGCTGTGTTCTCATACATGTTGGGGACCATAGAGGGACTGAGGACAGGAAGCGGAGGCAGAAGCAGAAAGGATTCTGGAAAGGTCTCTGTGTTTTCCACCGAGAATACAGAAATTACGATCAATTAGTAAGGCTTTGTGGATGGAAATCTGGACTGTTTCAGGAGGAGACATACATTACATTATTTTTGGATGCTGGGCTTTGCAGTGATTTTTCATTCTCTTTCAATCAGGTAAGCTGGCAAAACATTTAATTTTACCCATAATCAATCGTGGCAACGTGATCTTTTCCACATTTTGGAATTGGATTTTCCCCTCTGGTTTGCTGTTAAGGTAGAGTCAAAGATGGAACGGGGAATTCAAAGCCATTTTGTACTGACTGATTGTGATGATGGTGTGATTTTTTTTTTCTTTTCAACACCGTTAAATCTGATATCTGGTCTCTTAATATGATGTTGTAACGCAGTAGTCTTCCTCACAAAATCAGATCATTTTATAATCAAGGTATACAACATTAATCCCAAGCATTTTATAAAAGTGACCTTGTTTCCTAGGAAGAAAAATCTGGTGATATTCAGACTCGGGAAGAGAAGATCTCCTAAGATTCTGAGCATCTCAAATTCTCATGATTCAGGGATAAAATCTATGTCGTTGTTTACTGCTGTTTTCTGTATATATATATGTATGTAGTATTTGAAGAAATTCCCTATTAGCTAAATTTTGTAAGAAAAATATATAAGGAAATATTTTCTTTCTGTGCCATATTTTGCATGGTTGTGTGTAGGAGAGAATGGACTCACCAACTGTTAATTAACCAGAGGTCCACACCAAATGTATAGTTCACATTTTGTCTGCAACATTACTGTCAAGCTTAATATATGCTTCTTAATAGGACTGTTTGAAGACATCAACACAAGAATTGTTATATTTCTTCATTTCATTGTCCATTCATATGTTGTCTCATTCATTGTTATCATAATAATTAAAGCTGCCAGTTATTAAAGGTAAAAGGAAAATATCTACTGGAGATCACTTTGATATGTTAATTCTTTTTTTCACTAGTGGTTCTACAGTCACACGTAGACATTAGAGATACATGTGTTATGTTAGTAATGATTTGGAAATTATTCCAAAAGAAAACGGTAGGAAAAAAAAATGCCCAAAAACCTTCATAAAGCAGAATAAGGAACCCACAGTTTACAAATCACCACCTCAATCCATACATACATAAAAAAAGCAGGACTGGCTCTCAGCTGATATTCAGAGTAGGAAGCAAGGCCTGTACCTGAAGTAGTGATGTGAAAGAAAGAAGTTTTTAATTTGTATTCTTTATGGTGCCTGGGATATCCTTGTTTCACTCCAAGATAAATTATCAGTAATAATGATGCTTGTTTTAGAAACATATCATGTTTGTGCTTTCATAATTGACTTGTCAAGAAGACAGTTTCAGAAGAGACTTTTTAGCTCTAACAGTTTAATATTTGATATTTGCTCTCTTGCACATCTCCATTTTGGGATGGAAGGTTGTTAAAGACAGGAATGTGAGCTGCTGCAGTAATTTGAAGCTTCATAGCACCTGTTAAACAGATATGTTGTTTATTAGGCCGTGATATTAACAGAAATTATGCTTGTGTCGTCAGTTTACAATTTTTCTCTCAATGAGCAGACGTTAGGTCCCTATACTGATTGTATGAGCTGTGCCAATTAAGCTCAGTATTGCAAAATTCTGTATAGGTAATACTAGATATTAGCAAAGAAAGAAAATTTCACATTTTCTATGAAGAACATGGAACAATTTCCCTGTGCCCTCTAAGATTGTCAGTGGTAGTTTGTTCATTTCCATTTATTATCGGGTAACCTGGAGTGGGAAGTATCAGGAGAAAGAAGAAAGAATAAAAAGTAGGGTGTGTTTCATCAATATGCTGGTGACACCTTTTGTGCTTTCACCTCTTTTTGTTCACAGATGGCATTAGATGAGTAAGCTTTTACCTTATGAAGATTAGGCATGGAGAGAAATTTATTTGCCCTCAAAAGAGCAAGGATTTTTGAAGAAAAAAAGAGTAGTGGGATGGAAGATGGAACTTTCTGACTGATGATATCCATTTCCTTCTGCTGCTCCCATCTCAGCCCAATATAATTTGTTGTGTGTATGCTATGTACTAGTGACATTACTGGAGTCCCACAACTTTTGATGAGTCAGTGAATAGCAGATACGAAAAGAGATCTATATACAAGGCAAGCAAGTTGTGACCTTGTTATCTGAAGTACAAATCTTGGCTCCTTTTATCTGTATGCTCTTCTTGTCATAAGGTGACAAAGGAAAAGAATTGCTTGAACTCTGCTTCAGTTAAACCTAATGAGAATAAATGCAAGTTTCTGATATTTGGTACTGTTTTTGTATATTTTCTGAATTCTGACAATGAAAATTGAAAATAAGTTTCAGAAAGTTAAATTTACTCTCTTGTGTATCAAAAAATTCCATTTAGAAGTTAGAAATTTCTTAGAACTTACAAAATTCTGGTTAGCTTATTTTCCACTCAGTATAACTCTTCTGGGTTGTTTTGGGGTTTTTTTGGTTTTGTTTGTTTGTTTGTTTGTTTTGGGGGGTTTTTTGTTTGTTTTTTTGTTTTTTTTTACCTTACAGCTGTTAATCAGTAATATATACTGTTGCCATTTGCAAGATAGAGTGTTTTTTTCATCCTCACTTGAACAAAGAAATGGTTTAAAGCATCATAGTAAGATTGATGCCCACTAGTTCAGGCTGCTTACAGAACTCATGTACATACTGTGGGCTGTGGTGTCAATCAGTCCATCAAACCAACTGCTAACCACCATCAAAACCAACTGTAGGAAAAAGGTGTCCTCTTAACTAGAAACCTGATATTATTCATTACATCTGCTCCTGATTAAAAGCTGTGCAGCACCTTGCAATGGCATGTCTAAGTTTGATATTGACCAACTGGACTCCTATAGGACGTTGATACTGGAGCTGGCATCATACAACCTGTTCATCTGCTTTCATCAAATTTTTCTTATGAACAGCTGGAAGGAATCTCCAGTCTATTACTGTGATAGTGTTATTGCTTGACTTTCCTTGCCCTGTAATGAGGTAAAACTGAGAGAATAGGGATAAGAGCAGCTCAGGCAGGCACTGTGATACTTTAAAATATAAATATAGAATAGGTACAGCATATGCTCTTGAGTAACCATAATGTGTGTGTACAACTATACTCCTAAATAGGAGTAAGCAAGTTAAATTCTAGGTCACAAAAGTATCCAGTTTCTTATTTTTTCATTACACAAACCCAAATTATTTCTTCACAGTACAAACAAACAAACACAACAAACCAACCAACAACAGCAATAAACCCCCCATAAGATCCAGATCTCAAACAAAAGTACCAGATAATCCACCCCAAAACAGTGTTTTCAAATTGTTGCTAAACTTTACTGTGGTCCCCAGTCTTGGTAACATCTTCTTACAAAAAATTGCTGTTCACTTACTCTATCAATTAAGACAGATCACAGAATATGTTTTACAGTGAAAAATGCAATTTAAGAAGTTAATATTTAATTAAAGAGCTTATGAGGCTCTTTCACATGTAAAAGCTTAAGGAAAAGGTTATTTATGATCAGACTCATTATTTGTCCAGTTAATAATTCTTTACTGCTATTTATCTCTTTTTGACTGAGTAACTTTACTTAGGTATGTGTAACCATGGAGCTACCATATGCACAGGTCCGTTTTTCAATGTGGAATTGTTTTTCCTGCTACTTCTTTGGGTCAACCTTCTGGATGTCATATACCCTTAACGAATGGTCACATTTTGAATATGCATATATTAGTGCATAGTCCATATGCATTGGTCTGGTACATGCCAGATATATCAGTTGCATACATGCTCTACCTGCTCAGCAAAGCTGCAGTTTCCCAGGTGCTGAAGTTACTGTGTGTGTATAGATCAGCTGAAGAGCACATACAGCTGACCTCCTGTCCATGAGATGCATCAGGCACAGCCTCATATTTCTTTACAACATTTCCTGAATGAAATTAATGAGGCATACTGGTAAATCTGAGAGGATATCACACATTCCAGTAAGGAAAATGGCTGAGATGAGCATCAGCACTACTGGTTCTGTGATCCCCTTAACCATACATACCCATTATAATAACCACACAGCAGGAAGATCTTGGGATAAGTATACACTGCAAGCAATTTCCATTTATAGATTATTTGTACTTAAATTAGATGTTGCTTATTTAATTTTAAGGCCATCCTTTTCAGTGTGAGAGGGGATCAGGGTTTATGGTCTTTTAGCATAATTTATTTTAAGAACAATGTGAAGCAAGAAACTTCCTTATCTGCTTAACCATAAACTATTATTATGTATGATTATATAGGACTCTAGAAAGTTACAAATCTGTGTTCAAAATCACTAGAGAAATGCAGATGAATAAGTAAATGAGGAAATTAAATGTTCACAGGAAAATTAGTTCCTTTTATGTAGGGCAACCTAGCACTATGTGGCCTGGCTACTGTATTAATTGAGGAAAAGTCTGTCACAATTTCTCATAAATTATGTTCTTTCTGTGCCTGGTAGTCCTGGAATAGAAGTAGAAATTTTCTGAGTCCATGAAGCCTGAATCCGGGCCCACATGTCCCAATTTCTTGCCTGCCTAGATTTGCATATCCTGAAACCTGTCCTTTTTTAGGTGTTATTGTACTATCTTTTAATGTTTGGACACACTGAGGAATTCCAAATTTGTGGGTTTTTTTTCTCAGATGCAATTAACATGATACCAACTTGATTTCCTTGAGTACAGAAAATTCTCTGCATTATTACTATCAAGAACATTTACTTTCAAATGTATATGTTCTTGTGCAGTGGTTAAATGGTAAGGATAAAACTGGTAGACTACAAAATTAGGATATTAAGTCATAGGAATGAAAAATGCCTATGCATTTAGCAAAGTTAACCTAACTCCACAGTGACACTCAGAGATAGATGGATAGAAAGTTATTCTTATTTTCAGCAGATATTTGAGTGTGTTTTCCATTGAAAAACATTCTTTATAGAAAAATAATGCTCTAAATCTAAGTTATGTGAGAACTTTTAAATGATGAGTGAAGGTATACACCTAACTTACACTCTTGCACCTGATCAAAGAGCAAAATAAATTCCCCTCAAACAAACAGCTTTGAATATTTTTTTAAATTTTCTTTAAGTTTATTCTTACTTAATGGCCTAGTAATCTTCAAAACTTGTTTATGACAGATGAAAGCAAAAGTACTATGCTTTACAGTTAGAAAGGCAATCAGTAATGTTATTTTTATGTCTGAGTGGTGTAAACTTGATGACAGAAATTAAGTAGGCAATTTCAAAAGGGCCCAAGAGTCCAAGGTCAGATTGAACTGAAGGAGGGCGATCCTAATGTCTACTGTCATTTAAATGAAATGTTTAAAGAAAAGCCTGTCACTAATATTTAAAGCCAAAATGCTCGCATGAAGAAATCTGACCTGAGACAGAAGTTCTGACCAAAATCAATATAAATAAAATTCAACCTGTACTATGAAGGAATTTCTTACCTACTGAGAGAAGCTGTAACTGAGCATTAAAGGAGTCTTCCTGAAAGGATTTTGCTAACACCAGTTTAAGTTACTTGCCATGTATTTCCTACATATAAATTTGCTTTAGTTAGTGTTATAATAGAATACTAGAACTCTAGTAGCTGCTACAGAACTAGCTACCATTCCATAGTATATATCACTTAAAGCTATAGGCGTCTAATTAGTACAGTATTTTTTAATATACTGAAATTTGAACATTATAAGAGATAACTTTTAGAGAGATGGTAGAAGTTATAACTTTTAGATTTTGCACCTTTAGATTTATTACATGCAGATAGAGACTAGATCTAAGTCATACTTCCATACTCCATTTGGAAAACATTCCAGAATTAAGGCTTAATTATGTTTTATTAGACAGTTCCATGACGCCTGAATACATGCCTTGGAGAAATCCATGCATATTTTTCATATGCTGTGTTAAACCTTGGGTATAAAGCACTCTGTTTTCATGTTGACTTTATGTGCATTTTCTTCCTTGTGTAGTAACAATCACATTCAGCCAAGGACTCTGTGTAAGCCTCTCAAACAGAAGTTCCAATTCTTCCCCTTTGGTTTCCTAGACAACTGCCGAATTCCAAATACAGTCCATTAATCCTGTGTATATGAAGTTTATTCTTTCATATTTTGTATTGACTAGTTCCTGCAGCATAGTAAAATTAGGAAAGTAAGTGGTTCAGCTGCATGATTCTTAATGATTCAATTAATTTTCCAAGTTTAGTTTGGTTTTTTTTCTTAAATTCATAAACAATGTTTTCTGTTGCAAGTGCATTTTCCTAAGTTTCCCTAGAAAAATTCAGAAAAGAGTACTACTTTACAATCAGAGCTTTCTATTTCTTTTATACAGCAAAATTGATATTGTGATGTATTTAGATATTGTTCACTGATGTTTTATTGTGACTTCTTTAACACCTTTCCTGTGGATACTGTTGTATGTACCTGTGTTTCACTTGTCAGCACATTTAAATTTTGAATACAGAAAGTATTAGGAATTACTTGAATTCAGACAATTAATTTTGTGGATAACTATTTTTCTTGTTAATCAACACCGAATATCCATATAGCTGCCAACAATTTCTATTCATTGCATTTGCCTCTGACATGAGATTTCACTTAGGTGACACCATCACTGGCATATTGTCCTATAATGGTCTTTATAAGAAAATCTAATTTTGAATGACCCCATTTTTTTTCTTTTCCAGTTTATCATTGCATTGAGAGGGAGCTAAAGAGCATGAGGATATCATTTGAAACATTCTTTGAAGCTATATCATGTCTCAGAATTAGAAACATTCTAACCAGTTTTAGATTAAAATGCTCATGCCATGCCATATATGCAGAAAACTTCAGGAAAGAGCCCTAAATGAAAAAATCCATGTAATCTGTCCATCAGGAATCACCTCTGACTTGGCCTGAGATTTTACCTATGATTCATTCTTGGGACATGAATTAAGATAAACTAACCTAAATAAAAATATTTTGGTCAACAAATTATCAGCCAAAATAATTTTCTATCATCACTTTCAGCTACAGTGAAACTGTGTAATCTGGACCCATATATGAAAATTTCTGGTATTGGAGTGAGAATCAAAGCTATTAGATCAAGAAAAGAACTCCAGAGGTTTGGGTTTTGTTTTTTTAAATTTGCTGGTGGGAGGGGATTGTTTGTTTGTTTTTTGGGTAGGTTTTCTTTGTTTCTTTGTTTGGTTTGGTTTCTTGGTTTTTGGGTTTGTTTTTTGTAGTATATTGAAAATTATACAGAAAAAATATGTTAAAAACTATATGGGATGAGATATTAATTGAAATCCTGTAATGAAATTACACTGATATGGCCTAGGTCTACTATAAATTCAGGACAAAGGATACACAATTCAGCCAATCTGCTTCCTTCAAGTTTTGCTGTAACTACCACTTGTATTACTATGATGGATAGCGATAGAGAAAAGGTTGGGTTACATGTGAAAAAGGGATCTCTGACTTGTGCTTTAATTCAAAACACAGATTTGTTGAAATTACCTGCTCTTCTAGTGTTATTAATAATTCTCACATTAAAAATTAATTTCTCAACATTTTGCAAACTAGCAGATATTTTACACCTGGAGAGAAGTTACACTCCCTTTTTAAAAAGTAAATGCCATGTTTAGTGTTAGTGATTTTTCTTTTATTAGAAACCTCTAGAATCCCTTTCATATTATTTTGAAACTTGTGAGCAAAATCACTTAAACATTTTTCTGTATCTGACCATGAGTTCCAATTTCTGCCACAGTGCTGCTTTAGAGGCAGAATCCAGATGCACCCAATAGTCAAAGGGACGGGGAAGCCCTGTCTGTACCCCTAGGGAAAGCTGCATTCAGTGTAAAATATGCATTGGTGGATTAGTATCAGTGGTGGCAGAGTCATGATTCCCTGAGGTCAGTACTGGAGACACAGCTTTCAGATGTCTTCAGTGGAGCCTCTCCAGTAGTGACTCACCACAGCAAAATGTGCTGAATCAGTGCTTCATTCAAAATGACCAAGGCATTTGAAGAATTTGCTCTTAGCCATCCTAGGGATGAGTTTATGTTACATTATTAAACAATGGAAGCTCTAAGTATGTTACCACTTATTGCATATTTGGGAAAATGCAATTCTAGATTGATAGGAAATAGTACTAGGCAAATTCTAGGTTAGTTTTTGAAACCTATTCTCTGTACTTGAAGTATTTGAAGATCCTCTGTCTTTAAGAGTAAGAGAAGCAGTGTTCTAAGGGAAAGCTTTCACTTTTTGTTTTCCCCCCTTTTGTGTTCTCTCTGACCTGATCTGTGTCTACTCAGATTTTCTTTATTTTATCTACAGAGTTTCTACAGTGTCTGTTCATTCTCACTGTATTTGGAGAAAAGTATTATTAAGAGCTGCTTTGGCAAGAGCAGAGACCTAAAAGAGAGGGACGTCTTCTTCTTTTCTTCTCTAGGAGTAAAACAAAATAACAACATAAAACAGTAAAAAAAGCCAGAAATATATCTATACGAGATATCCAAATGAGAATAAATGTCTCAAAGACAGTTCATCTGAATCTCTGTGGCTGAAGACTAATATGTGTAAGATGTAAGTAGACTATTTAAATTTAATGAACTGGATACTCAGATTATTAAAGACTGAGGAAGACTTGGCCAATGTATGGCCAGCTCTTGTAATGATGCAAGTAATTTTTACTGAAGAACCTGAAGATACTGTGTTTTTCTGATATTATATTACTAGTCAGGGAAGAAAAATTTTGTTGCACAAAGAAAAGAATTCATACAAACAATCCCTATATAGATGACTTGAAGAAGTACCCATATATTCATGCAAATATAGAGTTAATTAACTTCCATGCCTGCTTAAAGACAGAAAATCAATTGGGAGTAATGATACACTGCTCAGTTCCCCAAATGACAGATGAGAACACTCCTGTTAATCTAGGAACTACTGTCTACCATGTCTTACCTCATGTCTACCAAAGATTGTACTAGTGATGCAACAATTCCAACAAGAACCATTTTTCTCTTTTAGTAAAAGCATGCAGGTAAAAGATTAGGTGGAGTCTTTGAAATGCACTTAAAGAATATTCTTAAATGTACTTTCGTTCTGTGTTAGGTTTTGTGAAATAACTAATTTTCAATCCTGTTTTTCTTACTTCTTGGTGCTCTTAGGTTGGAAAAATACATTTACGTGAATATGTAGACTTACCCTTGTCTACTGCAATTGATTTTTGAGAAGCTTTGGACACAGGAACAAAGAATGAGAGAGTCTTGAAGGAAGTGCAATTTTGAAGAAGCTTCAGGTCTCAAGGAGTAGCCTTCCTTACCAATTCATTTTCTGCTGGAAATGCAGACTTTTTCTTTTCACATTAGCAAAAGATGCCGAGGTTAAATTCTGAGATTTGGCATTTCTTACAAAAATAAAGGTAAGACTGTCTTTTTTCTCAGCCAGAAATAATGTTTCACTGCAAAAGATGGCTAGTTGATATTCTGCTACATATCTTCACTAAAATACCAGTGAAAACATGAAATTAACACCTTTATGAGGTCCAGCTGTAGAAATTTTTGTTACTTATGTTTTATCTATTTTTCTTCAGAATGTAAGGATCTCAATGTTAAAAGGTATTTGCAAAATGTTGTTTAGAGTACAGTATTCCAATTAGGCTGATGGACTAAAATAGAGACCCTTCCTCTTCCTCTTAAATTGCATATGGTTTTCATTTGTCCTTCTTCAAGTTTCTCTAATACTTCAAGTATTGACGCTTGATCTCTTTTCACACATTCTCAGAGGCAACTCATGGTGTTAATGAAAATACAATGCAGGCTTACATTTAAAGAATTCCTAGAGGTTTTGGTCAATTTTACTGTAAGATAAATGGGCCAGATAATTTATTTTGGGAGTTCTACAGCTTGCAGGTAGGTATCTGAGGAATTCAGATTTATTCCTTTACATAACCTATCAATTTTTGATTACTAAGGTAAGAAATAGGAACAGATTAATTCGAAAGTGAATGTTGGAGAGAGGTCAAAGGAAGGAAGGGGGTGACTGGAATGGCAATGGGCACGAACAGACAAGTAAGTGGGGGAAAGGCTATCCATAGCCATTTCTGGGGAGAGGGAGTAGTGTCCAACAATATTTTCCTATGAAGCAGCTTCTGGATCTTTCAGACAGGTCTGAAATTGCTTCCAGTCTCTAATCTAATCTGTTTTGAGTGTATTTCCATCTGTCTAGTCTTACACCAATCAGACTGAACCTCATGTAATATATTCTACACAGATTTCCAAAGTCTTACAGTGTTTTCTTTTGCTGAGGTTGGGGTTCTTCAGGTTTAGTTGTTGTACTTTCACTCCTAATTTCTAGTCATTACTGAGAACATGAAGTAAAATTGCATGTAATACCCCTGAAGCACCTGAAGCTTTTACTACATTTACTGTTCTTTGGCCAGGTTTTGGCCAATGTGAACTACCAGTTCACATTCAGCCACTTATTTTAAATAACCCCATTCTAAATAATTTTAAAGCAAATTTTTATTAAGGAATATTATTTCTGTGACATATCCTTATTAGTTTATTTCATATTTTCATAACAAGTATTTTTGTCTTCTGGGATTTATTAATTTTATTAATAAACACCTGGTGGTGATTTCAATATTTTTATTTTGAATAGTTATGTAACACTAATGCCTGTAGGCTATTGAGGATGACTGTACAAATACAGACAAAAATACAAATGCAGTCATTGCTACAGATAAATTATAATCTAAAAAAAAAAAGATACAATGGATCAATACTAAATGTTGAACTTAATGGAAAAAAAGGAAAATAAATCCTGTGTATTAGTCAGGGAGGACATATTAAAACAAATTGTCAAAGTTTGAATTACTAGATTATAGTTTGAAGATACAGGTTCTGACCAGGTGATAAGTTCTGGAGACTGTTTTCACCTTTGAGGAAATCACTCCTTTCCGTGCAATACCTATTTTTATGAAACCAACTTTAATGTATTCCTTGCCTTAGGACCCACAGATAATTTTAACTGCATGTCTCTTTAGATATCTCAAAGAAATCTGCATTGCATTGCATTTACCACTGTGAACTACAGCAGTGACATTTTGAGTCTCTTTTGATCTTTTTGTAATTCTGTTTTTTACTAGAATATTTTAAAGCAGTAAAAAATAGAGTAAGTATGCCAGGATAAATGATAAATAATGGTAAATGTCAATTATGAAAAGATAATGATCTGTAACTTAAAAAAAATTTCAGACCACATTTTTCTTCATAAAATTATTCTCTGTGCACAAAAGCCATGAGAAATGTCAATAAAAATATTTCGTTTTAGTTCTTCTTCACAAGAATATTTATATTTAGATTTATATCTTATTCACAAGAATAATATTTAACTATCCTTTTCTTTCTAGAAAAAATTGAAGGCAACATTTCCTGATTTGGAATTTGATCAGAGCACAGTAACTTAAATGTAATTTACCTTCACTTCCAGAAAACTAACACCTGAATTTTGCAAAGCAACTTCCCAAACACTAAGAGAGGAAGTTAAGATGACTCATTTTTTTTCAGACTGTCCCAGCATACGCTCTCTTGTATCTCTTCTCTTCTCAGGACAGTAAGAGCTTGATTTGAGATATTTTTCTGATACCACAGAAAAGCACACAAGAGCTACACTTTCTATTTCTAATCTGCAGAAATTAATCTCTAGCTAATGCTGAGGTGATGCCACTAGCCCTGCTGTTTCTGTCTGTCCTAATGTGGGAGACCCATCCTTTTGTTTTGGACAAATAGCTTTACTTCCATTGAGACAGCTGGTCTTATTAACACTAGTGATTTAGAGGAAAGTTTTTAATCCGGGCTTTAGCATCTGAGAGGTTGTTGCAGGGCTTGGCACAGAGGAAGATATTAGTTCCAAATTACAGCTTCTCAAATAAAAGATTAGCATAAGGAAATTAGGATAGCTGGTCATTTTACAGATTGCATTTGCTATCCTTGCACTTACTCCAACCCTAATCAACTATTTCAGTTTTAATGGAATGAAAATCTCAGTAGTCAGCTTTTTCAACATTTTAGCAGGCATTACTTTAAAAGGCAAAAACCCCAGCAAGGTTTGCTGTTTCACCACTTTGAAAATTTTGAAGGGGGTGTGTGCAGTTTCATGCAAAATGCAGATAACCTGTTAGATAACCTGAAGATTTTAATAACAATCATGATATCTACCTGGTACTTACACTGGTACTTTCACTTTACCATTCGCCCTGTTTAAGATATCATAAAAATAGATACCTTCAGGCCACTTCTTCTGGCTTTTTCAGAGACATAGAAAAATTAATTTGACATTGTTACCAAAGATATTTTATTTACTTTCTGACTTATCTTCTGTAAATGGTGAGAAGATTATTATATTAAAAATAAAATTAACAAGGTACCTGTGTACATAATATAACCAGCTGAAATATGTATAAAATTAAAAACATATAGATATTGTTTATTGCTCAATTTTATTATTTAATGGTAGGGACTGAAGGAAAACTGGAGAAGGACTTGAATGTCATGCTCAATTACAACTAAATGGCAAAAGTATGTCTTTAATAAATGGGAACTTCATTTTTCTAATGAAATGTATTAAGTTATAGTGCATTACATATATGATATACAGACCAGAATTGTATTTCAAATACTTGAAACTCTCTTTGCTGAGCAGCAGAAGGTACTGAGGGGCCTGGGCCACATGTAATTTTGAGATGCTTTCTTAATGATTGTTTTTTAATGACAATTATTCTGAATTATTAGATATACAGGGTCTGAATTCTGCCTAATATCATTCATATCCTGGCAGTTTAGTTAGCGATAACAAGCCATTTTAAATCCAGTGAAGGAAGGAGAGGGAAGCTATCACTAACAAATGAGCAGCTCATGATTCAAGGATTGCTGAGAGCTTGTTCAAGCTCAGTGCAGGCAACAGCACAACTTTTCTTTCGTTGTCCTTTTAAATGAATGCATATATAGCAACACTAAATCAGATACTTATTTTTGTGTTGTTCTGTTAAGCTTTGTAATCTAAATGAAAATGCTTGGGGCATATTTAGTATAGGAGAAACCTTCTTGTGTAATAGCAGCAGCAAAGAAAAGATATAATTGCACTAGACAGTAGTGGAGGCAGGTCTCAAATAATGTTTGTAACTCATCAGGAAAACTTTTTTAGGGCATGTTTTTTTCCCTGAGAAATACAGTGAATCCCTAAGTCTGCCAATACTTTCCCCAGTCAGTCATTGTCTCCTTTGTAGGTTTCTAGCAATACAAATACATATCTTTTAAGTGAGGACCATGCATTTTGTTACAGCATTCATAGCTGTAACTGTTAATGGATGAAAAGCAGCCTAAACAAATGCATTGAACTATAAAGACAAGACAATCACACCGATGACTTGATTTGGATGCATCTTTTGAGACTAGTTTCATAGAAAAGGCACCTAGGGTGAAAAGTTGAATCAAAGACATGTAGAATGGGGTTTAAAGAAATGAATTATTCAGAAAGACCAAAGAGAAACCTCAGACATCTTCTTAGTTCGTTAATCCTGCATGAGCAAAAGTAGTAATCAAAGGACTGTATCCAGAAAATGAGGTATGCTTTTAATTCTAAAAATAAGGGACAAGTTTGAGTTTAGGATCCTTATAATTGGGAGTTACATTAATTAAAAAAAGGGATTAGCAACGGCATCCATCTTGTACAAAGAAAAAATTAGCATAAATTTCAGCATAGAAGCTTGTGATAAGGTTGTCTGCTGGAGACTCTGGCTGGCTTTATAATTTATTTTTCCTTGTATACTGCATCTGTGTCTTCGGCCACTCCAAGGTTTCTGTCATTCTGCACATTACATTAACTCATAGTTCTCCAGGATAATCCTTGAGAGAAATTTTCTTCTTAGTGTCTACAGTACAGTGTATTTTAATTCTGAATTTATGGTATCTTGATTCTGGTCTTGTATTACTTATCCACTTGGTGCTATAATCTACTGACTACATTATTTCAGTGACCTCTGTGCTGATCATACACGCTACTGCTGTGCTGTGAGTCCTTACCATTTCATTGGATTGGTAATTCAGAGTTAGGAGTGTGCTATTTTATTTCTTTCCTGCAGATTCTTACTCTAAGTTTTTCGAGCACTTTTTAAAATCGCCTTCTACCTTCACATATCTTATTTCATAATATCATTACTGTAGCATTTTGTGTGTTTCTGTGTGTGTGTATTTCTACGAACTGCTTCATACAGGCAAGAAGCTTTAGAAGAAGGACTATTGAACAAGTGTAAATGAGCAGAATATTATTTCTCAAATTTAGATGTGGCATCTCCAGGATATAGATGTTGCACATTCATGAAGTGATGTAGCAAAGGTTACATGGCTTCATGTAACGGAAAACATAATTAAAGCTCATCAGTTAAGCATTGAAACTCCCTCTTAAAATTGGTTCTCATGATTAAAATTTTTACAACAGTATGCAATAAACTTTTGCAAAGTAGACACCAAGTAAAGCTTTAATTTCTTCCCTGGTGGCAGCACTCTTTAACCATATCTGCCTTCATTTTGCCATTGTCTTCCTCCAGCTATTCAAACCTCTCAACTGTGCTGTACAGTACATCACTTTAAATAACTGATTCTGCTGCAGAAGGACTTGGAAGAGAGAAAGATAACACTGCTTTCAGTTGATGCACTGCAGGACTTCATAAAGAGACCTGCTGTACAGTAGAGAGTTTAATGCAGACAGCAGGGAAAAGCAGCATCGTCCACCACTGGTACTAAAGACATTCACAGGGAACCAGAGCCTTAGGTTTTGGACTAGTTTCAGTCTGAAAAAATACTACGACATTTGCCTTGCAAAGAATCAGAAGCAGCATCTTTTCCCACATAGCCTTGATTGTACATGCTGTTTCCTTTTACTTAAAAGGCCTGTGGTTTTGATTCACAGCTAACAGTCAATAAGTACAACCTAAGCTGCTCTAGTATCTAATATTAGCCTTCACCACAGTTAAGTGTCAGTAAAAAAGAATTATGCTTGTTCCTCCCATAATTCAGTTGCTGTCATTTAAACAGCACCAGTCATGCAAAATCAAAAGTATTGACATTTGTAAAGTTGTATTACTAATGCTTGAAAAAAATATGGGAAAATGAAATCTATTAAGTAGTAGAATGTAGGTTTACAATTTTTAACAGTACCTCACTGAATATGCATTTTTATACTTGCTGTTAAAAAAAAAGCTGTACTCTTAAAACACTTGTATCAGCAATTTGCTCAAACTGGGAGTGTCCAAGGACACAGCCAAAGCAGTATCTGTGGGCAGAAATAATGTCTTTTTCTGGATCAGCAGGAAAAAGCTGAAAAATAATTTATAAAATATCTAAATAAGTTCTGAACTGTTGCTTTTAACTGCCATTCAGCCTTGAAATATGCTGCTTCTATTTCTATTTAAGCCTGGAAAGAGTTTCTAACCAAATGTTGAGGTTTTTCCTATTGGTACAATCTAGCTTGCCTAAATTATTTAATTTTCTTTTATAGGTCATTCTTATGCAAGAAGCTAAAAGTAATTAAATTTGCAGGATGAAAACATGGCACAGGCACTGCTGGTACCACCTGGACCTGAAAGCTTCCGCTATTTTACCAGAGATTCTCTCGCAGCTATTGAAAAGCGTTCTGCAGAAGAAAAAGCTAAAAAGCCCAAGCAAGAACATACAGATGATGATGATGAAAATGGTCCAAAACCAAACAGTGACTTGGAGGCAGGAAAGACACTGCCATTTATTTACGGTGACATACCTCCAGGAATGGTGTCCGAACCCTTGGAAGACCTGGACCCATATTATATCAATAAAAAAGTGAGTGAATTATGTTTTGCACTAAATAGAATATAAATTTATATACCAGAAAAGTTTAATCACAAAATGTGATGGTTGGAACTATCAATCTGCTAAATATCCAGAATCATCTTTTGATTTATGCCCTTCCATATGGTGATTGCTTCAATTCTGTTGAGTTACTTGCTATTTACTTCATTGTAAGGAAGATGTGTCTTCCTTGATCTTGTCTGAACTTAAGAACAGAATGCATTATTTTGATTTTAATATAATAGTAAGACTGGATATGACAAAAGAGAGGTTCCAAGCATGGTTTTGCAATAGAAACAGTTGTATATAACAAAGTAGAATCCACTCAAGTTAGTGGAATAGAGGACTGTAGCCATATTCTTTGTTTCTCTATATCTATATAACATATGCAAACATACATATGAAACACATGTATGTCTATATATGTAGCATATAGACACTCTGTAAGTGTTGGCTCATATGAAACTACCACAATGCAAACTATTGCTTGAGGTGCTTGGGTTTGCTATGATAGATCTCTACTGAAGAGCTGTCAATTAGAAGTCTCTGGCAGACCATGGAAAGGCTTATTTTTAAGGAAGGAATTGCAAAGAGACATTTTTGGTTTTCTGAAGAGTTTTCATACAGAAAGACCAGAGAAAAGAGTTATGAAATAAAAGCAATGTATCTAAGTTACACGTGTGGGGCTGTAACACAACGGGACCATTATTAGCAAAGTTGTGCTCCATGAAGAATGCAAACTCCTAAAAAAGGTGCATTTTCCCTTCCAATTTGCACAGTCATATAGAATTCTCCTTTTCACATGATCGCCAAGTCAGGGACTTGTAGATAGAAAAGGTAGCTCAAACAGATGCATTCAAGTAAAAAGTTTGACTTTTTAAAAGTCAAGATCTACAGTAGAGTGTATGGGTGTTGGTCTTGTAGCAATTATGCATCCAATTGGAAGCAGATTGGTGTTATTTGAGTTAAGAGAAAGACAAGGAAAAAACAAGTATTTGTTTTCCATAGCTGTGATCAGCTGTAGATTGTTATAAATCCTCCAGGGTCTGATATAGTCCAGCCTGGGAACAGGAAAAAGTACCTTAGGTCCTGCGGTGATTAGTGAAAGTACAGGTGACAGTAAAAGCCAGTTTTCCTCTGTACTCTTGTTTATTTCTGTGTGCTCCTTTAGCAGCATCAAGATGTTCTCTCCGTTTCTGATAGACTTCAAAGTGTTGTGGGTAAGGAGAGTGAAGGAAGATGAAGAGGTGGATAACACCCTTAAATTAAAAAATGCAGAAGGTGTTTTATGGAGAAGTATTTGGGACTATCTTTTCCCATCTCTCTGAAACAGAGATAGAACTGGACACAGTTGCTCTATTGACGGCTTGAACCATTCCAGGCTACCATCAAGATAAGAAACTTGATGTTAAGCCACTGTATGGGTTATCAAGGCATAAAATTCTTTAAACTCCAAAGAAACTTTGTTTGCTAGAAAAAGATCATCTAAATAATACCCTGTGGCTAAATTTTTGGTTGCCTTTGGTTTGTAAAGCAGATTTAAAAATTATGGCCTCAGAAATGGAAGCAGAAAAGAAAGCAGAATCTGTATGTAATTGCATAACCTAACAGTTGCCAAAGTTAAATAAACAATGCTGTAGATAATACAATATGTACATTATTAAGGAAATGTAAAGAAATTAAAGCTCAAAGAAGTAGCATTGCCAAGGGTTATTTAAATTTATATGGTTTGGGTTATAGCAACAGTTCCATGCACATTCTTACTTACAATATAATTGTCAGTACTAAGCCCTTTTCTGGACTAGCTGCAACACTTCAGGAATAAAGTTGCATAAATGACTTCAGGGATAAAATTGTCTGAACAAGTGAAGTTTCAGGAAGCCTGAGAAGTCCTGAAGTATAGTTTCTAACCTCTACTGATCAGAAAAACTAATCAGATTTTTTTGAACCGAAGTGTAAAAGCTCATACTAATGATGGATTTCCTCGTATATGAGAGCAATTAATAAACTGTAGGATGTTTAGTCACAGGTTACATCTGTGTTTATACTACCTAGCAGTCTAATTGTGCTCAACAGAAAACAAATGGACATCTTAAATCATGGACTAGAATTAGTCATCCCTCCTTTGGTGTGTAGTAGAAACTACCCTTAATCATTGACTTGCCAGTGAAGAGGAAATCATATGTGAATTTAGTCTGTCTTCAGGCTCAGCTGCAGCAGTGACCTTGGGACAGGCAACATCTTTCTAGCATTTCCAGCCGGGTGAAGGACTGTAGGGCAGGGAGAAATGCCAAGGAGTGTGTGTCCGTTCTCTGCCACCCTCAGTGTAAGCTTGCTGTTATTCTGTGAACAGGCACCAGCAATACTCCTTTACCTATTTTCTTTCCCATCATGAAGGGGTTGGATTTCCTTGCCCGAGATGACTGTCCAAATAGGCAGTAAAGGCCACAGAGAGGGCAGAATTTTTCTGATCACAGCCAAGTTTTTACAGAGAATGGAAATCAACATGGAGAAAGTGTTACTGTATAGCTCTGCTGAGAGTTTAACAAAAACTCTATTATGTTAACACAAAGCAGAGCCATTACCATCGACAAAGAGCCGAAGGAATGAAGAACAGTTATGTCCTGAAGAAATTTCAAGCAGCACCAAAGATGCAAGTACACCTTATTCACAGACAAATACACTTAGGCAAAGACTGCCCACAGAAATAGAATAAACTGAACACAAGCCATAGGTTTATCAGACCAAAATTTAAAAGATAATCACTAGCTAAATTTTCTGCTCACATATAGGGGAAGTAAAAGCACATTGTTAACAAGAAAACCAGTGGTTTTTAAAAAAAAAGTATTTGTTGTGGTAGAATGCCAAATTCTGGTGTATGTTTGTCTCACATTGCTTAGAACAACTTTAGCTGACAATATATTAATAATTTTCATTTTTTCACAGATATATGCTTTAGAAGATGCATATAATTGATATTGAAAGTATTTAAAACAGAAAATGAAAGCAAAATTATTTTTAAACTGTGGTTGATTTTGTAGTGACAATTTCTCCTTGTCAGTATATATATGTGTGTATATAATTCTGTCAAGTATTTGTTTCAAATACAAACTGGCATTTAGAATTGTCCTTTTGCTATTTTGGTTTTGTTTGTGTTTGCTCACAAGGTGGAATGTATTTGATAAATTTGAAGCTCTCACTTTAATCAAAGACTTCATAAGAAATAAAATTGAAGTATTTTAGTGGCAAAATCCTGCATTTTGCTTTTATTGATATACTGTCATTGTTTTTCGTAATTCCCACTAATTTTGATTATATCATAATTCAGTCTATATGCTGGCAAATTTTGCAAATTGGAGAATTGGCTGTGGAAGATTTACTCCATTGTATTCATAGAAATCAGTTATTTTCCTACGACAGGTAGACAATAGAATGGAACTTGTACCTCTCAGGTACATTCTCTCAGGTAGAGAATGGAAACTTTTAGTAGAAAGTGAAGATATATATGTAGTCAATACTGTATTTTAATTTTGTATTTCTTTTTTGCAGACTTTCATAGTATTGAATAAGGGAAAAGCAATTTTCCGATTCAGTGCCACATCTGCCTTGTATATTTTAACTCCTTTTAATCCCATCAGAAAAATTGCTATCAAGATTTTGGTACATTCATATCCTTTTTTCTTAATGTTGATATATGCATTGCTATTTAAAAATACTTAATGACTGAGATAATACTTTCATGTGGATATACAAATTGTGTCCATTGGAGTGAACTATGCTAAATAAATATATGTTGCTCACCCTTAAAAAAAAGGAGCAATATCCCATGTGAATTGCAGTATGATCTTCGTCCCTGCCGAGAGAATTCTCTACTGAACCACCTAAATCTGTCAGAGTTTAAATATCAGGCTTTATATCTAAAAGGAGACCTGATCCCCTACTAAGCCCTGCAGCTAAGGCCACATTAGTAACAAACCATTGCACTTGAACATATCTAAGGTCACACTTTTACCAAGACCAGTAGTACTATTCATGAAGTAGACTCAGTTAGGAAGGACAAAAGAGCATGGGTAAAGAGCAGCTTTTTCAGCACTGGGATAGATGTCCTATAAAAGATTCAGAATAAAGGGAAGTACTTTCAAATGTATTTCAGTCATGTTCAAAGAAAAACTCGGGCCTAAACAACCAACCTCTAACTAAAGATCTTTTAGAATGAGCCACCTGTATTAAATGAGTAATTACATTTGGGTAGTCATTTCATGATTTACAGAGTTAAAGATATGTTTAAGCTTAATTTAAAACCTAAACCTGCTATAATTACAGAAGTATTGCATTTTTTTACAGAAGTGCACCATAATATATGCCAGATGGCACGCCATTTAAAATACATAAAATTATGTGCAAAGCTTTATTTTTAGTCTTTAATTAGAGTGTCATGTTATTTGTACATATTTGTAAACACTTAATATTTTTAAGTTCTTTCAGTGTTATAAAGCTGTCCTATTTTTTTGACTTATGTGCCTTAACTATAACCTACATTATTCAGCATGCTTATCATGTGCACTATTTTGACCAACTGCGTATTTATGACCATGAGTAACCCTCCAGACTGGACAAAGAATGTAGAGTAAGTTAAACATTTTTACTTCTTTATTTTTAGGTCTTTTTTTGTGTGTGACTCCAAATGACAAGCATTTATAAAAATGTAAATGCCAGAATGGATTTGTCCAGCATCAGGAAGAATCAGATTCCATGAGATCATCACGATCTTTCCCATTTCCCCCTGAATAACTTAAATGATTTAAGAGTAACACCATGTTTATTAAAATTATGTCTGAGGAATATCTGAACTTCTGTAGTGTAATACAAACAGGAGCTCTTGTCCTTGGATATTCTGAGCTGTAAATCATACAAGGAGCTACAGATGTGCATGTAGAATTGTGCATATAAAATTGCATGAGTATCCATGATCTCATCACAGTGGGACTTTTATCTTGCCTTACTGATTTGACCTCATAAGTGCCTGCCACAACAAGGACACACAACCCACAAACCACAAGAAACAAACTGCCAAGGAAAAGCCTTACCTATGAAAGAGTAAAAAAGAGCTGACCAAAATAAGGAATACTTCTCTTTCTTGTTCATGGTTATAAATGCATGTTTATTCTTTAACAAAATAGAGATACATGTTTTCCTCTGAAATACTGTAGAATCATAGAATGGTTTGGGTTGGAAGGGATCTTAGAGATCATCCAGTTCCAACCCCCTGGCATACAGGGACATCTTCCACTAGGTCATGTTCCTCAAAACCCTTTATGTTTTTATTTGAAATAATACTACTCACGAAAAACCTGCTTCTAATCACTTGTTAGTTCTTTCATTCCCTCCTTTCTCAAAGAGCCATTACTGCTATTTATTTATTTATTTATTTCTCTGCATTAATGAAGCTTACACTGAGCCCTGTTTGGAAACAACTACCATTAACCCATTCCCAATTAACAGTGGCAATGGCTTATCAGAGTTGCTGGGAGTCTGAAAGGAGAGCAGTAAGGTCTATAGGCAGAGTTCTGAGATCCATGTGGATGTCAGGAAGTGCCTGCATTATGCTGGTTATAACTGACTATTCTATGTTGTTAAGTGAATAGCTGTTCCCACACCAGGTAAGCTGGTAATCATGCCCCCCATCTTTAAGAATAACAGTCTGGGCATGCTTTCTTATATGTGATGATTATTTATGAAATAAACATGTAATACAGGCGTTAGTATAGTTATTATCTAGAACCGATTTTTACAAAACTCATTGATTTAGACATAAAAAAATTTCTTCAGTTTTTGTAATACTTAGGCATCTACCTGATTTATGAATGCAAGCAAAGAGGCAACCCTGTGAGTGCCAAAGAATGTACATATAAGTATCAAAGTCTGAAATGTATCCATAAATACTAGAGTCAGAAATTATTTGTAAGCACAAGAACTGAGATTAAATCAACCTTTTAGAAAATAAGTAGCATATATATCAGGTTCAAATTTCAACAAAGACTGAACAGCAACTACAAACTTTAGGGAAAATTAAGTTAATAATTTACTCCTTTCACTTCTAATTACTTTTTCTTCTCTTTTAAGTCATCTTTGCTAAAGAATGGCACTGTCTGTAAGTATGGAAAAATCCATTATTCCTGCTCTGATGATTTTCAGGTACACCTTCACTGGAATTTATACCTTTGAATCACTTATCAAAATTCTTGCAAGGGGCTTCTGCTTAGAAGGTTTTACTTTTCTGCGAGACCCATGGAACTGGCTTGACTTCAGTGTCATTTTAATGGCGTAAGTGGTTCGAGAACTTTTTAAGCTTTTAGGGCATGAAATTAGTGGTAAATATTATTATAATAAATGTAATCATTTAAACATATATAATTTTTGCAACCTTTGAAGTTTAGACCCTGTATCACACATTTTAACATTCATAAATCAAAGTAAAATACGGCAGAAACTGAAATGGAGTGTTAGCCACTAGTGTAATTACTGCTGAGGGACACTAATTTCATGTCCTACATTTTTCTGCTCACCAGAAATTAAACCATCCCTTTGACTTCATGTTACCATCCCACTACAAGCTAATTAGTTTAACTAGATGTTCAAATACAAATCAGTGAGTTTCACTTCAATGACTTTTAAGCAAAATTGATGAAAATAATTATTAAAGTGAAATATACCGAAAAGACAGGTAAATTTTGAAGTATGATTGCTAGTATTGCCACAGAGGTTTTGAAGACCCACATAATTAGTATAAGCTCTGCCTCAATTCTGAATAACTGTGATTTAATCCTACAGGTATGTAACAGAATTTGTAAACCTAGGCAATGTTTCAGCTCTTCGAACTTTCAGAGTATTGAGAGCTTTGAAAACTATTTCTGTAATTCCAGGTAAGAAGTAGTTGGTGTAAGGTGTTAGGCCCCTCATATCTCCAACTGTTATTTGTGTGCTGTCATTGTGTTTGTGTGTGAACTCCCCTATTACAGATATGTGACAGAGTTTGTGGACCTGGGCAATGTCTCAGCGTTGAGAACATTCAGAGTTCTCCGAGCTTTGAAAACAATATCAGTCATTCCAGGTGAGAGCGAGGTTAAACACCGAGGCTGACTTTCGTTCCATTGAATTCACTTCTTTTGAGCATAAGTCTTGCTGTTTGCTGCTCATGTTGCCAAAAGAAAAAAAAAAGAAAAAAAAAAGGCATGGATCATTAACTTAGTTTATGATTCTTTGCCTTTTCAGCATTAGCTTCTTTTATTTTGCAAAATCAGCCTTTGAGTTTAACAGTCTTGCATGAAACATAAAATATGAGGCCTATGGGTTATTTTGCTTTGTTTTTCTGCATTTTATTGTGACAAATTGCCTCTACATAACAAAAGCTTAGTGCTATGGCTTTCTTGGTCTTGAAACTTTTCCTTTTTTTACCACTTAAAATTGACATTAGTCTTAAAAATAAGCAAGTAACAACAAAAGAAGATACTAACGAGGAAATAAATAATGCACAGGAAAATTTATCAAATGCGAATGATTTTTTCATTCAAAAGTACTAGCAGTTCTATCTCATGCTGCTTCACATTGTTGTGAAGTCATGTTTAGAATTAACTGGAAACTGAATTATTGGCAGAATATTTAATGCAGAGGAAAATTAGGAAATGCAATCAAATCTGTACTAGGAATGCATAATTGATAAAGTTTCCTGCTTGAGACTATTATATATTTGACTTATTGGAATATATGTACATTGCATATTCATAAAAATGAATATTTTTCTTTCATTCATCTTCACAAGCTCTGAGGCTGCTCATGAAGCTTTACCTTTCAAGAAATAAAAAATAATTTCTTTTTAAGTGTCTGCATGGCCTCTTAATTATATGGGAAGGGCAAAGATACTCTATGATAATTCTACGGATCTTTTCTCTTTGCAGGCCTGAAGACTATTGTAGGAGCCCTAATTCAGTCTGTGAAAAAGCTCTCAGATGTGATGATCCTGACTGTGTTTTGTCTGAGTGTATTTGCACTGATAGGGCTGCAGCTGTTCATGGGCAACCTGAGGAATAAATGCCTCCAGTGGCCTCCAGACAATTCTACTTTTGAGATAAACATTATTTCCTACTTTAACAGCACAATGAATGAAAACGGTACACTTGTTAACATGACAGTGAGCACGTTTAACTGGAAGGATTACATTGAGGATGAAAGTAAGAATGTCTGATATAACTATTTTAATATATTTGTGGCTAAAATGTGTAATTATTTGTGACCAAACAAAGAACATTGAGGGGTTTATATTTCTGCCTTATGTAGAACTGCTCACAGTCACTGATTTACAGAGATCAAATACATACAATAAAAAATACAACAACCAGAAAAGTTCCTAAGCAAACTGCAAAGTGATCAGTAGCTAGCAACTATGATTTAACAGAATTTATTTTTATTTTACTTTGTAGCGCTTTCAGTTTTGTTTGATTTATTCATATATATTTCTAATGCTTTCTACACAGCTCATTTTTACATTTTGGAAGGACAAAGAGATGCCCTACTTTGTGGTAATAGCTCTGATGCAGGGTAAGACCCTTTCAAAAATTCTCTGTTATGCTCTGTAGAAAAAGAAGTAACATGGGATCTAGTTGCAACTCTATATTTAGCAGGGCTATAAAACTTACGGAGTTTTGCAGCTAAGTGAGAATTTCTAACTGGAGTCAAAATGTTTTACACTCTGGCAAAAACAAATACTAATTAACTGTTTCCTGCTTGATTGGAAAATGAAGTTGATTTTATTGATGAGATCTGAAATTTTTTTAAGTCTCTTTTGGAGATTTACTGATTGAAGAAAGTAGGAGGAAACAAGTTAAAAGTGAGAAAGAGAATATATTAAGAAAATATTATGAAAATATTAAGAAAGCATAGCAGTGACTTCACAGTTCAAGACTGAACCTGTGTTTTCAAGTCTAACTCTTTCATTTCTGGCAAATTCTGCCATTTACGTGTGCCAAACTAAGAGCCTAGCATTGTTAGCTGAACTTGGATGCCTGACTGGCAGCAGTGAAGAGGTTTACTAAAAATATATATATCAGCATTATGTGGGAAATCTCTAATACTACAGTTGGATTTAGCTAATAATATTGTTTAATCTCTCTGTAACCTTAACAACATTTTAGCAATTATTTCTGCCAGGAACTAATTCATTTGAAATAAAGATTCTATTTGCAAAATGTAATTGAGGAGAATTTTAGTATAGGCCATTTCAACCAGTGAGTGGAGGAAAAGAATGTCTTTCATTTACTATGTTATTAGTTAAATTCTTGGGAATTTTTTTCTGAAATAATTTAATTGTAATTTATGTATTTTCTGTCGAAAAATAATGCATATTCTTCCAAAAGATAATACATATGTTCTAGAAGGGAATAAAAGTTATGACTAAATGCCTCCTGTTGGATTTTTACATAGGCAATGCCCAGAAGGATACATATGTGTGAAAGCTGGCAGAAACCCCAACTATGGCTACACAAGTTTTGACACCTTCAGTTGGGCTTTTTTGTCACTGTTTCGGCTAATGACTCAGGACTTCTGGGAAAACCTCTATCAGCTGGTAAGAAATTATTATGACATAAATAGTAAACTGTTGGTGACATCCAGAATTACATAAATAGGCTTATTTTTGCATAACCTGAAAAAAATAAGTTGTGGAATAATATATAGATATGCTTTCTACTTCTTAGACACTGCGTGCTGCTGGGAAGACATACATGATATTTTTTGTTCTGGTGATTTTTCTGGGCTCTTTCTATCTGATAAACCTGATCCTGGCTGTGGTTGCCATGGCCTATGAAGAACAGAATCAAGCAACCCTGGAAGAAGCAGAGCAGAAAGAGGCAGAATTTCAGCAGATGCTGGAACAACTGAAGAAGCAACAAGAAGAAGCTCAGGTAATAATGGAAATCGTACTTTCTGAATGACGTTGTTCTTATGGCAAGGGAAAAAAATTCTTTTATGATTAAGAACATGAACAAATTGTGCAATGAATTACAGAAAATAAAAGGTCGTGTTTACTGTGCAGGTTTTAAAAGTGGAAATAGCCAATGAAAACCAGGAACAAACCAAATAGTAAAAAAAGCAAGCTAATGGTACAGAAAAGAATGTTACTTCATTCACCAAAAGACTGTAAAAGTAAAATGTTTGTCATAAGAGTGCTGTAGACACCTGACTTTAAGCAGTCATAAATAATGGTACTTTTATGTTACAGATCTTGTAAATAGCATGAACAAAGTCTAGTGATGTTACTTCTGGTTTGCATCTATGTTAGAATTGCCAAGCTTACTTAATAATTCTCCCCAAATATTCATCAAATAGAGAGAAAGATTGTGATCAGTGTTCTTCTAGGTTTCTATCCAGCAAAGTAATTAAAAATATCCCTAATTGACACTGTAGTAAATCAGAAGTTTATGTATTCTTAGAAAATACAAGCAATATTCAAAACCAGATGAGCAATATTAATAGCAAGTATATTATTTCAGAATTCCTTTAAAGTAATCCTTGTTTCATTTGAAAAGAGAAGAAAATTATTTAAAGTTTTATGAGGAAAAAGACATTTTAATAGATACTCATGTGAAAGGTTTTCTTATCTGAAAGTAAAATATATGCAGGAGTTCAGGTCTGTGAGTCAGCCATCTGTTTAATTTTTGGACTGATTTTCCACTGCTTTTCAAAAGGCATTTAATAATTTTCAACAGGACGGTGTTTATAATATGCTAGCAAATTTGAAACTTCTATGAAACTCTATTTTTGGTAGTACTTTACAGTTACTTTCACTAAGTTAGAATGACTCCATAAAGTGCTAGCAAAAAGACAAACTCCCTGTCTCTTGCTTGAAAATAAACCTTTATGTATGACTTGTGAAATCTAATTAGCATATCTTCATTTTAGTCATTCAACTTTATCTCTTCCAAATTACTAAAGAAAAAGTAGAATCCTGCAAAACTCAAATTTAGAAAGGTTGAATGTCAGCAAAGTGTATATTGCTGGGTTTTTCTTAAATCTGGTATTTTAATGCCTTAAAGGCACTAAATCATATTATACTAAAAGATATCATCAAGGTCAACAAGATGTTTGTGTATCTGAGAGTGGGGAAAAATGAGGCTGATCCAGACTTAGAAAGAAGAATACAAAAAGAAACAAAGACTATAAGTAAGGTTGAATTAAGGCCCTGGAAAGTCATAATTTTTTAAATGAGCGACCACTACGTTAATTATAAGTAAAACATTATAACAGTCAGGATCTCTTTTGTTTGTGAAAACATTAGCAGAAAGTACCAGTACAAGGATGAATTAGTTGCTAAGGCAGAAATTAGTTTGGGACCCATCTCTTCACCTCCTTGACACTGAACCTATTCATCCACAAACTTAAGCCATCACAGTGGTCTTTGGATTGCTCCACTTGTCTGACCTTTACTGTTAGTATTATGAAGTAGATGGGTGATGATTCAGCATCTGCTGCCTTTGTTTCTGTTAGAGTCTTTGAAGGATGATATTCTGAACCGGTATGACAAAATTTTGAGTATTGCTTTTTATTTTATAAACACTTCAGAATCCTTTTAATACTCCATTTAGCAGAAAAAGTCTGTATCAAGTCAACTTCTATAGCATGGGTTTTATATTGTGGCAAAGAAAGACATCAATTTATACTATGAGCTTTCAAACTAGCCTTTCCTGCTGTAAAGAGATATGTCATCATTCCTGAAATACTTGGCATTGAATATAATATGTTTTGCTGGATAATTACTAGTTATCTTTGTTATATAACCCTAGTCTCTTGCCATTTATCACACCACCCTTTTTTGTAAGGTATGAGCAGCCTATCATCTCCCCAAAGATATTTCCACAACAGAATTTCATCGCAATCTCCCACAGTTCTTTCGAGGAACAGCACTGGACATACTCTCAATTCTTCTTTTTTTGGTGCCTAAAAGAACCTTTCTCTAATGAACTAAAACAAGTAGGCTGACCACTATAGTTAAAGATACTGGTCCTGAGTTTTGGGATGACTCTCCTCCAGTAAGTCATCTCACCCCTTTCCATCAGAGAAGAAATTTCAACTTTTTTTCTTTTCTCAGGCTGTAGCACCAACAGGCAATAAAAGTACATATCTATATCTATTGCATGTCTATGACAAAGACCTAGAGTGCAGATACAGTGGGATGTGTGGGAGGGGAAACATGGAGGGAGGAAGGGCTTGAAGATGTGTCTAGATGCTGTGTCTGGTACCAGCAAAGGCAGAAGGAAAGTAAAGGGAGTGTTCTTGCTGTGAAGACAGTGGGGAAAGGCTGGATTCAACTGCTTTCAGGGTGCTAGCTGGATTTTGATACATGAACTCACATGATGAATGCTAGGCATTAATTTTCTCTGTAAGAACTCAGAAGGGATCAGCTGAATTAGAGCGTGATGTGGGGCTTTTCTCAAGAGAAATGGAATAACAGGTCTGAAATACATGAAAAAGCACTATGTTAACATTTTTCTGACTACTTTTATTTTCAGACAAGTACCTTGTGCAGCAATCCTTTAACAAATAGTGTAGTTACTCCTGCTGAAGTTGGTGCTTCAAATACACTCAGTATCTTCAAATAGAACTCAATAGTTTCTCTTCATACAATTTGTTTGGGTATATTGACACACTCAAGAGTGTATGAAGAGTATTATTATCACAGTGATAACAAAAACCAGTTGATAAAAGACTATAAAATTATTCTTTTTTTGGCCTACTAAGAATACCTTGCTTTGTAACCTGACAGACAACAGCAGCAGTAGCAGCGGCATCAGTTGCATCAAGAGATTTCAGTGGTGTAGGGGGATTAGGAGAACTCTTGGAAAGCTCTTCAGAAGCATCAAAGTTGAGCTCAAAGAGTGCTAAAGAAAGAAGAAACAGAAGGAAGAAAAGAAGACAGAAAGAAATATCTGAAGCAGAGGACAAAGGAGATATCGATAAGTTCCCCAAGTCTGAGTCAGAAGACAGTATCAGAAGGAAAAGTTTCCGCTTCTCCACAGAAGGAAGTCAGCTGACATATGAAAAAAGGCTCACTTCTCCTCACCAGGTACAGCACTCTATTTTACTAAGTCATGTGTGTCCACTCTACTTTTATTTTCCCTGATATTACAGCAGGTTTGCTGGAAGTTATATTGGAAGTTATGTAAATGGTAAATGAAGGAAAAATCAGTGGCAGTACCATTCACAGTGTAAGTTTAAGATGGTTTGACCCATTCTATTAGCAAAGGGATAAAAAAGATGTACCATGAATACTTATAAACTTAATTAACACATTTCTGAAAATGTATTTCTGAGTATATGTCTAGTATACTGGAGAAAAAAATATTAGTATTCATATATAGGTATTAATGAACCATATATTCTCTGTTCTGGATCCATTTCAAAACTATACAAATATGTGGGTTTTTTAGCAGATTGCAACATCAAAATACCCTGCCCAGGTAATCCCACAGTATCATTAATTTCTATTATTTTCCTTAATCAGCTTCTTTAATGTGAAGATAATGAGAAAAGTAGTGTTAGTACTGCACAATAAGAACAAACTACACAAGGATCTTTTGGGCTGGTATGTGTAACAATTTACTTATACTGAAATCCATTATACATGATGGAGACTCATTGCAATCATTGGAAAAAAAGTAGTTCATGAAGGACCTCTGGAAATAATTTAATCCAAAGTCCTAAGCTCTACTCCCATAAATCAAAGGGTCTCCTATCACTTAAGGTGATGCCCTCTGTACTTGGCACTGGTGAGGCCACACTTTGAATCCTGCGTCAGCCATGGGTCCCTCAGTACAAGACAGACATGGAGGTGCTGGAGCAGGTCCAGAGAAGGGCTAGTGAAGTTCTAGAGAGTGAGTTATATGAGGAGAAGCTGAAGAAGCTGAGGGTGTTTAACCTGGAAAAGAAGAGGTTTAGGGGGCACCTTATCACTCTACAACTCCCTGGAAGAAGACTGTGGTCGGGTGGAAGTCAGCCTTTTCTCCTGGGCAACCAGTGACAGGATAAAGAGGAAATAGCCTCAAGATGTGCCAGGGGGATTTCAGGTTGGACATCAGGAGGAATNGTGAAGTTCTAGAGAGTGAGTTATATGAGGAGAAGCTGAAGAAGCTGAGGGTGTTTAACCTGGAAAAGAAGAGGTTTAGGGGGCACCTTATCACTCTACAACTCCCTGGAAGAAGACTGTGGCCGGGTGGAAGTCAGCCTTTTCTCCTGGGCAACCAGTGACAGGATAAAGAGGAAATAGCCTCAAGATGTGCCAGGGGGATTTCAGGTTGGACATCAGGAGGAATTCCTTCATGGAAAGGATTGTAAAAAATTGGAATGGACTATCCAGGGATGTGGTGGAGTCAGCATCCTTTGATGTGTTCAAGAAATGACTGGNAAGACTGTGGCCGGGTGGAAGTCAGCCTTTTCTCCTGGGCAACCAGTGACAGGATAAAGAGGAAATAGCCTCAAGATGTGCCAGGGGGATTTCAGGTTGGACATCAGGAGGAATTCCTTCATGGAAAGGATTGTAAAAAATTGGAATGGACTATCCAGGGATGTGGTGGAGTCAGCATCCTTTGATGTGTTCAAGAAATGACTGGTTGTAGCATTTAGTGCCATGGTTTAGTTGACAAGGTGGTGATCAGTCAAAGGTTGGGCTTCATGATCTTGGAGGCCTTTTCCAGCCTAAATGATTCTATGCTACCTTTGATTATTCCAAGGCTACACAGAGTTATGGCATTTTTAGAAAAAATTACTCAAAATGCATCTCTTCAAAATGATAATGTGTGTTCTGAGCCAATAAATGACTTTTACCTCCGAATACCACCCAGGTTAAGAATAACTTATTAATTAAAGACAGTCTTGACAATTTTTTTTTTCAGTTGTAACAAAGCTTTGGGGCAAAAATTAACAGCATACAACTAAAACTTAGGTGCCACAAGAGCAAAAGAATTGCAAACAGTAGAATTGGTAAAGGAAGAGCTTATTTGTTTTGTTAGCTGTGGAGAAACTCCCTGGTGAGACAGGGACAGAGCATGAAGCAGTAAGGCAGAATGGTAAGGGGAGATAATCTGCTCAGTTGGGCCCTGTAAGAGGTTTTGCCCTTTGATACCATATGCAGGTGAATGTTGCAGTTTGCCAGAAAAGTCAAACCTTCCTTTAAGTCCTTACTTTCCAATAGCATGTAGACACATATATTTCTGCCTCTACATATGTTAAAATTGCAGCCATTTTGGCTAATATATTTTGTCTCAATGCACAAGGGACTTGCAGAACAGACATTACTTCTCCCAAATCCCTGAGGGGGCTGATCCAATTAGCTGTGCTCAAAATGTGGTAACACGTATTGGAAAGACTGGTCTGCAAATAAAACATAGCAGCCATTCTCTAAAAGAACAAGGGGTATCACTGGTAGTCAGATGAAACCCTGGTGAGCATGTCATTTTTGAAGGACTGTAGGCTGGCCAGATTTATTTACAAGGAAATGTAAAAAGGTTGTAGTAATTAGTTCACTGCTTTGTCAGAATTCAGTGTCATATTCCATAGAAGCTAGGGGCTTTTTTTGACAAAATTATCTTTCAGTATAAGCAAAACAGCACTTTTTCTCCAGCCAAATGGCTTAGCAAAATCATTTGGCTGATATTTTTCAAGTAACTCAGCCTGAGGCTGACAGCCAGCTTAGAAAATTTCAGCCCAAACTATTAAAATTTGGTATAGCTGTAAGAGCAGAAAAAAATACATCTTGTAATGGTAAAAACCTGCCAGGCCTTATAACAGGCAGTTCTACCAGTTCAGCATACACATAATGTCTGGGAATTCATATATCTGACTATGCATATACAGAGATATGGGTTGATATATGTACATATACAGTGTTTGATTTTCAAAATATTAACATAGGTTCATATAATATAGGATAGTTTCCACTTTCACTTTAACTATCTTGGGATCAAACCCATTGATATTACATATGAGGACTTTCCACGTGCAGAAATAGTGAAAAAGTGATAGTAGTCTCAAACCAGGATTTTGATGAACCAAGATGTGAAGATTTGTACAAATGCAGAACTGAAGAAGGCAGAATGCCAGGTTTTCTCCACAATTAGTACTCATTTTATTTATTCATGAATGCTGTTAATAAAATATGTAGCAAGGGAGAAGAACACTTCATTAACTGGCTTCTACTGTAATTAAAAGATGAATTACCAACAACCACTGATTTATTTTTCTCACTTGTAAGAGAATATCTTTAGGTAACAGTGTCCCTAGTGAATACTTGCTTTGAGCTGCCTGATAACCAAGTGATACCTTCTAGCAACCTGCTATGGCCCCCTGAGACCTATGCCTAAGAGTGCTGCTGCTGTGCTTCCAGAGCTTCCCCCGGCTTCCCCCTCTGTCTTTTAGTTATTTTTCCCACACTATTGAGCCTATTGGGAAGAGGTCAGTCAAGTTCCTTACATCAGTTCAGAAGGATTTCAATGGCAAACTGAAGATCACTTCTGCGTCCACCAAATAAAACAGAAAAGCGTGATCGGTGAGCATTATTAGTTATTATCCCTAGGAATCCAGGGGATGAAGAAGACAAGTAAAAGACTTTTAGCTCTGTACTGTAATTGAAAGAATAAAAGACAAGTACCTTCAAAATCTTGATAGTGATATTGAAAACTGTCTCCAGCACAGTCCATGCCAGTTCAATGCACCTTCTTCACTCATAACTGTTCAACATTGCTTATGTCTTCTGCACAACTTTTCCTCAGTCCTGCTACATTACCTTGAAATAATTTTTTTCTGTCTGCTTCAGGTCCCCTGGTGAACACATTCCCCTAGTGGACACACTTATACTATGGAAGAAAAAAATTACTATCCTTCCTCCAGCACTTTAACTATTCTTTGAAAAGCCAAGAACTTACAACTTTAGTTTTAATGCTGTTTTGTTTGGTCTGTTTTAAATCTTTTACAGTCTTTGTTAAGCATTCGTGGTTCTCTGTTCTCACCAAGGCGCAACAGCAAAACCAGCATTTTCAGTTTCAGAGGTCATGCAAAGGATATAGGATCTGAAAATGACTTTGCTGATGATGAGCACAGCACTCTGGAAGACAATGAGAGCAGAAGAGATTCTCTCTTTGTTCCAAATCGGCATGGAGAAAGGCGCAACAGTAACATCAGCCAGGCCAGTGTCTCATCTAGAATGATACCAGCCCTTCCAGTAAACGGGAAGATGCACAGCACTGTGGATTGCAATGGAGTGGTTTCCTTGGTTGGAGGACCTTCAACTCTAACTTCACCTACTGGTCAGCTTATACCAGAGGTAATTGTAAGCCAGTATTCATTATAGTTTGGTTCAGGCACAGAATTTTCTCTTGTTCCTCATCTCTGCATTCCTTATAATTTCTTAAAGAAATAATTTGCAATAGTTTCTGAATAAGGGAACATAAAGGAAAAAAGTCCACAACTTCCTATGTCTAAGCCTTAGCAAAGTATTATATTCTTCTTGCTTTCAGCAAGAGTTCTACACGTAGCAAAAAAAAAGATGAATTTAATTTGAAAATTTCTATATAGTTTCACTTCAACAAAGTAGATATTCAATATATTAATAAGGCTGTAGCTTGGAAATATGTATAGGAAAACTATAAAATTAAACAGCAGGTGGTTACTACTCACATGATAGTTATTAGAAATACCAGTTTCTGAATTTTTCTCAAGGATTTTTTTTCTCATACCTTTCATGAGAAAAATATGTGCAATTCTTATGTACTTTGAAATTACATAACATTTTAGTCTCAATTTCAGACTTCTGTAACCTAAGATGTTCTTTCAAACATCAAACAAGCAAGCCTTTTCCATACATAGTATTTTATATATTATTGTTATTATTATTTCTATCTAGGAGGTTCAGAGCAAAAAATTTGTTCAGTCAGTGATTTACGCATGAACCACCTTTGGTCCCACACTGTGTTGGTACTGGGTCCTCCAGCTGATTTTTTGGAGCATTGTACAAAATTTCCACAGAGTTCCTCAATAAATAAGAAAGAAATCATGACAAGAACAGAAAAACTCATTGAAAAGCATAGTACATTGCACAAAGCTGATTTGATTATCACTAAAATATTTATGCAGTAAATACTGTCAATTGGTTGTTGAAAAGGATGGTCTAATTCCTCAGTATTTCATTTACAGGGCACCACTACAGAAACAGAAATAAGGAAAAGAAGACTGAGTTCATACCAAATTTCCATGGAAATGCTGGAAGAGTCTGCTGCAAGACAAAGAGCAATGAGCATAGCCAGCATACTTACAAATACAATGGAAGGTATTTGGTGCTTTTAGTCTGACAGGCAGTTCAGTGAAGTTCTGGTAACTATGTGTACAGAGAAATTATTTATGTCATTTCCTTTGTAAATGTAAAACTGGACATGTGGAGTTTCTGAACATGGATACAAAAGACTTTTGAGCATTTCTAAGGTCATTTACACAATCTGAATGCTTAGCTGTGTTTCCTGACACCTTCCAAAATATTACTTTACTGAGTGGACTAACAGAGATAAAATAATGGTAGCTAGGGGATTGCCAGAGCCTGAAACAGAAAATACAGGGATTTTTTTTCCATTAGACATCAGCAGTAAAATCAATTACGATAACCCAGGAACAGCTATGATGAAGCAGTGATGTGCTAGAACAGTCATTTTCCCTTAGGCTTTAAATCCAAGGATAGACAATAGGAAATTGAAAGAGAACTATAAAGGGAAAAAACCCAAATGTAATCAACCCATGCCAATGCCCACAAAGTGTCTTAAGCATTTCTTAAATTTTTGTAGTTATCAAAGATTTAAAAATATTGTATTTTCTGTGTGAAAAAGCATACTTTTTTGGGATTTTTTTTTATTTAATGGAAACTGAGTATGCTCACTCTCCATACATATGCCATGAAAGTATTTTTATAAGCTTGAAAGATCTATCTATTGGATAGAGGCAAAGTGTGGCAGGTGTTACAGTCAGACCAACCTTGCAGATTCAACATATATTCTAAAAAGACAAGAAATTACCAAGAAACTTTACAGTGTTACTAAGCCAGTATTGAAATATAATTTTAAAGTGAGTTCTGAAGCCTTCTGCTCTCAGATAAACAAATAGATCACAAACTAATTGTGATCAGAAATATAAGGCTTATATTACCTATTTTCTTCTAAAGAAAATCTTTCTCACAAACATCTATCTTTATGAGTATGTCTTCCTACTTTAGTGCAAGCATGAGCTGTTGGTACCTCTAAAGTCTTGGTTCTCCACTCCATAAACAAGGTGTCTCCTTAGAGAGTGCTGCATTGTTCTTACAGTTAAATAGTTTGTCCTTCCAGTCTCCTAACCAGAAAAAAACACAATGTAAACAAAATTTTCCTGATAGTTCAGCTCCTTACCCATACCTGGTTTCCACGATTTCAGAAGTTGCTACGTGCAGCAACAGAGTCTGTGTCAACTCAGCATCCAATATGAGAGGTCACTTGTGTCCAAGGCTGGTCCTATTTTGCCTCTCAGGAGTCTGAGTAGCATGTTCAGAAATGTGATTATACCACCCAATCCATATATTCCTTCAAAAGTACTGTCTTTGCTATGATTTGTAAAGACTATTGAAAGCTTTAGCTACTTGTGATGTCCTTTTCTGCCAGGAGAACTTGCTTCTTTCAGTAGTTTGAAAGCTTTTAACATCCAGTAATTCCACCCATATAGGACAATATTAGAGGCAGAAATCAACCCACTATCCTCAAAGTGTGTATTTTTGCAGTAAATCTTTACTAGCAAATCTGTGAAACAGCTATTGTAGTAGAGTCATCCATAAGTGTCATGATGATGGAGATCTCTGTGCTCTAAAGGATGCCTGAAAAAGGGGAAATTTTGGACATGGGTTGATGCCATTACACAGAAATTTAATCAAAACAGTTGTGGACATTTCTTACATATTTTGTAGTTAAGTATTTATCACTTGAACAATCAACAGTCTTCCTTCTACACTGTCTTCAGTCATCCCATCGCATTAGATATTCATCCTTGTTATTATTAACTTAGAAAAAGTTACTATTCTTCTGTAACTTTGACAAAATCAGCAGTGAAAATGAAGACAAAATAGATTCCAAAGATTCTAATTGAGAGCAGTTGCTAAATAGCTGTTTTGCTAATACAGATATATGTTGTTCTGTATTTCAGTCCATAGGCACTGCAACTGTACAGGACATTTTCAAAGCAAATTAAATGATAATTTAAAAATAAGAAAAGGCACGCAATACATTAAAAATATCAATTCAAAAAACAAATTATAGGTATGAACTCCAAATAATTTATCTGATCTTGTGCTGATTCAGTGAAGTAGCAAATATAACCCTTTTATTATCTCAAATCAAAATATGTACTCATATTACATACCACAAAATTATGAATCCTTATAAAGTTTATACCAATTATATATAGTAAGTCAGTGATGAGTGAGTCATGTTGACTTTTAACATCTGAAATTAAGGTATCTGCTGCAAGGAAGTCAAGTAACCTAAACTAAATCTCTAGATTCTCCCTTCTATCCTGGGAAAGACAAACATTTCTCCCTTTAGACAGTTGTCTCAGATGATTTACTCTTTAGTGAATGGACTTCATTGTCCACTGGTGGTAGAGGATCTTAAATAAATTAGATGCCTTATTTTAAGGTGGATAAACATGGGTGAGCAATTTTACGTTAGTGAGAGCAGTTTATTTGATTGATATAATATTCTTCCATATTTTAAACAAGAACTTCCAGAAAATACATTTATAATATTCTTTTTTTTCTATTTTTTTTCAGAGCTTGAAGAATCCAGACAGAAATGCCCACCATGCTGGTACAGATTTGCAAATACTTTCTTGATCTGGGATTGCTGGAGTCCATGGTTAAAAGTAAAGCATGTCGTCAATTTAGTTGTGATGGATCCATTTGTTGATCTTGCTATTACAATTTGCATTGTTTTAAACACTTTGTTTATGGCCATGGAACATTATCCAATGACAGAACAGTTTAGCAGTGTCCTTTCTGTGGGGAACCTGGTAAGTAGTTTGTCATGCACTACTACTTGATGTAAAAATACCCTTTTCTAAAAGAAGAAACTTATAAATGTATTGTATTTGTTTAAACCTATTCCAGAATGTCTTTTGATAATCAGTTTAGAAATGGTATATATGATTTTCACAGGTAAAGTGATTTTTTTACTGGAGGCTTTATCTTTCATGAATATATTTTTTAACAACTAAAATGAAATAAATGAATGTGTATAGAAGTGCAGTCTTCACTGGAATGCCAGATTTCTTGACATTTACCTTGGGTTTTTTCTTTCAAACTTTAAGGTAGATTATGCTGTTTCTACCATGGTACTGAGATAACATCTCAGAAAGTATCTTTCTTCTGTACGAAATTGATTAAATATTCAAAGTTAGAATTTCCCTTGGAATTGTTTTCAGTTACACTACAGTGAAAATACTTTTACAAAAAAGACATGCTCCCAAACTTTTTGTTGTGGTGCATAAATCACTGATCACTACGCAGTGCAAGAAAGTGTTGAGTTACATTCTAGACTTAAGAACATGAAGATGTATTTATAATTTCACATTTGACACTTGGAGATATTTCAAATAACATTATCACCCTAAGGTTCATTTTCCTTAAAGGAAATAGCTGTCACACAGCATGGTAACTATGTGTGAAACCTCTATTCTTACAAAAAGCACAGTACAAGAATCTCCAACTTCCCCTCTGTATGAGACAGACTTTAGAGAGTCTATGCTTAGACAGTCTGACATGAGAGACTATCATCTTTTTAGACTGTAAGCTAGGAAAATACTTGCTGTCAAGTCTTCTTACTGGAACCATCCTCATCAAACAGGACTTAAAACACCAGGTCACATCACATCATCTGTTGGATGGATAGTCCAGCACATACCAGGGAGCTGAACTGCTGACTGGTCATAGCTTTTTATATGTTTATCAAACCTCTGTCCTACTACGTATCCTGATTTAGTTACTAGTTTTCAGTGTTTAAAAATACTTAGATACTATTTCCATTTGGAGATACCAATTGGTTTTTATAGTAACAGGTAAGAGAAGTCATTGGATTAAAAAAATTTCCTCAACTATATAAATTTCTTATAACAATTAATTACATTTTCTTTTAGGTATTCACTGGGATATTTACAGCAGAAATGGTACTGAAGATTATTGCCATGGACCCTTACTATTATTTCCAAGAAGGCTGGAATATTTTTGATGGTATAATCGTTAGCCTTAGTTTAATGGAACTTGGTCTTGCAAATGTTGAAGGATTATCTGTTCTTCGGTCATTCAGATTGGTAAATACCTTGATAATTAAATATTTGCATGCAATTATCTCACTCAAAAAATAAAAGTGGTGGTGCCTGTAATAACTACCATATTTTGTAAATATATATTACATATTCAATGACTTACATTATTTTTAATATGTGCCTAATTTGCAAGCCATGTTTGGTAAGTACAAATTTAAGGTGTTTGATACCTTTTAGTATCAAGTTATCCTATTGATCTTCTATCCAACTGATATCCTTTGCCAGCATAACACTAACTGCTACCTTTTAAGAATTTTGTGAATCTTTACAGTGATTTCATTAAGAATAATAAAAGCTGAATATCTGTGAAAACATACATATTGCCAGAAGCACAAAGAATCATAATATTTTTAGTCTTTATATTGTGAACATTACTTTGCATTACTTGTAAAGAATTTAAGCAGATCCTCTCTTCACATTATATTATATATAATACATATAATTATATATAATAGAGTTCTAACAAGCTGACTTTAAGATAATATTTAAATTTAAATATTATTGAGCTTCTACTAGAAATGTATTTTTAATAGCAATTAGCATTGCACACAAAGTAGTTTATAAATATGTTTACTGGAGAGACAAGATTAATGATTTAAAAGTCTTTATTACCAATAGTTACCACATTACTTGAAAACCTTATCTCCTAACACAGAGATAGAAGTGACTTATTCAGCACTACTTGCAATGGTACCCAACTTCACATAAGACTTTGGGTATTATTTTTAATTTAGTGTTTACAATTTAAGTGGACATTGCAATGTCCGCATCAAGTTTTTGCTTTAAAAATTGGCCTATATTTAAGCCTGGAAGGCTTAATGTGGTGCTGAGGGAAATGTGGAACCAAACCAGCAAAGAGTGTGTAGTAATGGTGATGAACAGAATAGAAATTCTAAAATGTCTTTAAGAATTGTTCAGGAATCATCTGTAAGTGGACGTTTAAAAAGAGTAAAATAAAATGTCATACAAGCACAAATTACGACTTTTTTTTACTATGTGCATCACTGAAATGAAATGATAAACAATGTGTTTTTGAAAAATACTCCATGTTCCCTGCTTTACATTAAAATAATAATGTGGTACTAGTGAAGAAAAAAATAAATCTACAGAAAATTTTGCAACTAACACTAATGGTTTATCTGTGTTTTTGTTTTACAGCTTCGAGTTTTCAAATTGGCAAAATCTTGGCCAACCCTAAATATGCTGATTAAGATTATTGGCAACTCAGTGGGAGCTCTGGGGAATCTGACTCTGGTGCTGGCCATCATTGTGTTCATTTTCGCTGTGGTTGGGATGCAGCTGTTTGGGAAAAGCTACAAGGAATGTGTCTGCAAGATCTCCAGTGACTGTGAACTTCCTCGCTGGCACATGCATGACTTTTTCCACTCCTTCCTGATTGTATTCCGAGTGCTGTGTGGAGAATGGATAGAAACAATGTGGGACTGCATGGAGGTTGCAGGCCAAACCATGTGCCTTATTGTTTTCATGCTGGTCATGGTGATTGGAAACCTAGTGGTATGTAATGAACAATTTTTTAACATTAACTCTGATGCAGATGTGCGGGACTTAGAGCTAGGCAATGAAAACGTTTGTCATCATTCAGTTTAGAATCAAAAAATGAATCTGAATGTGCTAATTTTTGGGTAAAAACATATGAAGATTCTCTTTTCCTCTTTTTCACACATGTCTATACAGTGAAGTACTCTTACTATGGGTACAAGCATTTAGAAGGAAACTAAATGTCAAATCCAACATCCTATCATGGGAGTGCTGCAGCTAATTTAGAGGTGTTTAATTTTTAGTACTGAACTTTTTGGATTGTTTACATGTAAAAAAATAAAAATGAATCCCCGAGTAATTTGCCATCTGGCTTAAAAGCATGTTAAAAAGCTTCTAACTCAAGACTTTAAAAGAAACCTTTTATAGAAAAGTTTAAATTCAAGCTGACAAGTTAAAATGCAAAATTTCAACTGGAAAATATTGATGAGAACTTCCTAGAAATAAGTGTTGTAAAGGGGATGCACTGTTTACACTTAAACTTTCTTTTACTGTTAGAATTTGCAGTCAAAATTTGCAGTTAAAATTCTCTAGTGATATTTTTAACATTATTTACATTTTATAAAATAGAATTCAAAATGTGTGTATGTTAGTCATTTGCCTGACCTTGCAATCTTGACATTTTACCAGCAAAAATGTGCAGAGCCCCAAAAAGTTATTTATGATCCACAACCTTCTCTACTGATTTTTTTAGAATCATGGAATAATTTATATTTGAAAAGTCCTTTGAGATCATCAAATACAACTGTTAACCTAGCACTGCCAAATTTAACACATCTGATATGATTGTATTTACTATAAAGCTGTATTCTCTCATCTTTTAGGTATTGAATCTATTTCTGGCCTTGCTGCTGAGCTCATTTAGTTCAGACAACCTTGCTGCTACAGATGATGATAATGAAATGAACAATCTCCAGATTGCTGTGGCAAGGATTCAGAAAGGCATAGATTATGTTAAAAAAAAGATACAGGAGTTCATCCAAAAAGCCTTCGTTAGAAAGCAGAAATCTTTAGAGGAAATCAAAGCACTTGAAGAGCTAAACAACAAGAAAGACAGCTGCATTTCCAATCATACTGCTGTTGAAATAAGCAAAGACCTGAATTATCTTAAAGATGGGAATGGAACCACCAGTGGTGTAGGCACAGGCAGCAGTGTGGAAAAATACATCATTGATGAGAGTGATTATATGTCATTCATAAACAACCCAGGCCTCACTGTGACAGTGCCCATTGCACTTGGAGAATCAGATTTTGAAAATTTAAATACAGAAGAATTTAGCAGCGAATCTGATATGGAAGAAAGCAAACAGGTAGGACTTTTCACATCTTAACTATTAAATTGTAGTCATACATTTACATGTTTTAATTACATATTTAGAATGTTTTTAAACTGTAATATCTCATGTAAATATATTTTATGTTTTAGAATATTATGTATTACCATTCAAGAAAAAAAATATTGGTATAGTAAAGGATCCTTAGAGTTTAAATTTTTAGTATATTGTTTATTAAAATTTGAAAGATATTTTATTTTAAATATGATTATTTCTTTCACAGTTTTATGAGGTTTTAGGACTAGTAAACACTTGATAAAGCATTCTTTCTGTAGTACCTATATGTTGTAATGTAAGAATTTATGGAATAAGGGTAGAAGGCTAAGGAACAATTAAGGAGCTTTGCATACCAAAGCAAACATAAGTGCAGAAAAAATATTTCTTTCAATATTTAGGGTAGTTCTAAAAATTCACCCTGATACATGACAAATTAGTAATGTATTCTAGATTATCTAAAGTGAGTAATATTTGTACATACTTTGGATTCAGAGACAATGGCTGACTGAAATAAAGTAATCCAGGTACTGATGAATATCATGGTAAAGCAGCAGCTCAAGTTATCCTGGAGAGCAGAATGACCTTATATATAGATGCATGCAGAAACACCTAACTTGAAGGCTTTATGCTGTTATTATTGTGCAAAGTGACAGAAGTTGGTCTAAAAAACCAATGCTGTGTGTTTCAAAATCTAAGTGGCTCATATACCAGAAGTGATCATGAACAGGTGCTAATGGTATTCAAGGAAAACTCTGTATTGGGGTAGTGATCAATGACAAGCTAATAAATGCATTAGCATTTCTATTAATTAGAAATTTAGGAACTTTGAAGTTTAAGGGATCAGGAACCATGGATAATTTTGTTTTCAATTAGATTACAAGCTGTGATGTTATGTAATAACTCATTAATCCAAAAGGGTTTGTTTACCAGTGAAGAAAGTTCTCCTATAAAGAAGCCTTGCATTCATGACTTTATCATAGCTGTATATCTGGCATATTTGCAATAATGATGTATTCCTCAGCAATATCAAACTATACCACATTACATTAATGCATAGCCATGATGCAGTTAATCATGGTATGGGGTTTTTGCTAAAGAACATCAAGAGTGTGTGTATATTTGCAGCTGCAAAAAACGCTGCTCTGTGTAACAATTGCAAGATGAAGAGTGGTGCTCAGTTATGAGACAAACAGTTTCAATGCAGATGTATAACATAGTATAGCAGTAGTGTTTATCCATGGTAAATTTAGAATATAAGAGATACAGGAAGTGTAAAGAAGTGTAAATTAAGAGATCAACTAATATTAAAAAAACCCCAAAACTTTCAAAGTGATTCTAGATCTGAGAGTTAAGTATTTTTCATATAAGCTGATCTAATAAAAGTTGGTTTTCATTTCCAATGAGCCTTTAGCAAAGTCTTCTATGTCCTTTCAAATATTCTGTTTTTAAAAACTACATTACAGTATATATTTTCTGTCCTTGTGGCTAGCTTTGATAAATACAATTATGAGTGCCTTCCTATTAACTCAATCAAGTTATAAGCCTAAAAATTTCCTGAATATGTTACTATTTAAAGGTTTGTACTATGCATTAGGAAGTTGGGGGGGCTGTGCATATACTGAATTTGTGGTTACATGACATGTTAGCCTCCGCACTAAAGAAACTTGGGAAGTTCCCATCCACGCCTGGCTAGTGATCCCCTGCGGTCTTTGCCGCATTTTTTGCCTCAGAAAAGGCAGGTCACTGGTTATGCCACAGGTATTATTGGTTTGTTTCTCCTGTAAGGTAAAATTGAATGGCTCACTTTACAATGTACGACTGTATATTCTATCAGAACAGCTGAGGAAAAAACTAAATGCAGTGCAAAGGCAGAAACTCCTCTGCTTTCCAGGTGAATATGTGATGTATGTACACACCAAGAAAATGGAGTAAAAGCCCTTCTTGATGAGCTGACAAGTTCTGAATACCAATTTCAAGGTGACTTGTTCAACCCTAGCTTTGGTTCAGGAATCATGCCTTTGTCTTCTAAGGCCATCCTGAAGTTTCTGGACAGTAATAAATCAAAAGAGATTTTGCCCTTTTTTAATGGACTGGTATCTATATGTCTACAGGAAGAGAAACCAATTAATAAGCAATCTGACAGTGAAAATCTCAGGTGGCTATGGGAAATCCAGCAGTAAATGATGGATGGTATTTATACTAAGAAATTGTGGAGGCATTTTCACTGGAGTTAAGATAGGTTTAGGACTTCCATGCTGCTTCAGTATTTTCATAGACTGTAGCAGTCAATACCATTGGGAAACTGGAGCAATAATACTTCCATCAAGTTCTGCTCACACACAGCTGTTTATTGTTTAACTGAGTGATATGTATTCATGCACTGCAAGTGTGCATATTGTGAACAGTATCTAATCAGACAGTATCTTGAAAATTGTGAATTCTATATTAGTTTCACTTCCTGCTCTGGATTCCTTATTCCATTTCCTTCTGGATGCTTTCTATGGAAAGAATAAAATGGGGTTATTTCATTATGTGTATAAAAATCCACTGGCTTTTGGAATATATGAACAAAAGTTCTGGCATGTGACATGAATTTGTGAAGTTTCCCAATCTTCTCCTACCAAGTCAACAATACTTGAATCTTTTGCTGCCTTCTGATTGTCTTTTAAGGAAGATAAAGAGTACATTGGTTTAAGTTACCTCTCTAGAACAGTACACCATCACTTGCTTTGTTTTGCCTCTCAAGGGGTCCCACTGAGAAAACATTCCTGCTAGAAGGCCTGGTCTGCAAAAGGAGGGGTAAGAGATGGAGCAGAACTTCTCCTGCCTTAACTGTGGCAGTACTAAGTGCTTAAAATACCCTGAGGAGGTATCCCCTATAATAACATTTTATTTAAGCACAGAGCTGTGGGAAGCTAGATCTGCACAGGCATTATAAAACTAATCCTTTTTCTGGTGTCTCACTGACTGTCACTGATGTTAAGAGCAGAATGATTATTTGAAGTCTGTCATGCTAGAAGTGGGTCATAACCTGTATTTCCCTGAGGAATATACCAGGAGCAGGTAATTACTATAGACATTGTAATTGTGGGTGAGTGAGGAACAAATTGACATATTTTCTATTTTTTTAATCAGATATACTATAGTACAAAATAACTCTAGCCATCAAGCTTCTCTTTAAAGAATAGCTCTTTTCTTTTTTTTTTTTTTCCCTCCCTTCCCTTCCTTCCTCATAGAAACACTTTCCAATTAAGCTGCTAGTTAGTAACTTCCAAAATCTGCCAGAACCTATCCTGGAACCTGGTTGCAAATTCCAGACCCAAACAAGACCTTTCTAATACATAACACTAGAAATTTGGGGAAATCTATTTTTAGATGAAACAGAATGATAACATTTAATAGATTATAAAGTTACTCACTGCTTCAGAGTAAAAATTCGCTGAAAGTACCTGCAAGAAGTGAACATTTCATTGATACTTTGAAGGAGGATTTTTTTAATAATCAGAAAAGTGAGGTGCAGTACCCAGTGAGATAATAATCAGAAGAGAAACAGATTTCTGCTCTGAAAAAAAGATACTCAAGATCATTAGCTTTGAAGATAAAAATTAGAAACAGCCAAAGGGGATAATTTTTTGGGTTTTAACATTAGCGTGTGGATGCTGTTTCTATAGTGAAATGAGTAACCATGTTAATATTACCAAACACAAGACTCCTAACTATTGTATATTGTATACCACTTATCAACTTTGTTATAGCTGATTGGCAACTTTAAAAATATTGTTTTGCAATTCACCTGGGGAAAATAATTTCAAATATATTTCCCAGTTATGGAAAACTTATTTTTCAACTAAAGAAATACATATACCTATAGGCCTCAGTGATTCACAATTCTATCTACAGTGTATGTACAGTAAATACAAATTCAGATTGAAGAAATAAGGTTACAAAATTGACTTTTGATGATCACAACAGATGATTGTGATAAAATTAAAAATATCCTTCATCATCGAATTTACCTAGTTTTAAAAACAATTAATACATTCAGTTTTCTGATTGGCTTCATCAGTGCCTTTGTGTCTAGATGAGGTGAAAAAGACAAAACCAGAGTTATTGCATTCCCAAAAAACAAGCATTTTCATTGGGCTCCAATAAATTTCGTAGCCAAAATAGACACAGCAGGATTTAATCAATTTGTTGGATAATTTTTTATTATGTTTAAATGTCCAAAAATCTAATTTTTTTCTCAAACTAGCCAGAATCTTCAGAAGTGATAAATTATTTAAGTTATGGACTAGCTGTGGTTAATGATTTAAGCCATATCTCTGGATACCCTGATGCTCCACTGTTCAGACACTGATACAATCTTCTGTTGAAACAATGAGATAAAGATTATAGATTCAGAAGTGTATAGCATACTAAATCTAAACTAGAAACTTACACAATGTGATAACTCATCACATTTAAGCTGAAGAGAAATTAAAGAAGTTTCTTTTCATCAGGATCTAGTTCTACCATTATTAGAGGATCAAGGAGGAATGGGAAGGCATACATCTTCAAAGTATTTTGCTTCCTGTATATACATATTTTTCAAATAAAAGAGATAATCACATAGTCAGTTAAACAAAGACTAGGACATGAAAAAAAAAACAAACAAAACCCTGAAAATCTTAATTAATAAGCACTAGGGACTATATAAATACAGGAACAGTTTCCAGATCTGCTAACCATGTCTTTGTTAATTGTATTAATTCAATTTTTGTGTATGAATCACAATCTTTGTGTGCAGATTACTAGTTCTAGCTTCTATATTTCTAATTTCTCTAAAATAAACTAACAAGTTCTGTAGAAAAGTTTGTTGAACATTTCAGGTGGTATGTATTTCCCTTTTTCGAGCTAACAATAAAATATTTCATAACTATGTTTTAATTGTGTTAAAGCCATGTTTGACTTAGAGATTCCAAAAAAAGAAAAACTAGTGATCCTATGTCTTGAACTTCACTACCTACCATTCTTACTTCTCACAGGGGTAAAACCAAGCTGGAGCAATCAAGAATGCAGCTCTGGTGCTTTTTAACCAGGTAGAGCAACGTGTCACCACTTTCACACAGGTTACCTAAGCAAGTTATACATATATATGTATATATATATATAATCACTTCTTTAATGGATTTTGACTGGCCTGCATGCTATTCAGCTATGTACCTTCCCTATCCATTGCAAGAGTAGAAACATGCACAGCTGCTCTCTGCTGAGTCATGGGACTCACATCACAGCATGGTCAGGTGGGATTGGCAAATCCAACATACATTTTTTAACTCTGCTAATGGTTTTTCTGAATATTTAAATACAGTATTTAGCAATAACTGCATGCTCTTCAGGTTTTGAAGTATGGATCATAAAAGTACTGGAATGTTTTATGCTAAAGAAGCCAAAGAAAAAGGGAGCATGCATAGTTTTTAAAAATAAAAACAACCCTTTTTGATTCAGCCCTTATAAATGTAAATATTTCATGAAATATGTTAAGTGATTTTGAAATAATTACTGCCATGAGTTCAACTCCTTAATGAATAACATTTGAATTACTGCAGTAGCTACTGGTGTAAAAATTACAGTTATACTTTTAAATCTACAATGCACTGTAATGAAGATCTTCAAGAGTTACAAACTACATTCAATATTCATTTGGACAGTGCATATCTTGAGTTTTATAAACTGGAAGCAAAGCAAACAGTTTTGTAATTGCTAAAATTATACCTAGCAAATAACTCTCCTTAACGAACTTTCAAAAGCTAATCATTTTACAACTCCTCTTTTCTTAAACCTCTATAAATAGTGGTATTTGGAATGTGTTTCACGATAGCGTTCCATAAATGAATTGGGGGACTTACTTGTGTAAATTAGAAAGACTACGGAGTAGTCAGCATAATTTTTATAAAATTGCATGTATATCTATTTAACCTAGGGACCTTTTTCATTATATGCAAACATGCCCTCCATTGATGAGTAATTGGCAGAGCTTTCAGGAATAGTGACAGCAATTATTGCACAGGAGCCAAAGTTACATAAAACCAAGGAGGTAAAATTATTCTAGTAAAAATGAGCATCAAACTTTGGAGGGGATTGAGATTTCAGTCCTGTAGCAGCACTGAAAGCTGTTTCCTTCAGGCAGTTTCACTGGCTTCAAAAGGATCACCAAGTGGTTCATTTTATACCCTTGATTATAGCGTGGCATGATCTACCTACATTATATTGTGACCTAAATCGCCCAGAGGTGCCAAAAAATTTAATATTGGTGGGTATTCTGAAAATTCTCAGATTTTAATTAATAAATTTTAAACCAAGATATGCTTTAAACACCAAATAGAACTCTAAGGAAAGAGATTTAAAAATTACATTCTTAACATAATATAAAAGTCAAATATCATAAGATCTGAGATTTTAAAGTCAGTTTAGAATCACTTTGGAATCATCAATCTCCATTATTTTATATTTTTCACTCAATTACAGTGCAGCTTTCAAGACTGAAAGGATAAAACCACATGGCTGAATTACTAAAGGCAATTTGTAATGGCTGAATCTTTTTATTTTATTGTCACTTGAATCATGAAGCCGTTTGTAAAGCTTAAAACTTCAGTAGCCTACTCTTGCTCTTATTGAAATCTAGAATAGAATCAAATGAGAGCAAGACTGGGTCTTAAGTGAATGCATTTTCTTGTAAATGGGCACATTAACACGCTGTTGGTCAAAGCTTGTTTTAATGATGGAAGCTGTTGATAAGAGATGCACTGCTCTGAAAGAACATTATGGAGGCTGATTCTACATACACTAACCAAGTATTTGGGTGGGTGATGAAGCACTTTTTCTTTTAAATCCTACACAATAATATTTATAATACTGTTTTCAGAAAAATATAATCCCACTGAGGTAGTCTGATTGTTTCTTTTATTTTTGTGTGTGATTTCCACAATACTGCTCAGGCTTCTGCTCTGGTCAAGCATGTTGTTTTGCTGATTCAGGTCTTGAGAATGCCGCATCATAAGCAATTGCTTTCAAATGTTTCCTTATAAAGGAAAATGTGATATCATTGAAGATGCAAATAAATATTTACAGGGCATGGTGTGTTCTAGAGCTGATAATCACGTTTATGAGCTAATAAGAAGATTGTGCTAATCCATCATGTATCTCGAGCTTCCTATTACTTTTTTTATAAGCTTTATTGCTGGAAAGAATATCATTAACGTCACCTTATTTAAAATGTATTGGTTCTTTCCTACTTTAGGGTTCTTGAAGCAAAGAAGAGGAGTTTTATTAAGTAATGAGGTTTTTCTCTTAATAACAGTTGTTTGAGATTATATGAAAAATAATTAAGAGAATGCTTTATGTGAAAACTACTGAAAAGAATCATAGTAGTTTTTGTTTGTACTGGTTATAAATTGTGTTTCTGTCACCTGGCTTTTAGTAACTTTGCTGACAGAACTATCTGCAGCAGTGTTTACAGGGGAAGATGTAGTTAAAAATTTGACTGCCTTTTAATTTGCACTCATAGATTAATAATGGATGCTTACTATGAACCTTTATCTTGCTACTATTAAGTCAGTAATTTATTTAATGATGATGGATCAGGCCATGAATTAGTTTTACTTTTCCTAAGTTGAATGTGCCGGAAAATTATTTTTACAATATTTGGGTTTTATTTAGTGAAGAAACTGCCTATCATTTCAATGAAAGGTTTCTTATTTCTTGGTATTTCAATGATCTATAATAAGAGAATTAATTCACAAGTATTGTTTTTAAAAGAGAGACAGCCTTATGTGTGGATAATAAGGCGGTGTGCTAATAATGTTTAATATAATGTACATTACTGTGTATTTTGGTTGTAAATGTAATAGAGAAAGTGAAATTTAAAATTTTCTCACAATGAGATACATGGTATTTTATCTCAGACTCGCAGATTTACATAATCAGTAATAAAATTATTTCATGTAGAGGCAACGTGGCTGTAACTATTTTACACATATAAATTTCGGAAATCATAGAGGAAGTGCAGTATGAGAAGTTAAACATATTTTTGGTCACAATGCATTAAAAATCATGGGACCTGAGGTCTGAAAGACTCTATATTGACTACATATTGTGTGTACAAAAGGCAGCTTCTTGAAAATTGTCCCTGAAATTATCCATAATTCAACACGATATTTGTTTAAAACTTCATTCATATCATGTAAAAGTTAAATTTGAGGAAATAATCCCTTACAAAGTTGAATTAAGATATATGTGCCGCTTACTTCATTTCTGGCAGAAAAAGCCCTTAGCTGCCAATACATTGTCCTGAAGAGATTGGCTTTCAACTGAAGAGTTAAATAACTAGTTTTAATTTTCAGCAGAAAAATTCTTCTGTCCCTGAAGAAGAAGAGAATACATGGAAATGCCTCTTTCAAGAAACAAGTTACTGTTTATTATTTGTTGTAAAATCTGAACAGTAGGGGATTTTTATATTCTAAAAATGACACTATTTTGAAAATTAAATGTGAAAAGCAGTCGTTATTAAGAACTCTCAACAAAATTGTATAGAAATGTCTTCATACTTTCTAAACATGACCTTCCTCCAAAGGTCAAAGGACATGATCAGTTCTGCTTAGCTAAAAGCACAAATCTACTCAGTGCTGGAATGCCTTTTTGTTACATCAGTATGTGTACAATTTAAAGTATTTAAGTGAGAGGTGCATTCTGCACCCCTTGTGAAATTCCTATGTACAACTGCTATGTGTGATAAATTGGAAAAATTTCACTGCCATGATTTCTTTAATGTTGCTTTGTGATTACAAGCCTTATTTCACAGTAAAAGAGAAAGTGTTTTGGATGAAAAAAATTACAACAGTACTGTCAAACAAGTTACAAACACTATGTCTGATTATTGCATTTGTTGTTTGCATCTTTAGCAGGATATTCCTTTCAAACTACGTTTTCTCAAATGGGCAAAATTATGGGCAGTCTTGTGTGACTGATAAATTGTATGACCTGATCAGATTTTTAATGTACTTGGTAAAAATTTTATTAATTTGAGTTTTTTTCTATTACTCTTCAGTTCTTGGAGTTTTCAGATCTATAAGTGCTTGTAAGTAGTAAGGACTATAGTATTCCCCTGTACAAAAAAAGCAGTAGAATGGTAGAAAAATTTGGGATGGAAAGTACATCAGGAGGTCTCTCAATAAACATAGGAGACCAGAATGCAAAGATGTTTCAGCTCTGGTAATTTGTGCTTTCTGCAAAACTTAAATTGTGCAGAAATTTTCCATTAAATGTCATTAAATTTACAACTTTTTGATCCAGTTAACATGTATTTTTGTGAAAGTACCACACGTAGTGGACAAGAAGATATATGTGCAGATTTGTGTTAGTTCATTTTGCTAGGAAAATTAAGATACGTTTTCAAAGTAATCCAGCAAAACAGTAAAGAAAATGAAATAACCTGAGAGTGTGGTGCGTGCAAGCTCTCCAGTATTAATACTACTCAGAATACTTCACCAGTCATATACATGGATCAGGTTAGTAGCCAAATTATATGTAATTGTTCCCAATGAGAGGATAACTGGGAAACAGAACTATAAAATCTAAATGTCATTACTGTGGTTTTACTTTTAATGATGCATATTTATAAATTTGCCATGCATTAAAAGTTAGACTGGCATGACTTGATTCAGTACCATTTTTTACAGAATATGTATCTAATGAGAAAATTTTTTTCTGTGGAACTTTACTTGCAGAAACTAAATGCATCAAGCTCATCAGAAGGCAGCACTGTTGATATTGCTCCTCCTGGAGAGGGCGAGCAAGCAGAAATTGAAAGTGAAGAAGCTCTTGAACCAGAAGCCTGTTTTACTGAAGGTTGTTCAATAACTGTTGACTTAAGAGATATATTGCTAAAATGACATTGTTACCAGGCATATTTAGGTTCTTGAGGGTTTCCGATATGGTGTACCTTCATGTCCCAAAAAATCAAAAGAAAATATTTTTAGCCCAGAATGCTGGAAATCAGATGAAAAAGCAAGGTTTCCCTAAGCTTTGACTAACTTCATATATCTGGCCACTGCATACAACTTGTAACTAAGAAACTTCCTTAACTTTTCTATTGGTAAAATGCTTTTCAGCTATTTAAAAGGGCCCTTGAAATTTGGAAGAAATAAATTTTTGTGTGACTCCATCAACAAATAGAACAGTTGCATGGCAACAGTCACATATACCAATGTTTTTTGGATTGGCTTCTTTCATAATTAAGTATACTATTGTCTAGTTTCTCTCCAGATTAATTTTCTTAATTCAGATATTCATCATCATGTGTGATGTGATAGCCTATTCAGCATTCTAGTGATTACTTTTTAAAAATCATATAAAATTAGTAAAAGCTACTAAAAATATATAGCACAGTAAATACTGACTTTGAAGTATTTGGCTTTTGGATACTAACATCTCTTAATCTAATGCAGGTTGTGTGCAGAAATTTCCATGTTGTCAAGTAAGTATAGAAGATGGCAAAGGAAAAACTTGGTGGAATCTTAGAAAAACCTGCTACAGCATAGTTGAACACAACTGGTTTGAGACTTTCATTGTATTCATGATTCTCCTCAGCAGTGGAGCACTAGTAAGTAGAAAAAAATTGCATATGCTGAAATATTTCAGTATCTCTTAAGGAGCAACAGCAAAAATCAAATTTGCTTCAGAAAGACTTGCTTTGCTTGGATCTGTATAATACTACCTGCATTTCATCATTCCAGGATGGAATGAAAGTTGACCCAAACTTGAAAAAAAGTTTGATACATTTCATATGCACTTTTTTAGTCATGCTTTTGTCTTGCCGCTGTAAAATGGTGCCATTTTCTTTAAGACAGCGTAGTTACTCAAAGTTTAAATTGCCCACCAATTTTCAGCATGCTTGTCAAGAGATTTGAGTACAAAGGACTATTGTTAACTATGAATATATAGCTAAATATATGGGTTTAAGTCCTTAATTCCTCCTAGGCTGATCCACTTTTTGAATTTTGCTTGTGAAAGACCATACTAAAAATTGGAATAATTACTTCATTCTATTCCTATTTTGAAGGCAGGAGGTATGGAAGAGTGCAGCAGCAAATCAAACATAACAACCACTATCCAAGAAGATTTGCATTACCCACCTTTCCAGCTTTACTTAAGCTGAAAATTTGCTACAAATTAATGGTTAAAGATGGAAAACATATAGAATAAGAGACTTAAGAAAAACAAGGGGGAATATTAGCTCTGCTCTAATTATTTTTTATTCATTATTCCTTAATTTAGTAATGTATATTCTGTGAAACAGTAGTAATAACTGAATATATTTTTATAGGCTTTTGAAGATATATATATTGAACAACGCAAAACTATCAAGACCATGCTGGAATATGCTGACAAAGTTTTTACGTATATTTTCATTTTGGAAATGCTTTTAAAATGGGTAGCATATGGTTTTCAAATATATTTTACTAATGCCTGGTGCTGGCTGGACTTCCTGATTGTTGATGTAAGTACAAATTAATATTGAAAAATTCCCTATGGTAAAGTTTCTGTGTTGTAGAATTTATTAGTACTAGATTAATATAATAAATGTGCAAAAATAATTCCCATTTTATAGTTATACTGCATTAGTAATGGCCTGCAGTGATTTGGAGGTGTTATTTAAAGTCCATCCATATGCCAAAAGGAAAAGGATGGCTGCCTATCAGTTTGTCTATTCTTCATGGTTATTTTCATACAAAGGATGTATCAAACTTGAGATTTTATGAGGAAAAACCTAATTTTTAAGCGTGCTATCATTAATGGACTCATATCCTGCTACCTTATTCATTAGAAAATAAGACAGTTCATTGTTCAAGTTTCTTCTTCGAACACTGCAGCTTTTCAAATGAAATAATTCATATCGTCCAGATTTCATCTAAGTTCTCAGAACTCTCTCACTGAAAACTATCCTGTAATAATTTCTAGTAAAAACAGAAAGACAGTGGCTATTTGATCTAACAAATAATTGGTTTCAATGGACTGACAATCTGCAATAGCTAAATCAGCTATGACTTGGCAGGGTTTATGATAGAGGAGAATACAAGGCTTCTTGGCTGCCTTCCCAGCTGTGATACACTTCTGTGCAAAGGCCTTGCTTATGTTGTTGAAAGGGATCAAAGCTGGTTTTGCTCCCGGAATATTTTGGTCTCTTGCCTCACACATTATCTGACCCAGTTCATTGGCTATACTTGTCCTCAGTGTGGAACTGAGAGATGGCATCTCAGGGCAATTGTGCATTTATAGTAATTTCTGCCCATGCTACCATATTTCTTGAGATAATTGCATAAATTCTGGTCTCATCAATACTTATTCCATATGTATATAGAAATTTATCATATTTGTAACTCACACAGGAAGAAAAAAAACCAGATAGATTGGCACATAATTCAAAATGGACGATCTTCTCTTTTTTCTAACCTGCCCGAGTTAGTTTTGTTATACAGTTAACCTCTAGCTCCTAAAAAATCTGCACTAGAATGAAACAGTGTGAATGGTTTACCTAAGAGGATGTTAATGGAATAGAGGGATGCACTCTCACAGGATTGTGTTAAAAATGGATTTTTTTTTTTAGATAAACTACAACTCATGTTTTAATTATTTTTTTTGTATCTTAAACATAAGCAGATTATTCTATGCCATACTCTGTGATTTCCTAGTTTAGCCTCAGAGATGCTGTTATCTGAACAGGATTTTAAACTTAAAAATACATCATTATAAGTAAAGCAGCTTATGTTGCTAACTTTTCACTATAGTTTGTAATTTTATAGACAAAACCATGAATAAATAAGATTGGAAATTTCTATTTTTGAAGAATTATTTTCAGCAAGAGGTAAAAAATGCCCTACTGTGTTTAAGGCGAACTCAGCAATTCCTTTAGCACCAGCAGCACTTGAAAGAAACATGTGAGCTCATGTTTATCTTCCTATAGAAAAGGAACTGCTTTAACTGGGAGTTTAAACAGGTGTGATTCAGTGGCATTCTGCCAGTGAGAACACCAGTGTCTCCTTCATTAGAAGTGACTAAAGTTAATTGGATTGTTTAATTCCATTCTCTAAAATTATTCAAGAGTAAACACAGATAGTCCTTTAGGGCCTTGACCTTTAATATCTAACATACCTGAGTGTCTCACTGTGACAAGTAGTCATAGTTGCTCTCACTAATTGTGACTAAATTAGATTTTGATAATTACACTAAGAAATGGCAATTTTCAGCTCTGTCACTTTACAGCTGTGACAAATGACTCCTGATACATCTGCCTACCTCGGTTTAAGACTCCCTCATGCCATCCTACTGTATGACGTGACTGAAGATCTTGAGCAGGGCTGTTGCTCCTAAGCTTCTAAATATATTTTTTTTGCAACAGATGGTCTGTATTAGAAGACAAACACAAATGAGGATGTACAATCCTTCAGTTTTAGGAGACATATCCTTCTACCATTTTAAGTTTATTTTCACTTCTTAAAATTACTGCATCTGCATGCACTAGTCTATTTATCAGTGTACAGAGACACTTTCTCATGTACTAGCAACAAAACAGGTGGAACAGCTGAGAAAAGACCAAGTTAACAAGACTGAGATCATCAGAGAAGTACAGAACAGCTGTATATACAATAGAATTCCAAGCAAAACTTTGCATCCCATATGAACTAGAGCAAAACACATTGTTTCCATAAGATAAAGTGTTTCTTTGAGAAAAAGAAATTTTATGGTGTAAGAGCACTATCACCATGGTAAGCAAGCTGCCAATAATCTGAAATAGGCAGCACAAAGAAGACTGAAGAATTTTACAGTCAGAACCTAAGAACTGCCAATACACACAGTGCCACTGAAGGCTGTCAGGAGCTGCTGCTACCTAACAGTTTGGAAGGGATCTTGTTTGTGAAAGATAGGTAGGGCACAGTGCAAATTTAGAGAGAAAAGTATAAAATGAAGGAGCCATTAATGTGAGCTTAATTTCATAGAACACTTCACTCTCCCAGTGAGAGAAAGATTTTTAAAATATTTGTTTCATTGTTTATTTTTAGTTCATAATATGTGCTATCTCTACATGAAGGTTTATTGTTATGCCTGGGCATCTTGTTGGTTTGAGTGCATAAATGAATATTCTATTAAAAATACAGAAAATTCCATGTCTTATTATCTCTGGAACATATTATGGGTGGTTAAGGATAAAAATATCTCTCTCACTGTAGCATCACAGGAAAAAATAAATTGTATTGATAATTATTAATAATAATTAATATCAATAGTTAATATAATGGCTGAAAAATAATTTTAACTCTTGTAAGTGAACAGACTTCAGTTACAGACTAAGAAAATCAGTAGGATTTTCTTCTTATTACGCTTATAAATCACAGCAAGTTCCATTTATCTATTAGAGCAATAAAATAATCCTTTCCTTTGATAAAAAGAATTACATTCTGACATGAAATCCAGTTGAAATGTCCAGCAATATGAATTCACTAAAACACTATTTTCTGTTAGGTAATATACATAGCAACATAGCAGTGAATAATTGATTTGTATTTGCTCTTGGACTGTCCTTGTTAGACATGATTTTGTAACTCTTTGTGAGTCATCTAATTGTTCTCTATGGATATAAGTAACATAGGAAACCAACTTTTCATATAACAGGCAAAATCTTACCACCATTATCAGTGAATGCCTATTTCTGTACAGTCTTTGAAGAGCTCTTTAAACTGTGGCACAGAAATTAACATTTGAGGGATTTTCTTAAGGACCAAAATATGCATATGTTTATTTACATGCTTTTGTAAAAAGCTTTGGTGGTAGAAATTAATAAAATATGAGTAAGGTGTGATTTTTCCCCACTGCTGTCTCCAAAACTGCTAGAAGAAAATAAATTCCCTTCATATTAACACTGTCTAAAGCTCAGTTACATTTGAGAAGCAAATTAATTGCTCCTTACTCAAGTGGATTGTCTTATAACAAAATCCCAATAACATGTATCAGGAGATAAATACTGTTGTAGATAATAAATCTCTTACTGCTGTAAGTTGAGCAGCTCTTAATATCTGTCCCATAATATTTTCCCATACTTCGAAGATTTAAAAAAAAAACCCAGAGAGTTGTCAGGCAAAGTGAGAAAGTGAGAAAGTGAGAAAGTACCACTTCTTCCAATACATATTTCAGAGATATCCTTGTTGTTGCTATGAACTTTTTCACCTAGAAGTAATATTTATAACAAATATTTGTAATTAGTACTACAATATTTATTATATTATTAGTGTTTATAGATATTCACAATATTAACAGAAGTTAATAAAATAATGTAATGTATTCATAATTTTAAATTGTTTGGAAGGTTGAACCTTAATGAAGTTACAGAAAGTATGGCTATTTTGTCTTTAAATATTCCTTTTGTCTTTAAATTTTATTCTTCACCAACAGTATGCTTCCATATGACTTTTAAACTATCCAAGTGTAATAGATAGACATTTAATAACATATATTCTTTTTTCAACGATGCCTTTATGAGACCTCTTGCCTTTCCAGCAAGTTTGAAAATGGTGGCATTCGATAACTTGTCACTGTTGATTTGTTGCTTGAATTTGTATTCTTTTTAAATAAACAGTGTAGAACTATTTTTAATTTTTTTTTTCTGTATTTGATAGGTCTCATTGGTTAGTTTAATAGCCAATGCTCTGGGCTATTCTGAACTTGGTGCCATTAAATCGCTACGGACATTAAGAGCTTTAAGACCTTTAAGAGCCTTGTCACGGTTTGAAGGAATGAGGGTGAGATAAAATGAATGAATCTGAACAAATGTATGCATACAAAAATTAATGTATTAATGGCTACACTCACACTTTCTTCAAAGAACTCCAAAATGGGAAGGCATGCAAAAATGCATGGAAAAAAACCTCTCAACACGTCCTTACAAACAAGACATATGTATACCTTACATTTGGAAATTAGACCTTGAGCTCATTAAATTTGCCTGGTCACTGCTGCATAGTTGTGTTTTCCCAGCCGCCTGACTGTGTAAACATTTCCATTGATTTGTGGACCTAGAAAAATAAAAGGACATGACAAATTTTACAGTAGTGGGTTGGAGGTTTTTTCTGCAGTTTATCTGGGAAGATTTTTTACTCAATTTCTGTAGCTAACCTCAATTCTCTGTTAGTTTGTCAGTGGTTCAGGATGGAACACGATTAGCCAGAAAACAAAACAAACCAACAAAAGCTGAGAAAGCTCACAACAGTGACACACCAGAAACTAAAGCTTCAGTGTGTCTCCCTATCTACCTGCCTGGAGAAAAAAAATCCCAGAGTAAATGCTGTAGTATTAGGGAAAGGTTTTTTGAACAGACACCTGAAATAAGGATGGGTTTGGAAGTACAGAAGGGGAGAGATGGGAAATCATTTTCGCAGTTAGAGATTTTTGACGTCATATGAATGTAAAGAGAGCTAAAACTTTCCTTTTGAGGAGATTGTAATTTTCATATTCTGTTAATCTGATGAAAACAAACCAGCCAACCAACCAACCAAAAAAAACCCCTCCTGGAAAAACGCTATTATAAATGTAACAGACCAAGCTACTTACTGAAAAAATTGGCACATAAAAAATGAACAAGAAAATGTTATTGAGAAATCTCCTTTTAATCTTTAACCTCAAAATACCCCAATGCTGCAATACATATTTATAGTTCAGTCATAGGTCTTCATTTGACAAATAAATCATGTGGCTCCTGTCTGGGAAAGGCTGCCAATATCCTAGAGGTGGCCATGCCTGCCAGTGTAGGGAGGTGTGTCCTGTGCACATCACCATCATCACTATGTTTTACATGATTTGTAATCTAAACAACATGCTAAGTGCCTGTCTAATAAATAAGCAAAACTTCTATTGATGCTAGACTACTTTTGGTCAACTTAGTGAAATGAAAATTACTACCTTTTCCAAAATACTACACAAAAAACTACTGTAGTTTCTATTGATTTGCTAGAAAAAATATTGTTTGAATATCTCCAGCTTTCTTTTAGTTGAATCACAATAAATAAAAGAAAACTTTTGTCCAAGGATTTCATCTGGTCTTTTACTGCCTCTTGCCCATACACAGTAGCTCAAGGGAATTAAATGCAACCAGTTAAAAAGAAAAAGAAGATAAGTGTGAGAGCAACTAGAGTGATCCAGGCAATTTAAAACCAAGACTTAGCGCAGATGCTGTTAATAATGATTAAATAAGATATCCTTAATTATGTTGCATTCTATGTGGATACTAAAATACACTGATGCCAATATATATATATAAGGTTTCTAAGAATAAAATCATTAGTAATGATAGTTTTACATGCAGACATTTTTATTCAGTCTTCCACATCATCATTTTTGAGTTTTTTCTGGTTTATTTTCTATTTATAGATTTTAATTTATAGTGCTGGACTTTAACTTTTATTTCTCTCTTTTTCTCTAGAACACACAAATTCTAAGAATCCACCTTGCTACTAACAGGTTTTCTTTTGCTTTTTGATTTTTTTTCAGACTTTTGCATTGTCTTTGTTTCCATATAATTTTATTTCTTGCTTTTTGCAATCTTATTAGCATTTTATTGAACCTTAATTAAAATTTCCACCACAAATTTTATTGTCATATTTTAACTGTCCATTCTATAATAATACTGTTTTGACATTTTTGAAGTATTTAAAAATATTTTTTATTTTCTTTTTATGAGCTAAGTGGCTATTTTGTCTAATTTGTACACTAGGTGGTTGTAAATGCCCTTGTAGGAGCAATCCCATCTATCATGAATGTATTGCTGGTATGTCTTATATTCTGGCTAATCTTCAGCATCATGGGAGTAAATCTTTTTGCTGGAAAATTCTATCACTGTGTCAACACCACAACTGGTGAGATGTTTGATATCAGTGATGTCAACAATTATACTCAGTGTGTGGAACTTATAAAAAGCAATCAAAGTGCCCGATGGAAGAATGTGAAAGTAAACTTTGATAATGTAGGAGCTGGATATCTTGCTCTGCTTCAAGTAGTAAGTAAATGTATATATTTTCTTTTTCCTCTTTTGAAAGGTATCTAGGAAAAATGGGAAAGTTAAGACTGTTAAGTAGCGGAATAATTTCTTCATAGCAATAATGTACAGTTCACGCAACTATACTACATTGTTTCTTGTAATTTTTTTTGTTAATGATAGAGTAATTTTCCTTTCCAAGACCAGGGAATATAGTCTCATGATGATGACAATAATAATGTGAAAATAGTAAGTGTAGAAAATAAAAGAATCTCTTTAGTGGTGCACAGTGTAGAACTATTATATTCCTTAATGCTTATTAAAGAGTCATTATAGTATACTGAATAAGTATTATGTTACTTATAGTATTATCTTTGTGAAGTACTGGATGTTACTGCATAGCATATTCATCCCATGAGTTACTGCTACTTATACAAAATCTGTAAATTGCATTCCTCCTTCAATTCCTTATCTTATGCACTGTGTTCAGAACTGCCTTTATTCTAGGTTCTGAGCATATTTTTTTTGTGTCAAAGAAATAAAGACTAGCTCTTTACAGGTTCCTTGCTTAGAATGGAGCTTCTCATAGCTGGGATATGATCCAAAACACAAGCAAGAAAGCATGAAATTACATTTAGATGATTGAACTCTCTAGAATCCCTCGTCTATAACTCAACATACAGTTTCGCTAATGAAAATATTATTAGAGCTCTGATATTCAAAGTTATCTAAGAATTGTATGCTTTTCCCTTCTATCTCAGAGCAAGTCAGTATCTCTAGCTGACCTTAATTCCAAAATTAACTACCTAGGTTAAAATGTTTTGCCTTTAAAGGAAATGTGACTCTTATGTTCTGAGTGGTAGTCCTGAGCAATGACTCTGATTCTCTGGCTTCAGATCTCGTTGCTACCATTGCCTCTGAAGATGTGTAAGGAAAACTGCATCTCTTGAAGCTGTGTAGGAATGTCATCTGTGTCACCCATCCAGACAGTCTAGGACTTCAATAACTACTTCACTGCTGTCATTTTCTTTTTTTTTTTTTTTTTCTGGTTTGTCATGATTTTCCTTTTCAAATATTCCTTCTGGCCTTTACTTTCCCCACAGAGATTAAGGGATCTTTGAGCATGTATTGTGTTGCATCTTCATTTGATTGCCTCCATTAACATTTTCCCTCCACTATTCTGTATTTACTGCTCTTATCTAACTCTGATCCTTTCCTAATATTGCTATGTAAGGTGAACCAAATGGCTGGCAATTTCCAATTGAGCCAGAAAGTTCTATGAATCCTGGCTTGAAGCACACCTTCTAAGTAACTGGTATTGCACTGCAAGATTCAGGAGGATATGAACGCTTCCAGAGTGCAAGTTTTCTGCTGTGGAAACTGGCAGCTGTACTAAATCTACTTCTGGCAAGCACAGATGGAAGTACACTCCTTGGGATGGTTCCTCTCCTGAACCTCCTCAGGAGTGATGCTCTTTGTTCATTTCACTGCCTATTTAGCTCTTATTTCTTTATTGTGAATAAACTTGGAAACCCTGACCAATGGCTGCACACTCACACTTTCAATTAGCATGTCACACCAACTTTGGTGTTCCTTAGAAAATGGACATCCTGCATCCATTAAAATCACCTTCTTAGAGCAATGATGGCAAAATCTTTTTTACTTTTTACTTGAAAAAAGTCTCTATAAGAACTCTGCCAAATTTTTATAGATGTCAATTACATCTCTTTCACAGTTCACTTTTTAGTCTTCTGTAAAATAAATCTCTCATGAACCAACGTGTATTTTTACTTAAAACAGTCTATTCTTTTTAGCTATGTGGGATTAAAACATTTCTAAAAATACCAGGTCAGTTTAGACACAGAAAAAAGCATTCAGATGCATGTTGGTTTCTGTCCAGAAGTTATATTACTGATTCCATCAATTCATGTTGTAAACTTAACAAAATGGCTGTGGCCATGAGTGATTCTAGTAGACCCTACCTAAATATCTCCAGCATTAATGTCTGTCTAAATCTGTCATTTTTCATCTACAAAGCAAATATCTGCAGCTCCAAACATGCTGTTGATTTGTTGAGATCTTCAGAGCCTGATTTTTAATGTTATTTGAATAACTAAAAAGAAAATTATTAAAAAACCCCCTAATATCACTATGGGAAGTATTTACAATGCCTATGTTGTCAAGTGCAGTTTAAAAATTTAGAAGTGATTTTATTAAAAGTTGAGGTCCAGATAAATAAATAACCTAGTTATTGTACATATTATGAATTTTTATGGGGAAGATAAAAAAACTTTGTTTTATTTCTAGGCTACTTTCAAAGGATGGATGGATATTATGTATGCTGCTGTTGATTCACGAGACGTAAGTGTAAACCTTTCAAAGGTCATCTGTTGATTATTTTCTGATAAAGAGTACGGAATTTGAACAGCTACACACACCCTAGAACAGCTACACACTCAACAAAGAATTATAATCAGCATCAATACCTATTTTTTTGAATCTCTGAATTTTTACTGGAAAGAATTAACCTCCTTCTGTTTAGCCAAAAAAGCTAAATTAACTTAACTGGATTTTTTTTTAAGGATAATGTTAATGTAATAGAACAAATGAGACATTTTTGACAAATTTTTTGGCAAACATAAGTATGAATTAATTTAAGATTATATGATGCAGTTGTTAAATATGGAATACATTAATTGGGTTTTATAATTTGTAACTGGGCATTTCATTGTTTCCTTATGTTGAGCACCTACGTTATCTAGATATTTAAGTGAAATTAGATTTTAAGGTTGAAGATCACCTGTTAAAGCTTTCTGGGGCTTAGAATTTTATTTTGGCTACAAAACTACTACTCTGTTTAACTTACACAAATAGTCATGTTGATGATACTGTCTCCCAGAGTGAAATGTCCTGTTTCATTATCTTTAGCATTTCTACATTCAAGCTTGTTGTTCTGTAGAGGCGCAGATGCTGGGATGTGGCATCCAGAAAAATCGAGACAATAACAAAATCTTCCTTTGAAACTTCCTCAATTTAATGGATTTCACAAAACATACATCTACTAGAAATTTATTGAAAGCATCTGTTCCTAGCTGGAATGTAAGAATGCTCATACAAGACCAAAAGAGTTCCAGGGAGATTTAGGTGACAGTAAAATTTATTGATTCTGTTGCATGATAATATACTGAACACAATATAAAATATTTAGATTTCTGCTATTAAAATTTTAAGTATTAATGACTGCTCTCCATCCCACATTACTTCTATCTTCTAGATGAGGAATTTTTTTATATATACACACACAACATACATACGCAAACATATCTGTGGGCACATTTACTTAAAAAATCCACATAAGCAATAATTCTGTCAGCTTCCAATTCTCCAAATGCAGATTGGAATGGACGAGTTGGATCTTAGTAATAAATTAGTGCTGTTCATAGCTTTTCTATCTGAGATGGCATATACCTAAATCTAAATTATACATATTGTTTTTTACATCTAGTATTCTCATGGGTAATAATTTTTTTTTATATTTTCTAGGTAAAAGATCAACCTAAGTATGAAGACAACTTGTATATGTATCTCTATTTTGTCATCTTTATCATATTTGGATCATTTTTTACCTTGAACCTTTTCATTGGTGTTATTATAGACAACTTCAACCAACAAAAAAAGAAGATAAGTATTTTCAGTATTTCCATATTATTATTAATTTCTAGCTATAATTATTTAATAAGTTATTTATGTAAGGCTAATAAAAATCAAAAGTCATTTCAAGACCTTAAATAAAGTTTCTCTTTTTAAATAATAATCTGTGCTAAATCTGTGGATGTAATTCTGAACTTTGCATTTTTAGCATTTTGCCAAGTGAAAATTTGGTTCATAATAATTTTCAAATTGAGTAAACGGTTAAAATGAAGACATGAAAAGTGAACATGAATTATTGGTTTGATTAGATGCAATATTATCTGGCATGAAATAATTTCTTTTTCAATTGACTAAAGAATTAAGATAAATTAAATTACATTAATTATAATTATTCTTACAAACTCTTGACACTTAATGAAGACAAAATATAGCATTGTGTTCATACAATGAAAATGAATCTGCAAACTGATTAAACAGTAAGTTAAGAGGAAGTCAAATAGACCTCATATGAATAGGCTTATAAAGTAAAAATGTGTACATAAGGGCTTTTTTTTCTAACACTTTTATGAGAAATGAGATTAATTCATTAGACACAAATACAATCCATAATTTCTTATCAGGAATAAAGCAAATATATACAGAGAATGGTGGTTTATTTCTGTATACTTTTGACATAAAAGTATGTTTAAAATAATTGTATTGATAATGCATACATTTCAGTTTTAAAGAACTTTAAGATATAAAAAACCAAATAATCACATTTAAAATATTTTGAAGCCTCACAGTTTTTAGTTTTCAAATGCCAGGGTCATTCCAAACTTTTATGTGCTGTGAAAAAGCAATTTCGTATGATTTGCTTTTTTCCAATCACCAATTAAAAAAGAGCAATACCAGACAGATTGTCCAGTAAAACAAAACTGTGAACTACGGAAATTTTCCCTTTGTGCAAATATTCTTCAGCTTCCTAAAAGAGTCAGAAACATATCTGGGGTTACTATCAATTGTGTGATACTTGAGCCCGTGGTAGCCAATGTAGCAGATGGTGACGTTAACATTGTGCTTCCATCTGACTTAGCACAGATTCATCAATAGGCACAATTTACTCATACTGGGAGTCAGGCAGTCAATTGCACATCTGACTGGCAGCATCTGTACCTGCAAACAAAGGCTGATTGGATTTTGTCAAGTTCCAGTGGTGTTTTAATTTGCTATGGCATGACATGAATTACTTTTCGTAATTTTACATCAAAGGTGGGGGGGGGTTGCTGTTGAAACCCACAGATTAGATACTAATACAGTCTCCTAACACAACTTGTGCCTCAAAGTTATGCCTCTTTGAGACCTGTCTAGCTGTAATCCTAAAAGTCTGCACAGAAGATAAGACATATAAGGCACTAGTGACGCTCCTATTCAATAAACATATCGTAATCAGCAAGTTATCAAACAGCATCAGTACAGCAAGAATGCTTTTAGCCATTTCAGCAAAAGTGAGCATGAAGACATTGGAAAAACTCAACTGTCAAGCTAACAAAGCACCAGCAATGGGTTTTTCCTGTGTGTTAGGAATGTATATAAACACCTGAAAAAAAACCTTCCTTTTTTATATAAATTAATTTTAATATTATATTACAGAGAGATATACTGTATGTTTTATGTATGGACATGATACTAATTGATTTTGATACTATTTCTTTACTTTGGAGGTCAGGATATATTTATGACAGAAGAACAGAAGAAATACTACAATGCAATGAAAAAACTGGGATCCAAAAAGCCACAGAAACCTATACCTAGGCCAGTGGTATGAGTGATTTGATTTTTATACCCCAAATATTAAATGCTCATTTGGGAATATGATATTGTCCACAAGATAAGGTTATAGGTCTGGAAAGAAAATATTTTTTTTTCATTTATTTTCTTGTAAATGTAGAAATTGTCCCTTTTTGAATCCACCAGATTAGATTATTCATATTTTGTTTAAAAACATACACAATGAAGTATGAACAAAATTATTTATTAATGTTAATATGATAATTTTCAAAATTCCCTGCCTAAGTCCGGGAAAATCACACTTAATTGAATCATTGGTTCTTTTTACCAGGGATAAACTTCATTTTCTGTTTTTTTTCCTCACAGAGAATTTTTAGGAAATGGGGATGCACTGGCCCTTGCTGCTGAAGACAGAAAGGGGCACTGGTAACCTAATGGGAAGACAGATGCAGAAAATCTTACCGAATAAAAAAATGTCCTAGGGAGTAAAGCATAGACTAGGATAAATTTGTCTCTAAGATAAGACACTACTCTTGTTATTTACTGAACTCCTACACTGTTTAAAAAAATAAAATACTTGTTGCACCTTATGCACCAAGTAGTTAAAAATAGACTTTCTAAGGAGAGACATATGGCAAAAAACATTGAGCTAAGTACTAAAGAAAAACTAGGATATTACAGTGTTTGAGACATGTATCTTCAGCAGCACAATGATCTCACCAAGCACAACTAGTTTAAGGAAGAAAGAGGGTTAGCATTCTAAAACTATCTAAGAATAAAGATAAGAAAATTAGTTTCAATTCGGCTAGTACTCTTGCTGGCTATCAATTTACATACCTATTTTACCCCAATAATATTAATTGTCATTGTTATTACTCTTATTATTGCACTGTTTCCCTTCTTGTCTCTTCTGCTGGCAGTGGTGAACTTCTTGATTCACTCTAACAGGATGAGATATAAACCAGCATGTGTTGGGCTTATATTAATGCCTGTATTGTGAATGAGTCTTGCTCTGCACTCCTAAACATTGAAGGGAGTTCTTGTCTCATTTGGCACTTCAAAAGACAAGTATTTTCACTGTATAAACTGTGTTCCATCTTTGTGTTTGCAGAACAAATTCCAAGGCATGATCTTTGATTTTGTAACCAAACAAGTATTTGACATCAGCATCATGATACTCATCTGCCTTAACATGGTCACAATGATGGTAGAAACAGATGATCAAAGTAAAGAAATGGAAACAATTTTATCCCGGATTAACCTGGTGTTCATTGTCCTTTTCACTGGAGAATTTGTCCTGAAACTGGTTTCACTTCGCCATTACTACTTCACTGTAGGCTGGAATATTTTTGATTTTGTGGTTGTGATTCTCTCCATAGTAGGTAAGAGCAATTCCCTTTCAAGAAAGAGCTAGTGGAAGAAATAGGAAACATTTGTTTAAGTATGTTGATACTGATAGTAGAATTTCCTTTTTCCTTTTTCCTGTTGATTCACATCTTCATACTATCTAGCATATAATACATGCAATACTGCATATGAGATTTTTATCTCTCCCATTAGATTCACTGTCATTTTCCACATCAAAAGACATAATGGAACTGTTTGGCACATTAGATTAATGTCTACAAATATAAAGAGGAATGTTTAGTGGTATATGCAAACTAAACACAGATTTACTTTCAGTACAACTGAAAGTTATGTGAATTGGGTGAGATTTTTTTTACTTCTGCTATCTAAGATTTGTCAGTTAAAAGCTAGTGACTATCCAAGGTGCAAATGAGTGACATATCTGAGAAAGACTGTGCTGATAAAATGTAGACCTGGTATAGAAATCTCTGACTTGCAGAAATTAGGCCAATATCATCCTTCATAAAAGACAGAGGTTATACGCTCAGCCTCAAGAATTAGCTGTGTCTAAGACATAATCATCCCTTTCCCAACCATTTTAAGAACTATTGAAAGCTTTGACAGGAACTACCTACTTGCCACAAGCAGTCTTTATTTTATTTATTTACCTTCTCCAGGATAGCATTTCAATATAAGGAGAGATGCTTTCACCTTATTAACAGCTTTCAATAACATGTAATAACTCATTTAATTTTTTGCTATAACACAGAATCCCTATACTGATTATTTTGGAGATAGCAATAAATAAATCTTTCAATAGGTAATTAATTAATTTAATTTTTTATTTTAATTATTCACTTTTTTTTTCTAGGTATGTTCTTAGCTGAGATGATTGAGAAGTACTTTGTATCTCCCACACTATTCAGAGTCATCCGGCTTGCCAGAATCGGTCGAATCCTGCGCCTCATTAAAGGCGCTAAGGGAATCCGCACTCTGCTTTTTGCTTTGATGATGTCTCTGCCTGCTTTGTTCAACATTGGGCTGCTGCTCTTCCTGGTCATGTTCATCTATGCGATATTTGGCATGTCCAACTTTGCCTATGTCAAGAGGGAAGTGGGGATTGATGACATGTTCAACTTTGAAACGTTTGGCAACAGCATGATCTGCCTGTTTCAGATCACCACGTCCGCTGGCTGGGACGGTTTGCTGGCCCCAATTCTGAACAGTGGGGAGCCAGACTGTGACCCCCATAAAGATCATCCGGGGAGCTCTGTGAAAGGTGACTGTGGCAACCCTTCTGTTGGGATTTTCTTCTTCGTCAGCTACATTATCATATCCTTTCTGGTAGTGGTGAACATGTACATTGCTGTGATTTTGGAGAACTTCAGTGTTGCTACTGAAGAAAGTGCTGAACCCTTGAGTGAGGATGACTTTGAGATGTTCTATGAAGTCTGGGAGAAGTTTGATCCCGATGCAACACAATTCATAGAATTTGAGAAATTGTCTGATTTTGCAGCAGCACTTGAGCCTCCTCTTCATCTACCCAAACCAAATAAAGTCCAGCTTATTGCAATGGATCTGCCCATGGTGAGCGGTGACAGAATTCACTGCCTTGACATCTTGTTTGCTTTCACAAAGCGTGTATTGGGGGAAAGTGGGGAGATGGATGCCCTCAGAATACAGATGGAAGATCGATTTATGGCAGCCAATCCTTCTAAAGTCTCCTATGAACCAATTACTACCACACTGAAACGAAAGCAGGAGGAGGTGTCTGCTGTCATCATTCAGCGTGCTTACAGACGTCACCTTTTAAGGCTAAAAGTTAAACAGGTGTCTAGTATATATAATAGAAATAAAAACAAAGAAGGAGATGGACACATTATAAAAGAGATAATTATTGATAAACTGAAAGGGAACTCCACTCCAGAAAAAACAGATGAGAGTTCTTCTACAACTTCCCCACCCTCTTATGACAGTGTAACAAAGCCAGACAAAGAAAAATATGAAAAAGATAAAGCAGAAAAGAACTACAAAGGTAAAGACATCAGGGAAAATAAAAAATAATGATCTAAGAATTTTGTTAAGGGGACAACTTGTTTACAGTCTTTGAGAATGAATTATCAACTGGACTCCTGCAGGAGATTTATGCCAAACTGACAGTTTTTACACAAATATATGTGTGTGTGTGTGCGCGCACGCGTGTGTGCATATATATACATTATATATATATTTAAGGTCAGTGCCTATAACAGAACAGTGAACCTCCATCATCAGACTGTGACTCTGTTAACCAGGGTAAAAAACTTGACAAGAGGTTACTGTTTTCACTACAGCTGACACTGCTAAGAACAAGGGGAAAGGTGGCTCCATAGAGAAGATGGAGCAGGAAACGAGTGCAAAAGGTTACTTTATTTCCACAACATGTAGAACAGTAATTCTCTTCACTGTTTGTAATGCAACTGCCACATTTGTCATATTTTTACAAAAACTGTATTAGTGTATTTATCATTTTTTAATTCACAGGTTGTTTACTATTATATGTGACTATTTTTGTAACAGGTTTTATGTTGGGGAAAGAGGAATGAGGACCAGGAGTTCTACTCGCAGATTCTCTATAATGTACAGATAGGAGTGATTTGCATAGACATGCTGCACTTGTCAATCATGCATAAATAAAAATATGACGTTGCACAAAGCTGAAGATTATAAGAACTTCCGTGTTTCAGGGTTGCTCTTAAATTTGAAGTATTCTAACTACTTGTATGGCTGCATCCAGATGATGTGCATCCAGATTAATGTGCCTGGAGAGTCTCCTCTAATTTACAGGAATCTGCAATGACTTATTTTTATGTGAATGATTAAACATGAACAAGTTCTTGTTTATGTTAAAATATTTACAGCTCAAAAAATATTGTGCAGTTTCTGCACTGGAAAAGTAGCTTCACCAAAATATATCTGGAAGTTCTTTCATTTTGTTTTGTTTTTAACAGCTCTTTTTTTTTTCCTGGGCTATTCTTTGTTTAATGTCTTCTCTCATTACCTCCATCATCCATTGAATCCATAAAATACCCTTTTCCATGTAAATATTAACAGTATACTGTTGTGCATATTTGAGCATAGAATTAAATGTCTTTGCAGCATTGAATTGCATCAGATATGTACCACAGTATGGTTAATTTGCAAGAGCTCAACAGGACATGTTGTATTTTGTGTCATAGATAGTTAGGAGAGTATCACTGATGCATGTCAATGCTTTTGCTGCTGTACCTTGCTCCTTCCACTGTCCACAGTCTCCACTATAGGAAGCCACATGTCAGTGATGAAGTGAATCGAGTTGTCCAACCAGACCTCATTCTTTCAAATCATTAAGCAATAGTTTGCAGCTATTTATGAGCTTTTTTAGTTTTGCATTTTAAATTTGAAGTGGCTGCTATATGGTGTAGAATCAGACTGTACAGGCCATATTGCAAACTGTTAAACCTATTGACAATGTGGTTAGCATATATAAATAATGTAAAGAAATACCATTTGGCAACAGTTCTGTATATAAGAAAAGTGTCTTCAAGTTTAGATCACTGTTTCTTATATTTCTTTCCTCATTCACTTGGCTTATTTTCTAACCACAGTAATTCCAAACTGGCATCATCACACTATGAGAAAAAAAAGTGAATATTTGTAAACTATCTTGTTTTAATAATATATTTGCATATATTCCAATGTGAAGTAAATTGTGTAAATCTGGAACCCAGCTTGTTTCCAAATAGTTACAGGACATAGCAAGGAAAGCATTAGGGGAATGTGCAAATTTCTAGCACTATTTGCATCAGAAGTTCCAAGATAGTCTCATAGTTGATTAAATCCTTGCTAATTAAATCTTGCAGTGTCTGTTTACATAGTCTACTCTTATTCTTTTTTACATCACAGTGCACTAGGCTTGTACAAATAAAATACTTCCCAAGAAGAAAATGGCACATTTGTATAAGTGAGGACATCAGGACATTTTATGTTTCATACCCAAGCTAACATTAAATGTAGAATCTTTCTTTTACAAATGCTTTTGACTTGTAATGTGTTGGTGAAATGCATGCAGGAAATTGTTATTATCATAAACAACGCAAACAATATTACCTATGAGCCAAAAAATAAAGATTTCTTTTTAAAAAAAAAAGTGTTTATTTTGCTTTATTTTGCTTTGTCTCTTCTATTGGTTAAAGCAAGATAAAATCTGACTTTGGTGCAAATAATTTCTTTCTTTTCCCCTAGAGCTAAACACCTTACTCTTCACATTTTAACTTCTATGTAAAATAATTATATAAAAAAAAATCTGAGGACTTTGATCAAACTCCATTTATTTCTACTTCTTTGTTATCAGCATATTATCTGGGAATAAATGAGGACACCTATGCAATTCTACTCCCAAAATGTCCTCTCAAGCCTCAAAAGCCCTTCTCAGCAATAAAGGCACTGCTCAGTACTGCTACCAAAGCTGCCCATGTTTTATGAGTCTTGAATATGCAAACAAATTTTCCAATGAAGTTTTTTTTGTTTGGTCCCATTTAACATTTAGCCAAGGTGCTCACTGCAAACAGATAAAAGTTGGTTTTAGTTGCATAGTGATTCTTTTTATTCCAGTAATTCGGAAAATTATTAAATACCATCTCATCTGATCTCACAAGTAAGGGATAACACTGATGCTCAGCTGTGACAAGTAATGTTCATAACCAAAGTATCTGGATGTTAAATGGTAACACAGTTTGACTTAATATGGATGTCATTAAGCTGTTCAAGGGCAGAAAGATTTAGGACATTGAAACACCACATTATCATATTATTGAATTTAAAATTTATTATTATATTTCAAAATTAACAGAAACTAGAATACTCAAGGAGTTTTCTCACTGGCATGTTTCTAGTGTTCCTTATTCTGTGGATATTATGACATATTAATCATATTTTGGCTAAATATTAAATTGCTCATATAACCATAAAATAACTGATGGAACATTGTAACACTAAAGTCTATCAAAATCTCTAATACACTGAGCATCAGCAGTCACTGCAGCAGTCTCTGAGTTGGACTAGCATGTAACAAGGAATCCATACTTCACTGGTTCACAGAAAATGCTGAGTTGAAAGGGACCCACAACGATCATTGAATCCAATTCCTACCCAAGAGCATTGTTCAAATCTTCTTGAACTCTGTCAGGTTTGGTGCTGTGACACCTTCCCTGGTGAGCTATTCCAGTGCCCAACCACCCCTTGAGTGAAGAGCCTTTTTATAATATCCAACCTAAACATCCCCTGACACAAGTTCAGGCCATTCCCTCGGGTCCTATCACCAGTCACCACAGAGAACAGATCAGTGCTGCCCCTCCTTTTCCACTCACAAGGAAGTCCTAACTGCAATGAGGTCTCCCCTCAGTCTCCTCCAGGCTCAACCAAGTGCCCTCAGCCACTCCTCATACAGCTTCTCAAGGCCCTTCACCATCTTCATTGCCCCCCTTTGTATACTTTCCAGTAGCTTCAGATCTTTCTTATATTGCAGTGACCAAAACTGCACATAATATTCAAGGTAGGCTGCCCCAGTGCAGAGCACAGCAGGGCAATCTCTCCCTTTCCCAGCTGGCAATGCTGGGCCTGATGCCCCCCAGAACATGGCTGATCCTCCTGGCTGCCAGGGCACTGCTGATTTGCCAGTTTACCAGGACCCCCAGGTCCCTCTCTATGGCACTGCTCTCCAGCACCTCATTCCCCAGACTGTCTGTACATCCAGGGTTGCCCAATCCCAGGTACAGAATCCAGCACTTTCCCTTGCTGAACTTTATATGGTTGGTGTTGCCCAGCCCTTTAATTTTTTGAGGTCTCTCTGCAGGGCCTCCCTGCCTTTGAGGGAGTCAACAGCTCCTCCCAGTTTTGCATCATCTGTGAACTTACTTAATATCCCTTCCAGTCCTGTATCCAAGTCCTTCATAAAGAAGTTGAAGAGAACAGGGCCTAAGATGGAGCCCTGTGGAACCCCTGTAGTGACACATTACCAACCTTCTGTCATCCCACACTCATTACAATGCTTTGCACCCAACGTGTGAGCCAGTTGCTCACTCATCACATGGTGTGCTTATCCAGCTGTGTACTTATATGAATGGTTTTCCCTACACCAGAAAAATGCCTTACTAAGAATGTGCAGAATTGTTTAGCCTGCTCATACCCTTGGATCCTGGAGATGGTATCTGGCCCTCTTAGAATACAGGGTTAAAGCTCAAGACATGATCTTCCCTATGCTATCTGGGCACACTTACAAGCACCTGGCCTGCAAGCCTAAATGAGAGAATCCTCTAACTTGTTTTAATGTCAATATGTACACCCTTGAAGTTAAAGTTACGTACATTATTTATTCCACTGCTCCTCTGACTAACTCATCTAACCTTATAAATGATTCAATTTACTTGCAGAGACTTTTGGAGCTCTTCTGCTTCTTTGGTTCCTGACTTCATCTAACAATTTCATTTTACTCTGATCTTTTCATATTACCTGTTCAAACCAGAACCAAAAATCCACAGAACTTTTGCTCTGTGAACAGGATGGCAAGTGTTCTGGTTAGGAATGAAAGTTCATTATTCATTTTCAGGAACCTAGAGTCTCTTACAGAACTTTGTAAAAGTGAGGTTATTCACTACCAAGCACTGTATGTGCAAAACCACTGCCAACACTTTTGGCGTGGACTAGCAGAAATGGCTGAGGGTCTTGGTTCAATCTGGTCTGTAAATAGGCTCACATTGAGGGCATGTACGTCCTCTTAATTACCCTTTGCTGCTTCTGTGAACAACTTCTTCCCTCCTACCTATTCCTTTTCACAAATTCGATTGAATTTGTATCATTTAAACCTGACGTTACTCCACTCCTATGCTTCCAATGCATTTGAATGGAAATCCCACTTGAAAGAACTCTCCACATACTACTAGGTGAGCCAGTAGTGACGGCTATTCCAGTTGAGGATAGTTTTATATTACTACCATATTGTGTTTATAGTCCTCCCTCACTGTTAGCCCTCCTTTGTTTCCAGTCAGCAAAGGAAGAGATTCCTTGTTTTATTAGCTCCTAAAATCCTCAGTGTATGACTTTACTGATCCATGTCCAGGTAAATTTTCAACATGTACAACCACAGACAAAATGCTTTCCACTACATACTAAATTTCTTATCTGCCACGTATTGCCAAAAAGAGAGCATTAGTAATGCTGACAGTAGAGCTAAGTCACTCTCCTAGTATAAGTTCATTACTTGGTACTTTTCCTTAATGAGTTTTCAGATGAAAAAATTTCCACATGGATGCCCAGAAAGGAGACATATTCCTGTTCAGTACATTACAAATTAATTCATCGGGCAGCACAGCTTAATGCTGTTCCCAAGCAAGTGTTCCCAGAAGTCCCAGTGCCTCACATGAGCTAATGCAGCAGTACTACCATGTGCACTGTCATAAAAGAGTAACGAGTTTGTAGAATTAACTGGAGCTAATTCAGCACTGAAGTAATTTTAACAAAGGAGGAAAGACCAGTATGGGGTGGAAAAACCCCCAACTGTTTCCTCCAAGAAGCAGACTGGCCACAATAAAGACAAGCAGGACTGTCATTATGGGAAGTTAGTATCCTGAGCAGTCAAATGTATTTATTGTGAAATTCATTAATGTATTAAAGGAAATGGTGAGTGCTCAGCACTTCTTAGTCCATTAAAAAAGGCATACTGTAGTTTATTGAAAAAGAAATTAAATCCTTTGGAAGGTGAAATCACTATGGGAATTAAAAAATCAGGAAAAGTCCTTACCCAGAGGGTTCATTATTAGTATATGACTTACATGATACATTATTGTTATTGCTACATTAAATGTTACAATTGTGTGAAGATTTTTACATTTCAGAGCTTAACTGTCTTGACATTTGTTGTTCATTTTTATGTTCATCTCTTTAGCATCTCATTTAGATAAAATGGAAAATCCATGAAGAAATCTTAGCAGGAAAGATTACTGGACTAAACAAAATCTTACACTTAAAATAAGTTTGTATTATTTTATTTTTTTACCATATTGAAGAATGTTTGGCTATCTAGAAAAAGATAATCCTTGGAAAAGACAAGTAACATTATGAGAGTGAAGCTCAAAACCACAGAAATACTTAATTATAAGTAGGCAAAGCAAATAGCAAGCAGAGTTCATTAGTCATGTGTTCAAATTACTGAGCTTGTTACAATGGCTATTTTCTAAAAGATCATGATTAATTCACATACAATTTAATAATAAGACAAGATAATGTAAAGGAGGATGGTGAAGTGCTGGGATCTGTTTCCACTAAACACTACAGAGCAGGGATGTGCTTCATCTTTGTAATGTTCATCTTCTGTACCACTTTACAAATTAAATACCTCACCCTCATAGAAGAAAACATACTGCAACATGAGGCTTGGCTAAGCTAAGAGAATAAATTGTACTGCAGTAGCCTAAGTAAACTGAAGCCAATTACCATCTCTCAGGAGGGAAGACAAATCACATGCATCTCTGCAGCAAGTGCTACGTTTGATGCATATATGAAAAGACATATCATGAACAATTTATAGCAGTAAAGCAGGCATTCGTTCCCAAGCATTCCACACTTCAAGTACATTTCCTGTATAATAAAAGCCACTTAATGCTTTTTTTTTCTCATAACCTACATTAAGGGGTAACAGGGAAAACACTATCACCCCTAAAAGTATTCATTATTTTTATAGGAAACACACATAAAAAGTATAAAAAGCACTTACCAGACCTTACATAGTATTACTGTTTTTTTCTATAACAGGAATTTCAGTATCACAGGGATATTTATTCTTTATTCTAAAACCCTAGAAGTCTGTACGTGGATCACAAACACTGCCTCATCATTTTCCTGATATAGAAGTGTTTTGCTTTGCTTTCAGAAGGCATAGCCCCAGGTACATGCTTACAGCGAAATACAAGCAGTCTTAATGAGTGAAATCATCCTAAATCGAAGTGGGTCATGCCATTTTCTCTCTCAGTCTAATGCCGTGATATCACATCCAGCAAACCAAAAGAAGCAATTTAATAACATATCATATAACAGCAGCTATATTCAAAGATAACATGCACAGGTTTTTTAATTATGTCACATAACCACTGTAAGTTGTATTATGAATTTCTTTCCCAGAGATTTGGACCTGATTGACTGAATTGAACAGCCACAAAAATTTACACTTCTTCAATTTTTCCTCTTGTTGCTGTTACAGGGGGGTGACAGTGATGGGTCTAATTTTATGACTGCAGGAAGCTCAGTCCTGGTTTACACTTCAGAGATCCCAGCTCTGATCTAAGGAAGGAAATTGATTGACCCAGAAAAAAATAACAGATTTTATCTCTGTGGAATATCAAAGGCCTTATCTTACCTCTTCATGCAAATATGCAGAGAATGATCTGAGAAGCATGTGAAAGCATGCAATGAGAAAGTTGTACAAATTCTCTCAACTTAGAAACATTAAAGGAAATACATAAACACAAAATTATACAGAAGGTCAAAGGGATAGTAGTTTAAATTGATATAGTCAGATCCTAACATGTAGGACATGTATCGTAGGTATCATTTATTCTTTGGATGGGATTTTGCTACTGCAAGTCCAGGGAACAGCGCATTCTTTTCAAACTCTGAAAGTGACGAGACAAAAGTGGCAGAGCATATGCTACTTCCATGAATGTGTGCTGTGTAGAAAGGATGTTACTAACATCTCCCATCTGCACCAGGCACATCCTTAATTCATGTGTTGCAGAGTTTGTTCAGAAATTAGGACAAGCAATGATTTTTATTTTAATGTTGCCTTCTCTTCATAATGCAGCATTTTAACCTAGAATCTAATTTACATGTGTATTTTCAATTATATGTTTTAGCCTTAAAAATCTGCAGCTGCTCTATTTAGCCTTTTTTCCCCCTTTTTTCTCCAAAAAATGAGAATGAATTACCTGGTGTATCCACGTTGTGCAATAGGCAGCAGTAGTACTTAAATTATCTGCATCCTCTACCATGCCTTCTGGGTTCCTCACATACAGCAGAATTTCAAGAGCTCCATATAGGGACATGAAGCAATATCCTGCTTGCTGCCCATATATGTGGAAATATATACTGAGTGCAAATAGCTGTAAGGGGTACTTGGCCTCTATTGGGCAGTCCTATAGGGGAACTCTCAGTTCCTAGATGCAGCATGATTAGCCTATTTTCATACTGTGATCTGAGTTCACCACAACTCTGACATTGGCACCTTGTATGTCTTCATGATTGTCATGAAAAACAAGTCATAAAACTTAGTAGGCAACGAAAAAACAAAGCCCTCCATTGTTTAGTTAGGCCCAGAGTACTTGTCCATAGCATGAAATATTTTTTAGTTAGCTGATTTATGCTGTTAATGAAACAGGCAGAGCTATTTGATGGCTGGGTAGTAAATTCTCAAAGTGATTTTACGAGTCTGTATTTCTTGTTCTAACAATTCTATTTCTATTTTTCAGACTGTTCATATATACAAGAATATAAAAATTCTTTGTTCTACTTCAGATTAAAATATCTAACTGACAATGCTGTTTACTAGCTTGGCTGTTCCCAATCCATATTCTGCAGAATTTGTCTAGCTGAAGCTAGTGACTGTAAATATTTTACAATAAAATGATATTCCTATATTTTCTAGGTCACTGCTTTTTTCTGTTCCCGAATCATTAGGAACAAACAGCAAAGTGAAGGAAATGCTTCATCTGAAGATGGAGTACAGAGACCAATTGTTCTCTGCAGCTCACCACTGCTCCCACACTGCTCCACAGCACTGAAAACATATACAGAGCTGCTTCCCTTGGGAAACAAAGATCCAGATAGTAACTCTCATTTAACATGGGGACTTAGACACTTCAAGGAAGTACTAGCTGAAGTCCTTTCTTTCATTTAGCCAAATCACTCTAATTAATTCCCCATTAAAAAGGTAAGATTTCTTTCCATCTTTACTCTCCCAGAGCTCTATACTTTCCTTCTTTATGTCAGCCTACATGAATTTGAAACAGGGACATCTTCCTGTTGCCTGTGTACAACATTCCTGGCTGAACTTTAGGCTGAAAACTCCACCACTGAATAATATTAATAAAATAACAGATAACAAATTCTTTTCCCATCTTCATGAGGTATTATGTATAGACATACAGAGTGACAGCTGCAAGGTCCTGAATATAAAATCTCACTCACATATACCACAAAAATTCCCAGTTTTCATTGACCTTGCTCTGTACCCTTCAAGTCTGACAGTCCTTTACCTTTTCTGAGGTTATGGTAACTCTCTTACATATCTCTCAAGTTTCCCTCTCCTTAATCAAGCACTTCACTTCCTCTTGTAGCAGAGATGTTTACTTGCACTGCTGCAAAGGCAGAGTGGAATTGAAAGGACAAGTATCCTGCAGCAACTCCAACTCCAGCTGTGGTCTTGGCAGATTGCAGAAGTTTAAATGAGGCCACTCCAGGTCAGGCCACACAAAGCACGTGGAAGGAAAATACTGGCAATTCACTAGGTGACACTTTTATGACCCACTTGAATATGAAGCCACAGAAGATGCAATCACATTTTTCTGCTATGACACTGACAAGGTCAAACCATACTTCATCACTGAAAATGCTATAAGACCTCTTCCACAAACAGAAGTCTGCGTGTCCTAAGCAAAGCCCAACTTCGTATTTCTACTGACCTAAATTGCTGGGATATACTGAGGGATGACTGAGATGAAGGACTTTTCCCATTTATTTTCATTAACATTTCTCACCATGTGTATCTACTTTCTGCTGCTAGAAGTCACAGAGCTCTCCCTTCTTATTTAGACCAGTGTCCTAAACCACTGCTGTATCAACGTTTTCACCTCAGCATACCTTTCCTTCTGAAGTGCTTGACTCAGGGAAAACCTTTGGTCAATACAATGCAAAAGCTCAGGCAGTCCAACTGCAATTGTTCTCTTGCCTTTCCAATCCACGTAGATATTTTAAATGGTAAATGCAAGCAGCCTCTATCCCACTGTCTGCACTGATCGATTCTTTCCCATTTCTGCATTTCAGGAAGCATGCACACACATAATAGTGTAGACAGGGTAGGCATGTAAATCATGTGTAACCTATACAAAAGAACCCACAGCTAGGAGGAGAATATTTTCATGCCCTTCCCCCATTCAGGAATTACTATCATCTTACAAGAGCCCTCCCTAAGGGCTGTATGTAGTCATGGTGACAAGACATCACCACCTGTCTGCCCCTGCAATGGAGGCAATGAGCCAGAATGCAAAGCTTTGTTTTGCTGCTGCTGAATGCATATAGCACACTTCTGAATAGCCTGATTCAAACAGAAACCAAAGAAAATGACAATACTTTTCAAAACATAAAATCTGAAGAAAGTTCCAGATTTATTAATAATGGCTTATGAAAATTAATCAATAAAACAAAGTGGCTTAAAAATCCACATGAATTAACATGCATCACACTCTTCCAAATGCAATTTTAATCATAAAATCATAAAAAAGGATGCTTTATGACCAAAAGCTGAAAATGCTAACATTACAGAAACAGAATTTAAAATATGCTGCAACTGTTAGCACATATTGCTTTTATTCCAGTGAAAACACACACAGACTATTACATACTGCTTGCCTGTTCTTACCAGTTTCCAGCTTGCAGCAATTTGCTGGGTTTGGTACTGACTACAAACATCAGCTGACCAAAAATCACAGAGAAACTGGCTAAAGTACCATCACAACACCACTCAGTGAAGGGAAGCAGTAAGCATTATAAATAATGAAACAGACAAGTGAAATGAGTCCCAGTAAAGAAAGGGGATGGCCTAAATGGAATGGGAGAGAGTATTTCCTCCTTATCCCAGATATCTAGCCTAGACCTCAGGTTACACATACATTAGGCAGCCTTTCACGGCTCTCAGATGTGGCTGCATGCCCCTGTCTCAGGCTGAACTTGCACTAGGAAAGACACAGTGGGAGGATCTCCTTTCTCTTATCTTCCCAGCACACTGGGTTTCCCCAGGAGAGAAACGGAGACTGGTGAGGATTTTTCAGTTCTCTGAAATGGGTGAATTTGAGGGTGAAGACTAAAAAGCAAGCTGCAGAATTCTCTGTTTTGTGGTTTATATTTACCATCAGAGACGGTACATAAGTTTTCTGAGGCTGCACTGTTGAATTGGGCAGGACCTCTATTTTCCTATATGGGCAAGAGCTACTAGACACCTGGATCTCTTACGGATCTACTCACATAGGCTGACTCTCCTCTGGACATGTTTCAACACTTCAATGTCTTTCTGGGAGAGATAGACCCAAAACTGAACACAGGATTAAAGGTGTGGGCTCACCAGTGCCCTGTACAAGGTGTCAGTCAGTGTCCTGGTCCTGCTGGCCACACTATTGCTGATACAGGCCAGGATGCCACTGGCCTTCTTGGCCACCTGGGCTCAGCTGGCTCACGTTCAGCTGCTGTCAATACACCCCAGGTCCTTTTCTTCCTGAAAAGATTTCCAATCACTCTGTCTCAAGTCTGTGGCACTGCCTGGGGCTGCTCTGCCCCAAGTGCAGGACCTGTCTCTTTGCCTTGATGAAACTCATGCAATTCACCTTGGCCCATAATTCAATCTGCCCAGATCCCTCTGCAGATCCTTTCTGCTCTCAAGTAGATCAACACTCCCATTCCACTTGGTGTAATCTGCAAGCTGACTGAGGATGCACTCAATCCCTTTGCCCAGATCATGAAAAAAGATATTAAACAGTATTGACCCCAGGACTGAGCCCTGGGGAACACCACAGCCAACTAGATTTAACTCCATTCCCCACCATCTCTGGACCCAATCATTGAGCCAGTTTTTTACCCAAAGAGTACACACATCCAAATCAGGAGTAGCCAGTTTCTCCAGGAGATTGTTGTGGAAAATAGTGTCAAAGGCTTCAGTAATGCCTAGGTAGATGACATCCTCAGCTTTTCTCTCATTCACTGAGACACCTTGTCACAGGTGTCACAGATTACATCATATATTCTTCCATTAATTACTACATCATTTGTAAACAGCAAAAATTTTATCTTTCAAGTGATAGCGGAAAAGGCATAATTTTGATAAAGTCAGGAGAAATTAGGAGTGCTTCAGTGCTCTCAGGTACTACTTGATTAAATTTTGACTAATCCTTAAAACCGCGCAAAGGCAATATGCTTATGCACTATCCTATAGTCACTCTCCTTCCAATATACCCATTTAACAGGCAGACAGAGACTTTCTGACATCAATAAACATAAAATCTTCATGCCCACACCCAATATTCAAGAAATGCTAAAGGTCACATGTGCTAAAGTTAATCTGCCATCTTGTGGGTATATATCACAATACACTTTTATTATTATCAACTATACAATTTATTACAGGCAAATTAGCATCTTGTATTTGGATATAAACTACCCAAAGGTTTCTGAATGAAAAATGGGAGACAAAAATACAACCTACCACCTGGTAAAGAAGACATGCACAATGAATATGGTAGTTCCTAAAGAAGTAATCACAGAGGAATATTACCCAAGATAAAGTAGTAATTCTAGTTGGACAGACACTCTAGGCTGGAAACTTGGTCACTTTGAAACAAATAACAATATAGGTATCAATTACAAGTTAATTAAATAATAAATAAGCATAATTAAAAAAAAAAAAAAAGAAAAAGAAAGAAAAAATACTCTTTTTCAAACACAGGAAGAAAGATCAGTCATGAGGTGCTGAGTAACAACAACTTCATTACTGCTTTGGCTACCAGTTAAATTGTACATGCATAGAGCAAGTGCCAATCTAAAGTCCAAATGGCATCTGCAATGGTACAAACATCAAAAGTGTTTCCCCATAGATATATAAAACTTGCAAAAAAATTAGGAGCATCACAGAAAAAAATATTTAAATGTGCTTAAATACAGCTCTAAAATGCAACCAGCTTCTTCTGTGTGGAATATTGTTACATTAATACACTACAATATAATGAAATTATATTAGTTTAATTGGTGATTAACTTCCACAGTGTCATGAAATGTTGGTCCCTGGCAGAAACTCCCAAACTTCTATCGCACTTCATGTCCTTTATTTGTTCTTACTCTAATAAAAATCTCTAGCCATAAATTTGGAAACTCTTTGTAAAATTAACAGTAAAACGTTGATTCTATTTTATATACAGATAATTTATTTCAGTGTAATCCATCAAGACACTTTTTCTCATCTCTGATGATAATGACTATTTGCAAAGCTGTAAGACTCTGAGGTGCTTTCATAGCAATATTCCTACTAGATAAAAGTAATACACTAGTATGGAAACATCATGTGTCTAAAACATTTTGTTTTTTTAACAAATGGAAATCAAAGCTCTGGTTATGTCTTAGCAAAAGGTATTTAGAGTGTTTTAATAAAAACAGTTAAATGGACTCAAAGGAGGGACAAATAGCATTTTAAAGCGTCATTATTAGAGCCATAATGTGTATCACTTGTGTAAATATTGTGGTAAAGATTCACATTTTTCTTCAGCAGGATTGAGGATCTAGCTTCATTCCTGGAAAGGAAACCTGGAGTCTTCATGTGCCAGCTAAAGTAAAATAGCCATATTCTCTAAAGAAAATGAAAAAAAAAAACCTGAAGAAATAGCAATAGAAAGTATGTCTCAATAGCTTATGATGTCCCTCCAAAATGCTTTTCAAGAGGGAAAAAAAAATTTCTAATGAACACCTGAGATGTATTTTCAGACAGAGAAAAAAGTCTACACAGTTTTTGGGTATTTACCCAGACAAAGATAATCTTAGCAGTAGACAGACATGAAAGCATTGCAGATATACTGCTGTTTTGAGTCCTTGAATGAATCTGCCTGGGTGCAAAGCTGTGTCACAGGGAGAACATGATCAGCAGAAGACTTCTTTTGGGTCACCTTTTACCTCCAGTGTAGCTCATTTGGAGAAGGGGATGTGGTGGGCGTAAGTGGTAAATATAATAATATTGGTTTAACGCTGACATTAAATATTTTCATGGAAGACTAGCTTGGTAGCCTGGTGAATCAAAATTTTGTCTACCCCCAGGCAAAAAATTATGCCTACCAGGTCAAAGATGAGAATGCCTACTTCCACTTTTATAAAGTGCTATAACAGATATACAAATTCAAATATGACACAGATAAAGAAAAAAAAATCTATATTTATATCTATATATTATATTTATTTATACAATCCACCTGAATTGTTTCTGCTCCATTTTGGGTGTTGTCTCAGTTACATTATGGGGTACTGATTAATCTCAGTGAAATGTATCATCAGAAATGAAAGCCTACCATGAAATTAAAACATGGATTTTGAACTACTAATCTTTCAGGGGAATTACTGCCAGGTTTTTTGTTCAGTTCAGTTTAAAATTAAGTATTGTTTACAAATCCAAATGCCACATATGGGACACAGTATTGAATTAAAATTCTTACTATAATTCTGTAGTAGTTATAGCCTCCTAACTGGTGTTGGTGTGATATCTGAATACAATTATATTATGCAAAGGCTTCACACAATTGAATGAAATTTCAAAATTCAAATTGAATTTCAAATGAAATAAATTTCTACAGTTATCTGTAACTTTCCTTTTCTCATTTTGTGCATGTATTATATATACATACACAAAAAAACAGTTCAGGAAATTTCATAAAGATTCAGCAGTATTACACAAAGGTGAAAACAAACAAAAGAAATCATGCTTCTCTAACTTGATTGCCTTATACAATGACAACTGACTGGATAGACAAGGAGAGAGCAGTGGATGTTGTCCACCTGGACTTCAGCGAGGCTTTTGATGCTATCCCCCATGATATCCTCTGAGACAAGCTCAGAAATTGCAGGCTGGATGGTGGATGGATCAAGAACTGGCTGAATAGCAGGTCTCAAAGAGATCAGTGGCACAGAAACTACTTACCTAAACAGTCTCTAAAGCAAGGCAACTGTTGTAAGAGGACAAATACCATCAAGATATCCCACCCAGAACAGTGAAGAGGAAAAAACCATCTGAAACAAAACCTCCCAGCAAACAAAAAATGCTAGCTTATTCAACAGTCTTGTATTTCCTTTGCAATAATATAAAATACATGAAAAGTAGTTTCAGAGGAACTTGAACAACTATAAGCCTTTTATGAAGAAAATGCCTTTAAAATTGCACAAAAATAATAGTGTTGCTTGAGTGCTGTTCATGCAAATTACATATGCTTGGATTGTAAATTGGGCAAATTTAAGTAAATCATTCATTAAATTGTGTGGTTTGGTTTATTTCCCTTCCCTAACAAACTCAAATTCCAGAAACAGAATTTGAAGATCAAGCTAAGTTATTTCTGGTTTTTCTACTGGTGATAACTGAAACATTTTCTTGTTTCACAGACTACAGTTTACCTATTACTCTCTCCAAGTGAATGATAATCTTGGCACCTCTATTCCCTGTTTATATCCTCTCTCTGTCCTGCTCTCCATAGTTACCACCTATTTCCTTTCTCTTATGATCTGAGACCAATTATTCTCAATGGTATTTAAGTTTGAAAGTTTGTTGTTCTTCTTCAGATCCATAAAGGGGTTTCTGTGACCAAATACTACTTTTTGAACTGTACTAATTGTTCCAAGAAAACATATCACCTGTACCTGCAATTCCAGTCTAGCCTCTGTCAGGACATAGGAACTAGTATGATCTACAGTATCTGTATAGTTTTTTCAATAATTCTGAAAGAGATGAGATGAAGAGGTTCTATACAATCACTTTATGGCATTAGTATAGACTGCATTGCATAACTACTTAAGTGATGCAACTGAGATCTGTGCATAAATGAATATAAACAATCATGCATTAGACTTCAATAAAAGGCCAGCAAGGGTTAAATTCTGCTTTAATCCTTGGACAGTTATGTGGTTGCTATTAAATGTGCTTTTAAATGTGCCTCAAGCTTTTCTTTATAGTATGTCTTGATCTGTAAAGGAGTGATGAATAAAATAACTAGGAAATGTTACTTCTTCCTTCACGATGAAGTGGGGGAAGGAAGGGAGAGAAAGATTCAGAATTCATAGCAGACCATGTAGTGAAGTCAAAGAATCCAGTGTACAAAGAAAAGTGAAAGCAGTGACATCAAAACTGGTAATTATTTACTAACTACAGTGTTATTCACATTGAAAGATAGCAAATTTCAGACGAAAACAGGAACCTTTCCAGTTTTCAGTTATTTAGCTTTAAAGGAGATAGATACTTGTCATAAAGAAAAGGTTTTGTTAAAAACCCAGTCATCTGGTGAAAAATAGAACTCTATCTACTTAGCCTAGTTTTTTTTTTTTGGCAAATTTCATCTCAAATAATAAAATAAATTTTCTAAGTGAGCAATATTCTAAATAACAAAGTCAACTTTCTCCATTTCTCTTCTATCACCCACCTGAGTTTAAAATTCTACTGTTTTGAGTACATGCACACACTATTAGGAAGTGAGGGAATAAAAAATAAACACAAATAGTACAAGATCATCTATTTACATGCATTCATGTCTGTAAAGCAGAAGCAGATAGGAAGATATGAAGTAGAACAGGAGGAAGCAATGGAACGGGGAGAGCCTTTCATGTGGACATTATACTCAACCTACCAAGCATTGCAGTAAGTTCCAGGGTAACTATTCTTATCCTATTTCTGAGTAATAAAAAGATGACAAATATGAAATACAAAAATTACAGAAGGAAACTGTCTTGGAGACAAGCACTGAGGTTCTTGAATTCATATTAATATGGATAGTAGCATGAGCACTCTGGTCATTTACAGAATAAGAAATAAATAATACAGAAGAGTTAAGACTAATAAAACACTAACAATTTTCCCTCTGTTCTCATATAGCTTTGTGTTATTTATTCTGAACAAGACTGGATATTAGTAGGGGTAAATGAAGCAACAATCTTGTGCTATTTACTAAGATGAAACAAAAAGCTCTGAAATCCAATAAAATTTTCTTAATATCTTCAATATTACTGCCATAAATGGTAAGAGATTCCCAGAAAGAAAGAAAAACCCAACTGCATATAGGTCTTCATAGGAAACCAGGCTGCACTTTAACTCACTGGAGGCAATTCACTCATGATGCTGGCTGTGACCAAGCAGAACAGATAAGAAAGAACAAAATTTTTCAAAAAGCTCACCATGCCTTTGTGTTTACTCTAGTTTACTGTATGTGATCCTGACATTTTTCACTCTCTTTCAGTAAGTGACAGTTTGAATCTAAAAATCATTATAAACTAAACACAAACTGCTGCTGTTTGACACTAAAGATCTTTTTCATGTGTAGTTGTGATGTCACCTCTTATCTTCTCCTTCTGATTAATGGTCAAATATAAGATTTTGCAGTGAAGATAAAAACTGTTGTCCTGTTTAGGCACCACTTTAGCAAGCTGAATGGCTGACAGCATATGATCTGACTAATATGAGATGGCAGAAGGAAGCATCTTTAAATCACCACATTCTAAATTAACTTCATGACTAAAAAGATGGCTGTGTAACGGCCATGTATGATTATGTGGTCTTGCACAACCCGTTCTCTTTGTGTAAAGGTACCCTACAAATTATTTCAAATTATGGAAACCATGGGATCAATTCTGGTTAAACACCAGTCTTTGGTTCTATGGCTTACATTTTTAGTGAAGAGTATCCATAAAAATTAACTATCATATTCTGGATGAATAAAATAAATCCAATTAGCAAAAACCAGGATTACAGTAGGTCAATAACTCATAAAAAATAATGTTATTTCATGGCAACTTGCAACAAGGATGCTCTAAAATTCTTATTGACTTGCCTAATCCTAGTAAAATCCTTCTAATGTGTTTTTATAGACCACAACTCTGCAGTACAGCAAGCAGAGTTTGCACATAAACAAGATGACCTAGTTTTCAACATCTGCAAGTCTTAGCTTGAAGCTTGTTTGTTACTTGAAAAGGCAATTAAAATTTAAACAAGTGTGAAAGAACAAACTCTTATTTTCCTTGAACTTCTGTGAAAAAAACCCAGTTACACATTAACTAATATTGAATACAAAGCCACATCAGAGCTCATAATAATAGCAGATAATCAGTATTCACATTTTTTAGAATAAAGTAAACCACAGACAGATACTAAAACATACGCAAAAATCTACAAAAACAGTAGGGATAAACAATTCAGGAGATTAGGTTGGGCAATTCCTTTCAAATTATAAATCAGAATTATTACAGAATTATTACATTATTACAGAAGGTATAATTTCACAGGACATTCTTCAAGTAAGAGATAAGCTGTGAGTTGATGAACTAAGCAACCTGTGTATTATTGTACGGAATTCATTAAAAATCCAGACACTCATCTTGCAAGAGACAAACACTCCACATAAAAGGTGACTTTCAAACATCAGTATTTAGAGAGACAAACTCATTACTGTTTTCCTCTGATAGCAATCTTTTTATTGTATTTTTTGCATCTTTTATCATTTAACAAGGATGGATTTGCTGTTAGTTATTATGAATATGATGCTTATTACAAACAGAAAGGTGATACAAATCAAAATTATTTCTGTTCCAAAGAGCTTGTAAACCAATCACAGGAAAACACAGGAAAAACTGCCTAAGGACCATTACAGCACCCATTTTAAAAGGAAGCTGAAGAACCAAGTAACTTATATTTCTTCACATCCTGAAAAATATTCTGGAAGACAAAGCCGCAAGAACTCAATATATGTTATACAAAAAAACTATACTGAGTAATTTTAGCTCCATCCCTGTCACTGCTCCAAAGGATGGCTTTCTAGTTAAAGCATAAATGCTGAAGTAAACGGGACAGTATCCAGTTACCAGCTCCCCTACAGGACTTCAGACTTTTGGCTGAAACTGTTACTTACTTTCTTTACTTCCATCTGCATTCAGAGTCCAGATGTATGCGTCACACAAATATATATAACATCTACATAAAGAAGTGTTCTAGACATTCCCCGTGGAAAGTCTACTTGCTCTATGTAAGGCATATAAATTATTTTCATGACAAAATGTGGCATTCTACAGACAAGCACTCAATACTATAAACATAAGATTTCTGCTTCCACAGACTATAGCATTCATAAAACGAATAACTGATAAAGGATGGGAAATAGAGTAGTCACAGGACACTAATCTGCTTTTAAAATGAAATATGTATTGCCATTCCTCGTGAGTGTGCATTTAAAACACAAATATTATTCAAAAATACAAATGCATTATCTCATTACATAAATATCTGATCTTGGTGCATTAAAGGAAGGTAGAAGAATAGGTTGCCATTAGCACGGAAATATTATTTCCTTGCTATGCATTTATGTACTTTCTGCTCCTTATATTTATCTTAAATTCAGTCTTCATATTGTTGCAATTTCTTTATTGTTTTAATTACCACCTATTCTTTTTGCTCTTATTAATACAAATTATTTTCAAAGCATGAAAGACACCAGACATATAAATAAATGCTTTTACTTTGACATTGATACTGGGTAAAAATCAAAGAATAGAAAATAAATACTGCAGTTTAGAATTCGAGATAAATAACTAAATAATAATATAATATAATGTAATTAATATAATAATATAAATATACATAAATAGAAATATTATTTATATAATAATATAAAATAATATAGATAACTAAGTAATAAAATAACTGATCATCATCAAAACAGCTTAAGGAGAACTAAGTCTCATCAAACATCACTTTTTTCTGAATACAGTTTTATTTGATCAAAGTAACTGTGTTGACATCAAATGCCTTGCAGAGTCTTCTAATAGGCTTATATGACATTCTGAGATACAGAAAGTAAAAATCAGTAATATATAAAATACAGGTATCCAAAGGTAAATGTAAATGAGATGCTTCTAATACAATGGAGCGTTTCCATGCAGATTCTATGTGGCTGGTTTTGGGCAACAGTAACACAGACCTATTTATCACAGCCTGGGGCATGGTCCTGCATCACATTCTGGCATACTCACTCAAGAAGAAAAGAGAAGTTGAAAAGTCAGTTATAAGACAGAAAGACCCAAATAAAAATATAATCAAGGAACAATTTTAGACCTTAAATAATGACAAATGAAAACTGTGCTTCACATACCAACTATCCAACTGAATACTGAAACAATGTGATTATCATCTACCTATTACATGCAGAAGATACTCCTTTTTTCCATTCTTAAAATGCAGTGAGATAATATGGCTTGCATACTATTGTCTTCAATTCCATAATCTTGTAATAGATGCAAAGTCTAATGCCCAATCTCAGAATATCTGCATAAGAGCTACAGCCTTGTAAAATCACTCTATTTACTGATTTACACTTCTTTAACACTCACAAGGAGGAGTTATTACAATTACTACTAGAATCCTAAAAGAAAAAATAATACTCAAAATTCCTTCAAGAAACATAAAATAGGAAGAATTAGAAGTTTTTAAAAAGCTCGTACATAGAACATCTCTTTGGATTCAGTGGTATCATCACACACATGAGATTACGTGCTTTTGGAGTTCAAATTGCCTGACTGCAGTATTTTTTTCACCAGTAGAACAGCTTTATGTATTAACAGATTAATAATTCTGCCTTAGTGTAACTTATGTTTGGATTTTATCATTCTACCATCCTCTCCTTCTCTTAGACAATTCATTTTGTTGTGGTACCATCTGAGAAAAGATTACAGGTTAACCTGGCAGCTATTAGCCAACAGCCAGCTTCCCTTTCAGGACAGCACCTCTGGACACATGGTCAGGCAAATCAGCTTGCTCCCTCCTGATTCTCCCCAGACAGGGGCACAAGTGATTCATCCCTTTTGACAGATAAGCTGCTGACATTTCCATCTCTGTTTACTGAGTTAGCTGACAGATTGCTGACATGATCCCTTTGTTTTCTCCCTATTCTCTTCACATTAGAACCAGAACTCTAGCAGGTGAACACCTACTCTCTGCTACAGAATGGAACACCATGTGGAGTCCACTTGACAAGTAGTTTCATTTTTAGAGTATAAAACTTAAGCACTCATGTTAAAAATACACATTGCAAAACTCAGTTTGACAAAAAAGTATCACAAGTCATGATGCTTATGAATTTCACATACAGATGTTATTTATCAAGGAACACAAAAGGTTTTGCAAACATTTCAGAAGGTACTGCAAAAAACACCTATGAACAGATCTTGATTCATGAAAAAATAAGAAATGAGAAGCAGTTTTAATTCTATAAGCTAAAGAATTTTGAATTTGGAACTTGCGAAAGGAAATGCACCTTTTTACAGCAAACAAGTGACTTAAATGGCTTCAGGAATGTAAGAGTCTGATCTAAAAGTTTCTCTACCTGTAAAAGAAGGACATGTTAAAATTTTTGTGCTGCTTTCCAGATCCATAAACTTTAAGCAAGTAAAACTTGACATTATGCAAGGGTAAAAACATAAAAATCTTAGTTATATATAGGATTACACAAATAAATCTTCCTAGGAATGGAACTTCAAAATCCCAACCGGACACAGAGAGAGGACAGACCTAGATACAGAATTGGCAGAATTTAAAAAGACTACTAGTGCTCTAAGAAGCAGAAAAAGCAGTGGACCCATAAACTTCTGACACCACTACACTAGACATTGCGGGACACACAAAAACATGGAAAGCTATTTGTTTATTCATTGTTCAGTGAAATTTCACTTATTTGGGGCAATACACTGGGCTTTTTTTCCACATAATAAATCATCATGGGCAAAAAACATACAGCATTTTGCATAAAGGTAGAATTGGCAGAATTTAAAAAGACTACTAGTGCTCTAAGAAGCAGAAAAAGCAGTGGACCCATAAACTTCTGACACCACTACACTAGACATTGCGGGACACACAAAAACATGGAAAGCTATTTGTTTATTCATTGTTCAGTGAAATTTCACTTATTTGGGGCAATACACTGGGCTTTTTTTCCACATAATAAATCATCATGGGCAAAAAACATACAGCATTTTGCATAAAGGTTTGTCTTACAAGGATAGTTAAAAACACAAAACATTCTGCAACATCCAACACAAACCAGCCTTTTAAAATATACTATGCCTTTAATATGCCTATTTTAATATACTCCAGAAACTGAAAAATTTCCAGTGTGCCCCCCCACTCCCTCTTCCCTAGGCTACCATTCCCATTTTTGCAGTTTCTTAGACCTGGTAAGTGTTGCTTACACATAGCCAAAAGAGTCTCCCTGTAAAAAAAGAAGCAATTCATTATAGCCTCCAAAATTAAAACAAAATTAACTTTCCTATATCCTTAAACTCCTTTCTCAATATATTTGTTTCTTGTCCATTTTAATGGAAGAAGGTGAAAAATGGCACTCAGCACTGGATCTGCCAAAACTTTACAATTCATGACACAACACCTAATGGGACGGTAGAAGAGAGTTGATTTGAAGAATATAATTTTAAAAACAGGCTGAGGGGAATAGGCAAATTTATCTTGCGAAATAAAGTAATTTTTAATTCCTATCACCTTCTGGGTTTAAATTTTATGTAGTTTTGAAAACTTAAAAAGAATTCTACAGGTCAGTCCTCACTCTCCCAGACTCGTATCTCCCTTTTTTTACAGAAAAGCAAGGGTTTTCCTGATTCAAAATGCCTTTCAGTTCATCTTAGGAAGAGAGACTTTAAAACACAAAACTGAATTTGGCAGAAATCTTTTTATATTTTATAAAATGGGGACCTGCGAGTAAATTCAATTTGTGGTCAAAAGAGACACAATGTTTCCTTCAAATGAATGGTAGGATAGCTCAAAGTGCCTGTAAAATGTGCTCACTGATGCAAATGCTTAAAACATTATCTACTGCCAGTAGCTGCACCACTGGCAGTAGACTACAAGTGCAGAAAATTTCTATCTACTATAGCAGAAAACTGACACTTTATACGCGCTTATAACTGAGGAGAAAAAGCCTAGCAAAAGGAATAGAAGCATTTTTAATATATATAACAATAAAAATCAAGTTTTAGACAAAAAAATTCATCTACTATAAAATCTTATCTTACTAAGAGCACTTGGATTTAAAATAGGAACTATCTAAAGCCAGGTTTAAGTTACTGTGTTCTCAATCTGCGGCATGCGTCTAAAGAGGTTTTTGTACTGGGTTATCTTTGTACTATTAACTATACTATGCATATTTTATCACCATTTCCCTTTTGACAGAACTAGGTCTCCACAAACACATAGGAATCTGGAAGCAGAGTATAAGTGTTTTAAAGCAAACATCTGAAATATAAATCTAAAACACTACAATTGGCTTTACCATTACTGGCCTTGTATTACATATGGAGGTTATGCTGGATTTTCTTTCTGATACTAGTATTGCAACAAGAACCCAAAATTTTAAGACTCTTTCTGAAAGCAAATCAAATTCTGTCATGAACCACTTTTTCTGCTTTGAACTGCTAATACAGCATGTAGGGAACATGCCCAAATTCTGACTCTCCAGGCTACGGACCCTTGTTGTGAGACCAAAGAGTCTTACTATTCATAATCCCACTTTTTAGTTAATTTAGGTCACATACAATTACATATGTATTTTTAAGAGCATTATCCAGAGAAATCATTGAAGTTAGTGATGTCACATTTCTGGCATCAGGATTTTCTGCATGTAAATTTAGGTGCTCCAACACCATCAAGGTCTGTGTCACTGGAGTTTTAACTCCATTTAGTGACCGTTAGACCAAATAGATCTAAAGGTAAGTGCAATTAAAAAAATAAAAGAAAGAAAAAACCTCACTCCCTGGTCTATTCAGATTGGTGATGTAAAGGGAGAATTAAGTAACAACCCAAGAAAAATCCTTATGAAAATGTATTTTTTTAATTCCCTGTGCCTTAAGTGCTTTCAGGCAGCTCAGGAAGGACCAGTCAATTTCTACAATACTAAGCAGAGTTCTGCTGTCAAGGGTGTATTACTCAAAAAGTCCTTCTCCATCTAGCTCAAAGCATAGAGAATTTGATTTCATTAAATCAAATGTATGCAATTAGCAGGGTAAAAGGTGAGCTATACTTCTGGAGCCAAGGCTAGCCAATAACTGGATCAATATTGTATAAAATGATCCCCTGCTCTTTATAAGTGATTTGACAAGTACAGTACCAGGCATTTTACACATGTTTCTGGCTGGGTGTCATTCTGCTCACTCAGAGTATTTATGTCTATGTAGATACTACAACCTGTATGTTAATGTCTTAACACCTCTGCTGCACATACAAAAGCTGCCATTAGTTTAAAGGAAATAAAATTTTCAGAAACAGCTATTTAAAAGCCCACAAGGAAATGCTTTTAAAATATGTCATACTAGATATTTGCTTTGTAGACTATGTTAATCTTCAGTGAAATAAGTATTTGCTTATATTATTAAACAACAATTAAAGGATGCAGTGCAGTGAAATTTATTAAAACACAGCTGCCAAATAAATATGGAAATTGTAACTGAAGCATCTTACAATATGAGAAGAAAAAATTAATTAGGTAGTAACTCTTTTAATAAATTGTACACGCATACACAAAATACAAACTTGATACGGATAAAAAACAACACAAAAAAAATTGCTCATTTACAAAATCTACTGAGATAGTTTTAAGTCCTTCTTGTTATTTGTAAAGAAACTGTTGAGGCTACTGCACCTAAAATTAGACTTACTATATCAGTTATATTTGTGTTCTTGGCTGCGACATCCTTGGCTGTGCAGCCCCTACACTGCACTCTCGTGTGCTGGTGTGGTAATGCAATAGCTCAGTACTGCTTGTATCAGTAGCGTGCAGTGTCTTCCACACAGAGATGCACCATGGGAAAGGAGTGACATAGCAGTTACCACCATGGGAGAGAGCTCCTTGGACCTAATTTTTTGCTGCTGGAGGATTCAGCAGGAAAAAAAACGATTAACACACCTGCAAGTGTTCTTTTCTGAACTGGCACTGTAGATCAGGACTACCAAATATTTATTTTGCAAATAAACCTGACTTAAGAGAAAGTAGTCAGACAAGCTGTTACTATCACACTATGCTTCAACAGTAATTATTCATAGAATACTAACAAAACACTTACTTTAAGTGGAAAGAATCTACTATAACTTCTCATGCAATTCCATCTTTTGGCTATAACAGGAATTGAGTTTCTTGGCTTTATCAAACCTATGCTTATCCTCCCTGTAATGACTGTGATCACATTGGTGCACTTCTGGCCCAAATCTAGTGAGCTATCGACATGGTGGTGATTGGTGAAAGACTGGAGTCAATAATCTTGAGTGTCTTTTCCAACCTTAAGGATTCTATGATTCTAACCGCATCTGTAATCTACTGCCATCACCTCAATCCTGCAGATGCTTCCAATTTTATAATCAGTTGTATTTATGCTTTTAAGGCAGTACCAGGAACCTTAAAATAATTTTTAAAACATCTGAATAATGTGCTATCTCTACTGCTATGCTACAAAATCAACATTTTGAAACCCTGGGCAAAATTGTTTAGCTGATTTTTGACTATAAAATTGTGATACTTATTTGCATATATTATGTTAGTAAAAAACATGTATTGAGGAAAAGAGGAAAGGGATTGATAGGGGATCACCTTAAAAACCAATAAAACAGCTGTAATCCACAACAATGTCTAACAATGGAAAAACTCTAGCTGCAGTCTATCTGCAATGTCACTAATGGTTGCTGTGGAAATAACTGTCATTAACCCAAAACTGAAAGCAGCAAGCATCTGGAAACTCATAGCTAAGCCTGCAGCATCTCTAGTGTTAAATTTCTAATGTAAAAATTTCTCACCCATAAATCATATTCTCTCAATCCTTTTCTGCCTCCCACCCAGCTGCACCTCCACCTACCCTACTTCAAGGCTGTACTGTTTGTGCAAGGTAATGTTCATTGCTGCATATAGTAAAATCATTCTACCTTCTGTTACCCAACAGTTCTTCTTTTTCAATCCATATCATTAATTGTTAGTCATAGAACTATTATTCATTCTCTGAACTCCTAAAATGAGATATCACTGATAGGTTTACATCCTTAGCAACTGCACATAATATGGAGAACTGTATTTTGCTCAGCCATATCATCACATGTTCCTATTTCTGCTTGCAAACAGACTCTTGTTGTTAAAGAGCAACAGGGTGTCAACGACAGGCTTCAACAGGGTATTTCATACCAGTTAATATGTACAGCATGTCTTTACCTCCCCAGCAATGTCACTAGTTTGAGTGACTGCAGTATTTCATCCCAAAAGTAGATTTTTCTACCAGCTAGTACCTATTAACCCTAGGTTCTACTATAAAAATATACATAAGGGCATATATAAATGGATGGGTTTGCCTTAAGTAATTCTGCCTCCTTATATGTAGAAACAAGTAAGATATGTTCAATTGTCTAAAATATTTGATTGCATAGTGATGATTACTCCTGTAAATATAGATGCTTATTTTAAAATTTTATAGTTACTATATTTTACTTTAATTATTTATTCAATGTTTCTTCATTTTACTCCATATGCAGAGTAAGGAATACTCCAAATAGAAGAGATGACACTATGACATTTTTTAAAGAAAATGTAATTGTTTCAATAGTCATAAAGAGATTTTATATGTACTACGAAAGAACGTGCAGGATATGAAAGAGCTTAAAAAATAACATATCTAACTTCACGTACATGTTTGCATTAACATACTTTTCTATAATAAAGGAAGAAGTTTTGGAAGACTTCATTCTGTTATAACAAACATGAAGGGAATTCAGTGATCAGCTGATCTTTCAACATAGACCCAACCTAGACAGACCCTCTCTCTATAAATTATATATATGTAATTTATCTCTTTCATAAGACACTAAAAGTGTTCATAAATAAGGAGCATCATAAGGTCAGAGAATTCTATAGCAGCACACTAACAGCTAACATCTCTGTAACTAAATTCTCCATTTGATAAGGAAAATATGTCCACTGTTCAAATCCCATGTCTTATTTTGTGATGGTTTGGGCCAGAATTGGCAGTGGATTTCTTGCAATTCTACATTCCTTTTAGGTCAATCATGCTTCAAAAGCACCACAAGGAATCCAAATTTAATACAACTATTACCTCCTTATACAAGGGGAACTTTTGTTCATGCTGTGCTAGAGTAACATTGTGTTCCATACACAAACCTAGCTAATACGGTCTGCTTTCCATCTCTATATATGTAATAATGTTAAAAAAAAAAACCCCAACAAAAACAAAAAACAAAAACAAGCCCAACAAAGCTTTATTACAAAATACTACAAATTTGCTCCAATTGCCCCTCTTTTTGTTGTTCTTTTGCCAGAGCCTCACTTTCTTAAACCTTTCCTAAAGAAAGTCAGAGCCACTGCATCTTGCAGACATAAATACTTTGCCTGCAAAAAAAAAGAGACAGAATGACTTGAGTTTTGAATTAGGGATATGAGAACTACAGGGGCCACTGTCGTTCCTTTCAGACTTCAAAGATAGCCAGAAAAGTACATTACCCTTTTTCTCAAATGATATTATCAACTCTGACAGCACATGGTGGTTTTCTGTAGACCTAAGTCTTCTGAAGCAAGGCAGAAATAGAGCAGCAGGTGAGATAGTGTTTCTTGAGGAGCACAGGGTAAAGTCGGGGGTCTGAAGGGATATCATTAATAGCAAAATGGGACTGAGATAACACTTAAACACGAGTATATATGTCTATACTTTTTAAACAAAGAAGATTAAATTACAGAGAGGACAAATTAAATAAATACCACTACCACATTACATGCCACCATTACATCTATGAAAATGGTATTCTCAGGTATATATGCACCTGCTATGCCAAGCTCTTCAAAACAGTACCTCTTCAGTAACTCACCTAGAAAAAGTTTATTTTTGACCTTGAGAGGTGGAGGATATTTTGTAGTACCTCCAGCTGAATTTGTCTGTTGAACATAGATACGTGTATATGTATTGTGAATATATTCACACAGTTGCATGTACAAACAGTTATCAACCTTTCCATTTCTCCTCCCATTGAAAATGCTACAAAAGTCTCTCTTGTTAGTTATCTTTACTGAAAATAGAAAAGGATTGTTTTTATTAGCAAATACTTTATTGTTATAATCACAGTTATCCATTCCTTTAGTTAGTTGTTATTGCCAGTGGAGATTATTCTCAGTCTTTCCCCAGTGACGCTCTATTTGTCACTATTCTGGGCATTAATCCAAGTCCAAAGATAGGAATGAAAATTATAGGCTCTTCCTACATAGCTTTCCTTTTTAGCAACTTCATGCAGGCTCCACATTAGCAACTTCTAACTTCTCTCAGATTTCTTCCTACATAAGTCATTCTCCAAATGGATCAAAAGTGGAAAAAATTCAGCTCAATGCTCAAAGGGATATTATCCTTTAACTTCTTACTGAAAATACTTATTTTTCCTTTTTTTTTTTTTTCAAATTCAAATAAAACTAGTAGATTTGGGGGCGTAGTTGTTGTTTACTTGAAGCATTTTCTATAGCATACACCACATTAATATCTGAGTTAAAATATTAATGGATTTTTCTCCACAGTAGTTCCATAAAATGAAAAATATTGGTGCCCTCATTTTAACAGTAGGGAACTCATGCACAGATAGCAAACTGCATGTGCAACATCATAAGAGAAAAATATGCTGAAATCAGGAATCCCTTTCTGAAAATACAATCCTTTTCATTCCTAATTCTTGTCAGTGTTTTGGAAAATAATGCTATATATTTTTACTGTTGTTCTGTGATATTAGTTAAATGGAGTGGTGAATGCTTTTTTATTTTATCTAATTCATTACACTATATTAATGTATAGAAGTTATGGGTCATGATTTAGCCTGCTAAATGTTAGCAAACAAACAAGTTGGAAAAGCTAATAATAGCATGTATTAAGTAACCAATAAAAAACAGATAACCAAATTACTTCACTCCTAGTCTGAATTAATTGACAGTAAGTCTATTTTGAAGCAAGAGACAGAACTAAGGCGTCACTGTAACCATCTGTCACATATGCTTTGACAAAGAGGAGAGATTTGTAAGGTACATCCACATCCTACTGCTAATGGAAAAATCTCTGTATATTATATGGAGCCTCTACATACCAGTAGGAGTATGTTGGGCCAAACATTGCTCTCTATATGTTTAACAAATCTCCTAGTTTATATCAAGTAGATACTTAAAAGGAGATCTACTGCTTTACTGAACTTCAATGGAAACTGCATTTGCATAAAGCTCTTCAACCTCTAAAAAAAATCAACAGCTCTTGCCAGATACTTCTTGGCTGCATTTCACAATGTAATGTTTTCATTTAGGATTAAAATTAGCAATCACATATGATTACAAAGTGAATAGTGATTGGGAAACAATCACCTAACTAAGATAAAGTATTAGGATTGTCAAATCAGAAAATGCTTCTGAAAGAAAAATAGAAGATGTTTGCAAATGCATTCAAAAGAGAAGCTAAATGGCAGGGAAGTCATTAGCAAAATAATAATTGATAAGCCTGATTGCCTCCTACTTATTTTTGCCCAAGCATTTAAAAATTACTCCTTTCCACAGTCTTTTCTAGTTTCTCTTTCTTTTTTCCTTCCCATGGCTAGTCCTTGTGGCAGAACAAAAAGTACCTGTTCTTCTACTCCTTCTCAAAAGAAATCAGTCTTTCACTTCCTAATGGATGCCAAACCTGCATTACTGCAGAACAAACTACAGGGTACATGTAAACAAGTGTGTCGTGTCTACAAACAACAAAAGCATAAAAAAGTAATCCATTACATCCTATAGGTTTATGGAATTGGTTAGCTCTTCTGTTATATTCATACAATATCATAGAGCATTTAGGAGTTTCACCACTGACTGCCCCTTGCCCAAGATTTCATCATTAATACAGTCTCTGTAAATCATATTTTAAAATAATGAACAAGCAAAAACGTTTGGTGAGTTTAAACTTTCCAAAAGGATAGCAAAAATATTCTGCCCCTTGGTACATAATAAATAAACTATTATCAGTTTACTACTTGTAACATGTTATGCCATAAATAAGTTGAATACTTACACAGCATCATTCAAACACCAACTTCCTTGATCAGGTTTGCAGTATCTTATCTCACCACTCTGCAGAGAAATAGAGAGAAACATGAATCTGAAAGTGGTCAAGACTCAGGACAGGCATGCCAGGAATGCCAGTTTACAAAGATGGGCCTGAACAAGTCACTAAAAGACAGGAGTTTGACTAATCTCGGACAAGATCGTCTAAATTACATAAGTTTTGTCATGTTTTTATAATAGGACACTCTATCAGTTGATTTTCTCTTTGTTTCCCATCGTTGATAAACCTTCCCGAGCACGGCGGAACGCCCCCGCTGGATCCAGCGGCCGTTCCGGGCATTCCCCCGCAGCGCCTCGCGGCTCCGCGTGGGCAGCGCGGTGCCACAGCGCCCCCTGGTGCCCGCTGTGCCGGGCGATCGGCGGGGTGGCGCTAACGCGGTAAAACCGCGCTGCTTGACCCTGCGGCGTGAGCTCCGCGCCGCATGGCTCGGAAATGAACGGCGTGAGCGTGTGCCTGAGCAAGAACCACTCCGCTCTGCAAAGAGCGGTTAAAAACAAAGCAAATGGAAATCATCCATGTTGTGTATTAGGGGTACAAGGGATTTGCATGCCTAAAGATGAGGAAAGGGGTCTGTTTATACTCAACAATATATTGTGTTCTAAACTAGAAGACAAACGTTGAGTAAATTGACCTTAGATTTTCAAATAAACCAGGAACTTACCATATTAACTGCAGCATTTTTATGCTACTACAAGTAATCAGTTCACCATCCATTTCGGAAAACACAGAAAATATATTCCTTAAAAAGGAAGGGAATCACACCATTGACTAGGATTCGTTCTGAAGGCATTCAAGGATTAAAGAACAAAAAGTACAGCTGAAACAAGCAGCACTAGTAACAGAAATTAATACTATAACACCTATTTTAATCCTTTGAAAATAAAAGCACATGAGCAATAATCAAAGAAATTTGGTTTACTTCTGTATAGGATCTGTTAAGGCAGTGCAAAAATACTATATAAAAGTTCTAGGATTGCACATGGCTTCACGTTATCAGCGAATCAGAAACACCCAGCAGAATACTAGCACATGCAATATTAGCATCTTCTGTTATAGCTCAGAAACAGAACTGAATCAATTAAGCTAACAAATGGGCAACACAGTGCCATTACACTCAGCATAAATCAATACCATGCGTGAGGCAAAGAAACTAAGAATACTTCATGAAAACACCTCTAAATATAGCATAAATATAAATATAAGCCTGCCAAGCATGCCTCTGTGGCCTTGCTTTTTGTTCTCTGAACATGAATGCCTTCAGGCAAGCTGATGGCTAGTAAGTTATCAGTCACTTGTGCCTTACTTTCTTGCCTCTAGTTCTCCCACTTCTCTTAAGATCCTTTCATCTAAAATCTGTTACAGCAATACTTCATGCAAATCCCAATTTTTGTAACTTCCTCCTTCCTTCTCTTTTCCCCTCAACAGGGGTAGTCCAGCAGGAAAAATGTGGTATCCCCTTTAACCCTAGACCCTTTGTTACACACAAGTACACTCAGCTGCTAACCCACAAGGTGTCACAGCACATCTTCGAGTAATTGGAATAGCAACCATTTATTCTCTTAATTACTTTCTCAGTTATAGTAAAGAAACAACAGTAGAACTGCTGTGATTCAAAAGGACACAAGGACAAAAACTTCCAAGCTTCTAGAAAGATGAAAGAAACTTCTAGGAAAGCAAATAACCAGTTCTTTTTGGACTCATACACCTTAGCTGAAGAGATACAGAGTGTAACACAGCAAGGCAGTTCTCAATTCAGAGTCATGAGTTCTTAGGATAGCTCTCCAACAGCAGTGTGCCTGCTCTCTAGGTTTCATTGTGATTATTTTGAACTAGAAGAGCTTCAGTTTTGATTTTCCCAGCTACAGATCTCATGAGTTAATGAGTCTGAGAGAAAAACAATGAGTTTACATTTCAAATTTGCCATAAGAAAAATTGTATATAAAGCTTCAATTTCTCCTAGTTGGTTTTATGTGAAGCTTAAATTAAATACTAGTATATTATTTGTCACAACCAACTAGTAAGGCATAGCCAGTTGCAGGTTAAGATTTTGTTTTCCCTCCATATGCTTCCTTTGACCATAACAGTGCAGGACAGGAGGCAGAAAATGTTATCACCTAAGACTGAAGCCCCAGGATCCACAATGAGAGCCATCAACACAAGATTACCAACACTGCCTACAGAAGACTTATCAATGATAAGCTTAAAGACTCTGTTTCTCCAAAACAGATATAGTACTTTGAACTTGCAGGACAGGAAAAGTTGTACTGATAACTTCCAGGTCAGTTATTTAGCTTTTGCCCACTAACTTCACAAACACTTATGAAGGCCAGCTTAGAAGTTTTAGGATATAAACAAACGTTTTCCTCAAACCATAAATCTTTTGAGTAGTTTCTGTAAAGCTCAATGCACCCTTAAGGAGACCAGGTGCTTGGTATTTATTAAGCTCATCAGCTAAGCAACACAGGCAGACTGCCCACAGCTGTCATATTAGGAGGTTGCACTCCCCTGGAGTCCTGATTATCCTTGCAGGGGGCACAATATAGCTGGACAGTTTCCACTCATTGCTCACATGCATCACCAAAGCTCATTTCTCAACAAAATCTTTTTTTAAAAAAAGTCCATAATCTCTTCCTGGCAGACTGTTATGCATCTCACAGCTAAATTAATTGGCTGTTGAAAACATTAGCCCTTTTTTTATATGTTTGCCTCAAAGACACTATTAAAAAGTAAAAGGTTACTGACCTTTTCTCAAAGGACTAAAGAATCTGACATTAAAGTTTCATGTGATTATAACAATCATTCCTTACAAAAAATGCTCTTTTTTTCTGGTTTTATTCCTTCATTTAGAGATAAAAGGAAATATAATCTTCTCTATATGTCAATTTGTATCACATGACTTATTTTTCTAGGCCTGCTTTGTGTCTAATCTTGTATCTTTAATCTTATATGGTTTCAGATGATTCAGATGATTCTTGGAGTACACAAAGAATTTATAATATTGACTCTTCTTTGGGTTTTTTAATGCCTTGTTTACTTTAATATATTTAATGCTTGTGAAAGATGACAATGGTATCATTAGCTGTTAGAAATCTAGTTCTTAAGCAGTAACACTGGCAAAGCAGAAGTTACAATAGCGTGGGCTTCTCCACAAAGCTCTGCCAACATGGTTCAGTGCCATCTCATCCTATTATTTATTACAGCCCAGTGGTGATGTCAGGCATGTTTGTACATAGTTTCCTGGATAATTCCTGGAGTTCTTTCAGGCAGCCATATTAACATCACGTGTGCCATTTTCCAATACCATTAGTACCATTGACATTAAGCAAAAACTTAGCACTAACTTCCCCAGCCACAAATTAATTTATGATTCCAAGATGAATCTGATCATCCCAAATCATTATTGCTTATATTTTCCAGTCACTTTATTGATAATTCAATTTAAGGCATGTTCTCTGTTTAGTCCTCCTTGTGGAAAGTGTTTTGCCATGGAAAATTTCCCAAGATACTCTCCAGTAAACAAAACACTCCCCTCTTCATTTTGTTCTTGTTTTATTGTGATTGCTCTTCCCACCCAGCCTTAAATTTCTGTGGATCTTCAGGATTCTCTTGCAGAATTTCTGCTTATAAATACTAAAGGTACTAATAAAGATTCCTTTTTGGCGATTGTTGCTCTCATTCATTTTGGCCTCTTTAGTATGTTTCAGCATTTCATGAAAATCTTTCTGTTTCCTTCTCTAGACACAAATTCCTTTGTGCCAATTTTTTTTTCAAGGTGCCATCTGTTTGTTTGGCTTTTTTTATAATTGTCTCCTGTGGTTTAATTGTGTTGGAATCCTTCAGGGCTCGATCCTGCACCATAACCAGAGGGGTAAAAAATTGTACAAACTGTCCTACAGCAAACTCCCAAAGAACATAATGTAAACAGTGGATTATGGACTTGCAGTGCACCCTGTAATTTTACTCAGAATGTACTGCGAGTCTTAATGCTAAGACTAAAACCGGTATTAAGCATTCTATACAATAACCACATTCCAAAGCACAACAAGAAGCACAGAGCAATCCAAGTAATCAAAAACTAATCTCATAGTGTAGGAAAAACATCTCTGCACAATGTTTTTGGGAAGTGCCTATTCCTTTCCTGAATTCACTGTTGCTATACTCAAAACTAAGCTCATAATGCTACTTGGAATCATGCCAGTGTGACCAATAAAAGCAAAATTCTTGGACTCTTAAATAAGTGGGTGCAACATTCAGGCACCAGCCCCCTTATGTACTAAGAGCTGCATAGTGGGAGCTTGACTTAAATTGTCAAAAAAAGCCTGAAGGATGTATCTGATTAATCGTAAGGTTATACGTGAGAAAGTATTATTTTCTAAGGTAACTAATGCACATTCCAAACAAGAATTAAAATCACATTATTCAGGACATTACTGTAGAGCATGTGAATGTTAGATACAGAAGCCTTGTGAGGAAATTGCTACAGTACTAAACATAGGAAGTCTGGCAGAAGACTATCTTGAAAATGTCCTATATGGTTTATTACACTCTGCTTTAAAACAGCTTAATTCTCTGGTTTTACACAGAATTCTTTATATAGTCCAGGAAAGAAAATAACATTGCTACAAATCACGGGAATTGCATCTTAGGCTTCTCAAAGTTTCTTTGCTGAGTCATGTCATCTGACTAGTCACACAAGAATACATGTCAGCTTGTAGCTAGTCATAGAGATGATTAGAGATTTTTTTGAAGGAGCTGAAGCTAATGCACTTAAGCTATTGAACAAAAATGTCATATATGCTCTTTATGTGCACTTTGTTCTCCATATTAAATCATATGCATCAAAGATCTTTAAGGACAAAATTACTGATGCACAGCACATGTGCTCCTTTAACCACCACAATTTATCCTAGCAAAGTATTATCAAATATAGAAGTTTTTAAGACTATAGAAAGGAAATTAACACGCTCTATTTTCTCTGCTACTTAGTTGTCATCTCTCAGGCATTTTTCTCCATAATGATTTAATCTTGTTGAAAATTTTGGGCCGACGTTCTGATGATGCCCTCCAGTAATTGGAGTAAGTTCCCAAAGTTAGGTGGAATCTTTTGACTCTTGTAGGCTCTACATTTTTTGTTCAGCCATACTTCATGAAATTAATGACTTTATCAATGCCTGTACTTCCTACGGGTTTTGGTTTAAGATGTATGTTTCTCTGTGCGGCTTGTTCCACGTTTCCAAAGCATGTTTCTGCTGGACGCTGCTTGGTCTCAGCTCGATATCTAGCGACTAATCTTTCCGCAATGTCATTTTGCATCTTTTAATTAGCTTGGCCTCTTCCCATACTTTCACTAGAACCTCAATATGTTCTTATCTGATTCCTCACTCTTTACAGCAGATTACCCTCCCTGAGGAGAATAGTGACGCCTTGCCAATAACACCGGTATTAAAAAGCAGCCACAGATTAGCAGCTAAGACATCGGACCTGTTTTTTGTTACACATCCCACCGAGAAAGCTTTCCTGGTGCCCTCGGGGTAAACAAGGATTGTAGAACTCGAAGTTTTACAAATTCAAGGCAGAGAAGCGCTTACTTTCTGTCGTGTTTCCAGCGAAGGGGCCGCCCGGAGGAGGGGCCGCCTCCTCGCAGCCCCCGCCCGCCCGTGCGAGCCCTGGGCGCTGCTCCCGTACCTGACG
>VXBI01007280.1:1186276-1225450 GCA_013397375.1 Toxostoma redivivum
GCCCGTGGGGCGGGGATGGGTGAGAGGAGAGGGGCACCGCGGCCGGTGGCGGCGGCTCAGGGCGACCGGGCGCTGGAACGTCCCGCTCCGCGGTCGAGCGGGCGGCAGCGATGGTCTTTCCATCTCTGTTCAGTTGCCCCCGAATTCGTAGGAGGAAGAAAGAGTCATAGGTACCGCGAGGGTGAGAAATGCGGTCTCGGGGGCCTCACCCGTGTGAGGCAGGGGAAGGAAGGGCGGCTGCTCGGCACGGCCGAAATTGGGTGTCGCGTGAGGACCAGAGCGTGGAGCGCCCCGTCTGCAGCCGTGCCCCATCTTCTGCTGCCGTGCCCGCTGCTGTCGCTGCCATAGCGGGTGGCCTTGGCTGGCCCGTGGCTCGCAGGGGGCCCCAGCAGGCGACCCTGCGAGAGGCAGACGCCTCCCTTTGACCCCTCCCGCGTTGCACAGCTCTCTGGCCGGGCTGGCATCCCTCCCTGTATGCGGGCCAGGGGCAGCCGCGGGGGCGCTGCTCTTCACACAGCAGCCGTTTCACCTGTGCCACAACTTTTTGTTGCCCTTTTTCCCCATTTAAACATGTCCCTTCCAACGGGGGAAAGGGACCAGGGCTTAGCAAAGCACGTTGTGTTAATTTCTTGTAATAACTGAAGAGAGGGAACTGGACTGTTCTATTCAGAGCAATTTCACCTGTACTGTGCTGTTAGCAGAGAGCATTAAAATTTCAGGAGAGAATGACAGCGTTGCTTCTGTTGCTGAAATCGGTAGTGAAATAAAAATGTAGCACAAATCTAGATAAGAAATAACTGAGGGAGAATGTCACTTATGAAACTATGTGATATGAAGAGGATAGGAAATAGTGGTTAGTTTGTCAGTGATGACACAAAAGACTTGGAGACACCAAGTGAAAATACTGAATGGTAGATTCAGAACAAATAAAAATACCTGTCTCTTCCTAGAGTGCGTATCAAAACGTGACTCTCACTGATACATGATATTGTAGATTCTAAAACTTACAGACTGTTTCAATAAAGGGAAAAATCAAGCAGCAGTCCATTAAGAAGTGTGATGCACCAAAGAACACAACCACTTTGGGAAGTCCAAAATATACAAGCTGAGGAAAGCTGGGACAGGAAAGTTACTTGCTAACTAGCTATTTCCTATGTTTTTATGCTTTTCCCTAGGCACCTTCCATGGTCATTGCTCAGAAATGGGATACCACACTAATACTGGCCTTTGATCTGAGGCAGTATTACCCTTCTTATGTTAGTGCAGCTTAAGGATTAAAGGTTCCATTTAAATGTGCCCTACTAGAGGCAGACAATCTTATGCTTGTCAGTTTGTGTCTATCTACAGATGACTTAAATTTTTCAGTAATTTAATTTTTTTTCCAGAAATTTTAGTGACAAGCATCTGAGTTTGTACTACCTGCTATGTATGTTAAATAGGCTTCTGCATTCATGAAAGAATGGTTTTACTTTCAAACTTAATACACAGAACACAGGCAAGCATTTTATTCATTAAATGCTTGTTCCTCCCTTGAATTTCACAGCTTCAGGTAAAATACAGTCTTTCTAATGCATAATTCTAAAATGTTCTCTGGCAGCACAGTGGTGATCTAAGGAAAGGGTTACTACATGTTTATTTAAAAGTTCTTTTATGAAGATATAAACATTAATTTTTGAAGCTACTGGCTATATATTGTACTTTGAACTTTGGTTATTTCCCACAGAAACTTTCTGGGACTAGCAGATTTTATAGTGTCATTAACTATTCGTAATTAACTAAACCATTGAATGGCACAAAAATATTTAAAATACTGGATAAAACCTTGGATTAGAGTATGTTAAGATGTTGGCATACTTTACTAGTAAGTATTGAATTAATTTCATTTCCCTGATTCAGGAACTTTTTTTACTGACTAATTGTATTGGCCAAAATATTTTCAAAAATACTTGATTCACATTTCTGCCTTTGAAACATGACTAAGAATGTCTTTGTTCAGCAGCCTACCTCTGGGTTTATATCTATTTCTGTCCTTCCACTTATTATTTTTCAGAGAATTACAGAAGATTATGGGTCAGACTTATACAGGAATTAGCTGCTTAATACCCCTTTGATTTCTCACTGAAAAAAGGGGATTTATTTATCAAAATACCTCTACAAATCTGAGTCTATGACAGTTTTTTAAAATCTTTAATAGACTATGTGCAAAATCGTCGTTCTCACCTATTTTTCTCATGTATAGTATTTTCCTTGTCTTCCTGAAATAGGTAGAAACAGATGACCAAATAGCCCTCCTTAGTAAGCCCAGGAATAAAGGAGGAAACAGTGATCTGGCATCAGCTGGCTTTAACATCATTAATTCAATCATAGGATCAGGCATTATAGGTAAGTCTGCTTTTCTTCACTATCTTGTATTCAGCCTTGTATATTCATGCATGACTATCCAGCTTGGAGAATAACACGGACTCCTTACTTTCTGCTGCTGTTTTTAAAGATTTTTCACTGTATTTATTTGCTTACTTTGCAAAAATGCAGAGGTATCAGTTGAGGCCACACCTTAGTGATAAATACCCCAGAGTCTCTTGGCCATAATGATCAGAGAAGTTGGGCAGGTGCTGACTGAACTTCATACTTAAGCAACACTTTGTCCACTGAAATTAATATTTTTGAGGTTTAAGCATGCTGGTTCAATTTGGGAGATTACTAGCATTTTTTAAAATCTGAATTTTTCTTTATTTTAATTCTCACAAATAAATATTTGGAAAGAGTATTGTAGAATCTCTCCTTTTCTGCTTTGCAGGATTGCCATATTCGATGAAGGAAGCAGGTTTTCCTCTAGGAGTACTACTTTTGCTTGTGGTTGCCTATATCACAGGTACTCTAAAGGCAGTTTCTGTTGCAAAGATAAATTTAGTCCTGCAATATTTTAGCTGATCTTGAGTTTAATTATACCTTAAACAAGTATATCTATGACAATAAAAATTACTAATTTTTTCATTACCTCACTAATCCCTTGAGCAGATTAGTAAAAATAGAGAATTACACTGTACAACATATGAAGCTGCTTTTTGACTGCATTTATTTTCATAAAGCCTTAGTTTCCTGGTCGAGGTTACATTTGAAAGTATGTTCTTATTTGTGCCCCCATGATCACCTGTATGAGTCCATGTTTTTATCTTAATTAAGAGACTGAATCTTGAGTGGGTTGTATGTGACTTTTTAAAAATAGACCACAGAATGAAAACTTTTGATTGTACTATGATTTTAAGTATTTTTCTTCCAATATGAGCCCATAGTTCCTGGGTTGAAAGATTTTGTGAGATTTCTCATCCTTGCTCTTCCTAGTGCCACTGCTTTTCTTCTTAAAGACCTTTTTTTTTTTTTAGAGGAGTGAAAGAAAGTGAAAAGTAATCAACCACAAGTTGTCTTATATTGTCTTTAACAGTAATTTTATATTTTAACAGATTATTCCATTATATTGCTGATCAAAGGAGGAAATCTGTCCAGTACAAGAACCTATCAAGAGCTGGTCAAAAAAACCTACGGTCTTGTAGGTTATCTAATCCTTTCAACTCTCCAGTTTTTATATCCATTTATTGGTAAGTTCACATAAAATAGAAATGTTTCACTTTTATAAGTAACACGCTTTTTCACATTACTTCATTGTTTTGCTGATTAAATATTAAGTACTGTATAAAGAATGTACTGTGTATGCTTCTTTGCTATTTAAAAAAAATTAAATTTATGTTGTGGGTTCTGAAAAATGACTGAGGAGTAATTAAATGAATTGAAGGATCAGAATAATAGAAATTAACTGAAATACAATAGCAGAAAAATTTGTCATCACACAGATGAAAATTAATGACAAAAGTAGCTAGAAAAATAGCAAAGGAAATTCTGTTCTAGGTTGAGTAGCAGAGCACAAAGCTGATGTGTCTGAAACAAAAGGAAATTATGAATTTAGGAGGGTACTGAATTCATATTTTTTCAGAGATACAATGTTACTGTAATTGGGGAAGCCACTGTTTAGGTGTTGCTAGAATATTACGTGCTGTGATTCCTCTTCAGAAGCATTAGTTCAGCCTCATACCCAATGAGGTACTAGGAAATTGGGCAGTCAAGACCCCTTCGAAGACAAAATAGTAAATGAAAAAAAAGGTATAATCTGGGCAGGAATTTTTTAGACCAGAAGTCTGAGATAAAGTTACAATCTGAATCTGTCCCCTGCTGTTGCAACATAATTAAATCAAATCTGAAATAATCTTGATATTTTCACACATGGGGCTGCATGTGTGAAGTCATCAGCTGATGACCTGAGATATCAAGAGTCTGGACTTCATGATCACAGTCACAGATCAAAATTCCTGTTCTGGGTCTGGCTACAGATATCTTGAGATTTTTAAGGGTGTCAAATAACTGTTACTGCAGGCAGCAGTGTTACACTTTTAATTATACTCCTTTATAAATCAACTACTCCATCAATAATACAAAAAAAGAATTGTAAAGGTCTCAGTCCTTACCATAGAGCTATGGTTATGCTCTTTTAAGTGTTTGAATTAATTTATATAAGTAGTGTTAATGACTTAAAATTTCACAAGACTGAATATTTATGTATAGTTAAGGTCAGTAACTAAATATATGCTGACTAAATGCTGGCAACCACAAGAGCATGTAGATATATTTTGTGTGTACATATACGCACATGCACAAATTGAGTAATTCTTAGTGTAACATTAGAGAAGAATGAAATAGGAGTGCTAAGGCCACAGCACTTACTAATTAGAGGGAGTCCATATCTGATATCTTAATCTATTTTTTCCTTCTTTTTTCTGGTTTAAAGAGTTAGCTAGTTTTTGTATGAGCTAGAAAGTCCTTTGCATTTCATTGCAGAATTGATTATTGGACTAGCACAGGAAATTTACTAAATAGAAACAATCATTTGAAAATAAACTGACAAAGAATTGGTATTTGAAACAAACAGTTTTAGAAAGCCTTTGTTATCCTCTTCTGAAGTAAGCTTATATGACCACTCAGCACAATGGCCTTGCTTATAAGCATTATTGCTTAGGTTGTACGTGTTAAAAAAAATAAACAAACAATGCATTAAATAATTATTTTTTTAAACCTGAAACTTAAAAGTTGTTGCTGCTAGCCAGAATTCATATTAGAGGGATAGTGGCATATAATCCTGAAATCTACAAAATGTGTGAATTCAGTGTTAATCAAATATTTTGGATGTGACTTGTACTAACAAAAAACTTCTTTTCTTTAAGCTATGATCAGTTACAATATAATAACAGGAGACACTTTAACTAAAGTTTTTCAGAGAATTCCTGGAGGTAAGATGCATTTAAAAATTTTAAGAATGGGGGATTATGTATCATATAACAGTATAGCATAAGTATTTTGGAATTACCTGTAATTTAGCTTCTAAATTACTCTTAAGTTTAGTTCAAATTAAGTACTTGAAGCATATGTTTATGAGGGGAGTTTTTTTGAGTTTGTTTTTTTTCTTTAATAAGCCTTTCCCAAATAAAAACTATGAATCCTAGTCCTTGGCTATCAGTGGACTCAGTGAAGAGACCAGATGCTTCAGTGAAATACTAAGCAGATAGAAGTGAGTCTTCCACAGTTGTGTATTTCCAAGGTTATTGGGTTTTGCAATTTTTTTAAGATATTTCCTATAATAATAATTTAAATAGTGAAACTATACTTCATCTAGTGAATAATTCTGGATAAGTTGCAAATCATATAATGAATTTAATGCTTCTTAACTCATGCCCCTTGTTTCCCTTCCTGTGCTCTAAGTTTCAAAGCAGCATCAGTGGAGCAATTTGTGTACCTGTTTGATATCTACTTTAGCACAAAACCAGCTAAGTTAAAACATTCTTCACTGGGAAAGTAAACTGAGAGAAAACATGTCTGTAGTGAAGTGGAAATGCGTATTTGTATGAACTGTTTCATTTCCACGGGAGAACTGTAATATTCAGCATGTGAAACCTGAAAGGTGTGGATGCAGTTTTAATTGTCACACTCTGTTGTTCTTTGAATACCTGATCAAATTGATTGTGACAGTGAATATCTAATAATTTATATATAATATGACTTCTGTAATAGAGGCATGGCAAATCTTATTACCTCTCTGGTAGAATACCTGCCTGGAAGGAGGTGGGAAAGCATTGTAATCTCCCAAAGAAAAGAGGGAACAGAGCACTGAACTTTCCATGTCAATTGCTGGTCACTTTGCAACCATAATTATTCATCAAGTATTCATTCAGGCCAATGATTTATGGTGGCCTCACTGGAACTTGAAGATGTTTTATTTTAAGTTGTCATTGGCCTGAAAAAACCCACCAGTTATGCAAACAAATCCCACTGATTACATGGAATATTCTAACATCATTGTTGCCTTCACATGGTAATCTACTTTGCAAGTGGAAGCTGGCTGATGGCAAGAAAGGAGGTGCTCGAAAGAAACCTCAAAATTACCTTATTTTAGGCCATTTCTTACAGAATAATACTATCCTAAACATAACAGTAATTGATGTCAACTCAAGAGTATCAAAAAATTCTCAAGACTAAATGGCAGAAAGAAGTAGTAAAATTTTTTACTTGCAGTCTCCCAGCCTTGACCCAGACAGGATGAAAGAGGTTAATACCAATCTATATGTAGGAATCCAGACTTTACAATTTTGATTTAATATATCCCATATGTGATGCATTTGGTTTGAATTTTTAGAATTCTTGTGTTTATGCCCATGCTATGCATGGCTTTCTCAGTGTAGTTAATGCCTAGTTTTCAGTGTTACTTAGGCTGAGTAAAGGGAATAAAAGCTTGATCACCAACAGTTTATTACTTCTGACCTTTCAAATGTAGCTAATATTTTCCTTAAGTTAGTCTCTTAAAGAAAATTATTTTCTTTTTTGCTTTAGTTGGGCTGGATAACGTGCTTACCGACCGTCACTTCATAATTCTTGTTACCACCATCATCTTTACCTTACCTATATCTTTATATCGAGACATAGCAAAATTGGGAAAGGTAAATCATAACAGCAGTTGATTTTTGGTTTGTTATTCTGTATGCCATTGAAAATAAGTGCCAGTCATAACTTTGTGTAAATAATATAAAAATGCATTATGCTGCTCAAGGGACAACCTTTCAGCAGCTTACTGACTGAAGTCAGGCTTTTACCTTTCCAGGTATCTCTTCTTTCTCTCATTCTAACCATTGTCATCCTGGTTATTGTGATGGTGAGAACAGTAACCTTCAGTCCACAAATGTGAGTATTCTTACATTGGCCACAAAGTGAACAACTGTTCATATATAATCTGTTATTTCATTATTGCATTTACCTGCATAGTTGTGGAACATGCCTGCTTTGGAACCAACAAATAATTGAAAAATCTCTGTCAACAGTAATACAAAATGAACAGCTAAATATACTTCATCCTTTTAATTTTTTTCTTCTATTTGGTATAAGCAAATTTAGAGAAAGTCTCAAAACCCCTAGAGATAAATGGGAAATTATGGATAACTAATAGCAGGTGGGTCCTGAATCAGCATGTGAGATTGTCTGTCATTTGAGATTTTTAAATTTTTTTTCCATTATTGTCAGACTACCTATATTTACAGTCATTAAAATAGATACCATCTTAGGAATATTTCTTTTTCTGATGAGATAAATATAACAAATTAATAATAAATACAAACACTGAGAATTTTTAAAAACAACATAATAATAAAATCTTTATTTTGTCATTTGAGAAAACAATTATATAATATGAAAAACTCTTACAGCACTCATACTCTGAAAATAGTATTGGACATTGGAGTGTTCTGGACAATTTAGTACACATAAGTATGTGTTGTGACAATATTTTTATTATTATATTGCAAGAAAGTGTTATGAATCTATTATTTTTCCTTACAGGCCTAGAAGGGCTGTCTTTTTTCTTATCCTTTAAATGTATAGATATATTAATAAAGATGACTAATTCTATTTCTGAATGTGCTTTTTTATTTATTGGAACAGGTTTATATGGTACTTTTTATGCCCTTATTCTCTAAGTAGATTCTTCCACCAGGATTGTTTCATCAGTGTTAGGCACAATTGTTCATTTGTATTACTGCTGTGATACATGGGCTAATTGCAGGGTATTCAGGTTTGATGGTAGGAAGATGCCTAGAATAGCAGTTTCTTAAGTTGTAGCAGATGATGATGTCTATCATCCACAAAATCTGTCTCTCAGAACAGTGTGGAACTTCCCTCCCCACCATATATCTGGAGCAGCATGTTTTTCACACTGTGTATCAAAGGGGTTTTTAAAAGGTTAATGTCAAAAGTCCCTGTTAAAAAGGAACAAGCTATATATAATAGTTACTGATAACCTTGTTACTATGGTAACATTTCTTCACAGTTGTGATGCACTGAAAAATATGAAATGCATGGTTTTAGTTTTTCTTACAGTGCATGCTGTTTGGTTTTGAATGATTCTTGAAGTTTTACTTCTTAATTCTTTAGAAACTTCTATTTCTGCCTTTATACTTCTTGTTTTCAAAAATGCATCTAGCAAGTTGGTTGATAAACAGTTGGTAATTTTTTTCCTCACCAACATTCTGTTAATATCTATTTCTACAATCTTTGCTATTTTTATTTTACAGTTAGATGTAGACATATACTTTAATTGTTAAAACTCTCTTCTGTTTTGTTGTATAATGGTATGACTTTTTTTTTTGCAATGAAAATATAGAATACTGTTATATTTAATATGGGTCTCATCACATTACAACTGAAACAAATGAATTAACACATTTACTGTGAATCCTTATTAAAATAAAATACATTAGAAGTCAGAGTTCCCAAATAGATTTTTAAAATTATTATTATGAAAGCACAGTCCTTGTATGTGTCATACAGGAAAATGATTTGTACAGTCCTGGATAAGGGCTTGATGGGGACAAGAATATTTAATCCTTACAATTGTTATATGGCAGAACTGATTATGTGTCTGCCACAGATGACAGGTGATTGTCAGGAACAAACTAGACAATTCCATGGTTTCCCATTCCAATCCTTAAAACTATCCTTTTCTTATGAATTCTTCCTAAATGTGTATGAGTCCATTTCATATTGGTTGCTTCTTGGCCTAACCACAGTGGATATGGTCAGCAAACTCTTTATGCTTTTTCAAGTGCTTGAAAAACACATGTAAAAAAGCTATATTTTTTTCCCCCTTTGGGGATCCTTTCTATAAACTAAACATGCACAGTTCCTTTAGGGTTTCTCTTTTTGTAATTTCCTATGCTTCTAATCATGCTCAATGGCTGACTTAAGTTTTCTGCAAAATAAAGTGGAATCGTGGTGCCCCACTTGCCTGGGATATTCCCTCTGAGGAGCAGGAAAGAAAGACTGATGTGTCTTAAATGCAAAGTGTTGTAAGGTCCCTTTCAACTGTATCCCTTGGGGATTGCCATGGCTCTGTTTATGTAACCTAGTTTGATGTTAGCCTCTTTGGAAAATAGCATGATAGCATGAATGTTCCTTGAGTTTGCAGTCTAGTAGAACTACCAAGCATGAGGTACTTTATAGAATTGTTTGCTGGTGAATTTTCCTTTCTTTCATACTCTTCTCATGAAGTTTGGGATTTTTTTGTTTGTTTCTTCTCCCTGCCTTGTTCTTGTGAAGCCTTTTTTTCTCCTGCATAACTGTAAAATTTGTCTTTACAGAATTGCCTGCTGCTTTATTAGATGATTTCTCCATTTACCAACATATTTATGATTTTTCTTTTTTCCTCCCATTCTCTAGCATGATTGTGTTAATTGCACATTTCATGCTTTCCATTAAGGACACTTTTTACTTTTTGTTCCATCATTCAAGTCATTGCTGAATACATTCAAAAGTACTGGACTCTGGTCAGGTTCCACTGGAATCCCATTTGGATATCTTCCCGCTTTCATAATTACTTTCTGAGTAGCAATCAGTTTTAATTTACCTTTAGATTTTTCAAAGTGAACACTTCTTCCCTCTTTGAGAGGTACAAAATCATTATGTGGAAGTGATAAATTTTTTTTTTGCTTAAATACAATCCATGCTCTAGTTGAAAATTAAATCTCTTATTTGGACAACAAAGCAATAAAGGATATTTTCTGGAATAATCTGAAACTTTCTGCAATTTTTTAGACCATCAGAGAAACAACAAGATTATTACTATTTTTAAACAGTAATTACAAGGTTTTGAATGTTGCTTTTTTGTTTGTTTGTTTGTTTTCCTCTTTATTTGTTTTGGGTTTGGGGCAGGTTGTACAAGGACGTTTTCGAAATGTTATTATCACGTTCTCATGAGAAAACCAAAATGTATTTAAGATGTGGGATTACTTGGTTTAATTTCTTTCCTTTTATTACAAATATAAAGCTTTCTTTTTTCCAGTTTTGGTTTTGATAACTATCCTCCATTTGATTGTTGTTAACTGAATGACATAATAAACCTGCACATAGAATCCAGTGTTCTGGATTATTAAGAGTTCATTCTCAGTATTTTATGTTGGATAAAAATACATTTTGACCTGATCTTTATTCCCATCTTCTAATGGCTGGATATTTACTTACTGTGATCAGAAAATATAGGTAAGAATTATTTCGAACTGCAAAGTGCAGCATGGAATAACTTCATGCTTCAAACCTGAAATTAGCATTCCTTGCTGTAAAAAGAAGTATTTTATGTAGCTTATAAAGAGGGATCATTTTAATTAAATTTTTTGTTCTTTAGCAAGAATGTTGTGATGTTGGTGTCTCCATAATACATAAATGTCTATGAAAAACTTCAGGAGCATCTGCTACACATAAAGAGGATGTGAGAATTACTCAACTGGCAGCTGAGCACAGGAATAAAACACCAAGGGCTCAGGAAAAAAACTTGAAAGTAAAAAGTTTATTCTTTCCTTCATATAAAAATCCATTAGTAAGCAAAGATAAACTTAATGTGTAATGAAATTAAAAAAGCCAAGTAAGCTACTTTGTATTTACAGAACTGTTAAATAATTCATTGAGGAAGAAGAGTAGAAGTAGCTGTATCTAAGTTGGGCTGACATAATAGCTTTGCCTTATCTGTGTTCTTTCACAAGATGACTTTGATTAATATAAAATCCAAGGCTCATGTGAGCTGTACTCATTTTCTTTCCATTATATTGATTAAAGTTATATTCAGCATCTATGAACTTCTTAGTATCTTTAAACTTTTAAAGTTCAAAAATACCTAGAAAGGCATTTTACCTTAGAACAGAATTAAATTGAAATGTTAAAAGTAATTTCCTAAATGTTTAAATCATTGAATTAAACCTGAATGAATCTGTGAGATGATTCTGGATTATATTGATAACTGCTGGCTGCACCTAAACTTGGCGGTTTGACAATGATCTTCAATCCAAAACACTGGGAAGTCTTTTGCTTATTCCAACCTGTAGCTCCCCTGTCAAAAATATGACTTTGTTCCTCTCTAGAAATCACCTTTCTTTTTTCAAGCCAGTGTTTCATAGTCACAAACTGGTTGAGATCAGGGATATTTATTTATCTTTCCTTCATTAAAAATGTTTTGCTTGTCATGCACTCTTCTGCTGCAGCATTTCTATATAAATGACAGAAAAGATTTTTGTATAGCATTGATCTTAATATGAGGACTATTATGCTGCAAGTGTTTTACAAGAAGTAAAAGATAGGCCATCTTAGACTGCTGAACAAATTTGCCCAACTCTTACTCATGATCTGGATGCTTACCCTGTTAGGATGTTTTATCCTCTACCTGATTCTTCATTTGTTCTTCTCAATTTCCCTGTTCTTACATAGATAAACATGAATATTTTAAAAAGAATTTAGAACTTGTTAATATGTTTATTATGGTATATTTTCACTTACATATACTGAAGACTGAGTAAAGTTTTATTTTCTTACCCTCTAGGTCTTCGTTTCTAGGCCTCACTACCTTCAGTCTCTGTCTTGCTTTTGTCTTAGTTTTAGCTAAGACTTTTTTTCCTGTATGGAAACTCCCTTAGACTGCCTTTTTACTCAGTCTTTTACTGTTTTTGTTCCAAGAACTACAGGTAAATTACATCCCAGGTTTTACTTTGTGTTTCAGCTTCTACTATATAGGATAGATATATCATATACATATCAATATATCCATACAGCTGTCAGCAAGTGCATTTAGTTCAAAAATGTATTTCTTCTCTTATCTTTCGTTGTTTCATCCAACTAATAATTCTTCAGCATGAAAAAATCTCCTGTTCATGCAGGCATAGCCTATGCTTTTATATACTGAGTGAGAAACAGAGAGCTAGCTGGTTTTGTCATTCATGGATTTTCACAGCTAATGCTATTCTTGCATAAGCAGCAGTTAAAATCTTCCCCTAATAACTCCTAACAAGAATGTAGGTCAGAACAAAGGTCCCCTCAACAAAAAAATCATCTTGACCAGTGGCAGCAGGATTGAAAAACCACAAGAAGTTATCCCGTATTCTTGTGATATTCTTTCAGTGTGTGTATGCATCTGCCTACAGAGATGCATCTGTTTATATGAGTGTGTGTATATTTACTTTGACAGGTGATGTTTCCGTTAGCTGCCCTTTGACTTTGAATGATTTTATGTGATTGATTGTTCACTATATGGCTCTTCCATAACTAACACCTACTGTTTTCTGACACAGTTTTCTCTTTCTGAGAAGTCTTATTTTATATAGACGCTTCCATGTCATCTGCACCTTTTCCCAGGAGCTTTTCATAAGTCTTTGTGTTCTGCAGACTGAACTTGGGGGTAATTTCTTATTGATGTGATCACAGTTCTAGAACTGTTGACTCTCAGTTCCAAACACTCAGAAATGTCTGGCTGTGTGCTTTCACTGCATGAGATCCCTCTATTCCCATTATATGAAATGTTTTTCAAAGGACATGCAACACTATATGAGTTACTGAAGAACATAGCACATCTGTACCAGGATACATTGCAAAAACATTACAAGCTGCTGGTATTGTTCAAATCAGGGATCTGAAATTCTTCTTCTATTCTGCAACTAGAATGGAAGGAATTTATCTTCTTAGGCTGCTAAAAACGCAGGATTTTTTTTCTTTTGGATTTTTTCCCCCAAATAATACTCCTAATCTGATTTGTCATTCAGTGGTAAAGCAAAGCAATATCTTGGTCTTTTGCATATTGCTAGTGCATAAACTAACACTATGCAAGGAGAAAACCAGCTCCTGTGATTTGGGTTTTTTTTTAATTAATTGGCCACTATATTAAAAATGTTTCAAGTGAAATTCATGTACTTTTTGAATTCCCTTTTTAAATATGTATTTGTAGGAGCTCATAATATAGCTATAATATTGCACAGAATATGCTGTTTTCACAGAAATCAAATGTGTTTCAGGCAAAAGCTTTCTTTATTTCTGTGCATTCAAAAATATTTTTGTTTATAAGCTATTAGATAATTAACTCAATTATTACTAGGAAAGAGTCAAAGAAAACTGATAAATTCTGCTGTCAAAGGAAAATATAAAACAAATTTTCATTTTGTATGTTTATTATCAAAGCTGACCCCTAGTGGTTACAGAATGGAACAAATGTACTCTTTATTTTGAAATATGTAGTGTTAGCTTCCTTTATACTCTTTTTATTTTGAAATATTATTGCAGTTTTTCCAATCAGATCTGAATGTTTTCCTGAAAGATACCACATTCAAAATTATTAATATTAATTTTCCAGACAAATCACTAGGTATAGTGATTTGAAATCAGTGGCACTATAATATTAAAGGAGGTTATATAATGGAGCAACAGCAGATAGAGAGCGTCAGATCTCCTATTTCTCAAGACAGATACCAGATAGCTCTATTTCATCCATAGTACTTTACATCTACTTGCTGAATCTGAGGATATTTTAGGAGAGCTATATTCATCTGCTTAAGGCTCCAAGCAGTATGTTACAGCAGTTCAAGACAATATACTGTACCTGAGGACAAAAAAGGGAAACTTGATTTTATATTCAGGTTCTGTTAACTTCAAAGTTAAGCTTCACAACCACGTCTTAAGAGCTGACAAGCTGCTCTAAGTCTGAACTGAATGTTCATTAGGTACTTAAAATCTGGGTTTCTTAATATGAAAAGGAGGTATTGACTATTTGAACTCAAAAAATAGTAAGATACAAATTCTGAAAGAGGAAAATGTGACTTTTTTTTTACTTTTAAAATTATTATTACTTTTATTTTAATCTGTTTATTTTTAGGGGCTGGAGGTGCAATTTAAACATTTGAAAGCAATGAAACCTGGCATAACATATGCCACTGCAGCTGTCAAAACAGGTAGAGGGAGAGATGACCAAAGAGAAGGAGAGATAAAGCTGCCATTGGCCTGAGTGCCATACTGCTTCCTAGGGCAGTAGGAAAAGAGTGAAAAGAGTGTCTTAAGGCCTCAGGTGGCAGCAGCTTTCCCTCTAAATAAAAACAGAGCAATCAAGGTTAGCAGTAGCCAACTTTTTAAGAGCAAGCTTCACTGGATTATTTTTCATTGTGTGTGCTTTAATATTACAAATTCAATATTTAACTAGCTTATGAATTTCATTTGATGTTTTTAGCAAATTGTATTTCTGGAAAAGGATGTTTTGTGTCCTTCCCTGTTTTTTCATTTTGGCTCTTTATTCCAAGATTAAGTTCATGCAGTAAATGTTTTTTAACAAAGTTTGCTGATGGTCCTCTTCTAAGCATTGCAATTACTACAGGTCCAAATCTGTGAGCATATCTTAGAGGAGAATGTGTGGGGAATATTACATTCTTGCCTGACTGTAAAAGTCTCCATGTAATCTCTTACAATTTCTTATATTTTTGGGAAGTAGCAGAATCTCTTTACTATGAGGAACAGTTAGAAGAGGTGTAAAGAAAGGCAAAGTCCCTTACTTGATTTGTAGCCTAGTAAAATGGTATCTCTAGACTGCTTGGATTACATGCTTAAATGCAAAGGTAGAAATTGCCTCTAAATAGTCAGAGGATGTTTTCAGTTGAGATAACCTTAGTCAGAATCAGTAACAGCTTTTACCTTCTGTGTTGCTGTTTCTTGGTATATGCTGACTTGAAGAGTTTGTTTAAAAAACTGACATTTTTGACTGTAAACACTGGTTACAGAAATACTGAATCAAAACAGGGGAGATGAGAAAGATATCTCTCTGGTTTCAGCTTGTTGATAAACACTGGGGCTATTTCAGAGAATTCTGGAGATCTGTCTAGCAGCAGTTCTGTATTACAGCATGTTACTTGAATAATTTTTAATAAATGGTAGTTGAAAAGAGGGTAATTATTTAAATGTCTGTTTTAGACCCAAATCAGAAAATGCATGGATGTTTGCAAAATCAAATGCAGTACAAGCCATTGGAGTGATGTCATTTGGTAAGTGTTTTTTGCTGGTTTTGCTGGGTTTTTTCCTAATATCAAGATCAATTGTAAGAAATTATTTAATCTTTGTAAGAAAACATTTAATATTTTGAACCAAGATTTTTTTTATACATATTCCTGTTAAACTAGTGTAGCAATAAAAAAGAAATTGACTGAATGATCCATATGAATGTCATTGTTACTGTGTAAGACATTAATCTCATCTATTGTCCATTTGGCCCTAGAGGCTTGCCACTTAGCAAAGACAGTGTGCACATGAGTCCAGCTCACCTGTGCAGGTCATCCTGAAGCCCCTACATCAGTGGGTTCATCTAACTGATAAACTGAGGGAACTGGGATCATTCTGCATTCCCTTGGGTAACCTCTAACAGAAGAGTCCTCATCCTGAAATCTGTTCCTGCCTGCAGGATCTGGCATATTATTTCTTGTTAACGTTGTGATAATCTGAGGCCTACCAATGATTGCTGCTGCCTGAAATGGATGCCACATGAAGTCTGAAAGTAGCAAATGGTTCTGTAGATTTAAAAAAACCCAAAACTTCTCAAATCTGCTGCTGAGTTCTTAAGTAGAAGAAGATCAGGAAGAGGAAATAGCTGTGGAATGGAGATGTGAAGGGTGGGAAGTGGCATAGTATTTAAGCATAATGTAATCAGAATAATCTCAGGATGGATATAAACCTTCATCAAATCAACTAAGCAAGCAAAGGTTCAAACCATTTATCTTTGCCACTCATTGCAAGATTAATGTTTGTATTTAATAATGAGTGAATTTAAATTATGCTGTGTCTCTATGTGTTTATGCATGAATTCATACATTTGCTTTAACTGTCATGTGTTTCAGCATTCATCTGCCATCATAACAGCTTTCTAATATATGAGTCTCTGGAAGAACCCACATTAAAGAATTGGTCTCGAGTCACACATATGTCTGTGACCCTTGCTCTTGTCATCAGTGTAGTATTTGCTGCCTGTGGATATATGACTTTTACAGGATACACAGAAGGTAAACTGCTTGATCCCTCTGTTTTGGTGCTTGCTATGATCCTTAATTTCTGCCTTTCTGCCTGATTTTTTCTGTAAACATCTTAGTGACTGTAAAAAGGCAAAAATTAGAGTATATTTGGGCAGAAATGGGACATTCCTCGTAGTTACCCAACAACCAAAATGGGGTCCAAAAATGTGAGCTACATGCTAATAGCTGTCAGATTCTTAAGCATAAGCCTCACCAGTGGAAGTCCCCTCTGAATACTTTCATCATTCTTACTCTGAGGACTACATAGCTATGATTTATTCCCATGGTCCAGCAGCAGTGAGCAGTAAGAACAAAAATTCCTACAGGGTATGTGGTATATATATGTGTATATTTTCTTACATTTTTTTCCTCTGTGTATTAATGCAGCATCCTAGAGTTAGAGATATTTCCTATCTTTGCAACAGCTGTTCTGGTGTTACTAATTCTACTGTCCTAAATATAAATATATATAAATATATGTAATCAATGTTGCATCATGCTATTTAACATCATTTTGTTGAAGTGAAAAGATATGTTCATAAGAGCAAGGTATACATTGGTTTCAGTGCATTAATTTCCTCAAGGGAAATACACATTTCATAATCAAGCATATTTTCTATTACTTAATAGTAACATTCTGGATTGTAGGAGGAGGCTTCCAAGCTTTTTCCTTTTCTGATGAGCAGCAGCATTTAGTTGAGAACAGAGAAATTGTAGGATGGGGACTCCTGGTTTATCTGTTCTTTTTTCCTGCCTCAAGTGCTTACTCCAGCAGAATAAGTCACTGTCCTAGATGTACTGTAGGTTTGGCTGAGAACTTTCAGGTACAGGAAGCTCTGACTGCGCTTCTCCTCAGCTTATGACTTTTGTGTTAGCAGGTTCCATCTCACCTTCTATCTCTTGTCAAAACCTTTTGGCTGTTTAAAGTACACCTTATTGATTTTTCAGTGCCATTGTGATCCCTAAAGTAGTAAATCATGAGACAGCATCGTAATTGCATAAAAGAGAACTGATAGATCATCTGGTGACTGTCTTGCACTGTCTCTTGTGCTTCACAGATCATTATTACAGATTCTTTGTGGTAAACAACAAGCAAGATGATTTGAATTTTATAGTGATGCTTTTGTTTTTAGATATAAGAAGATTTGCTAGGTAAAAACCCATATGTTTATAATGGGCTTTTGGGGTCAGAATACTTGAAATTCTTCTCTACAGCTCATTAGCTGTGATTAGATATTATCAGGGAAATGCAGTTCTCCACAGGTAACTCTCACCTTTTTTAAAGTAATTGTTCTAGGAGTTTTTAGGGAAAATTTGTCTTTTACACATAAGCTTTCTTTCTGAATCTGTCACACATTTATTTAATCAAACACTGGCACCTTATAAAAAAATCTTTGTTACAGGAAAGATAACAGATTACAAACTCTGATATGTATATTTTAAAATATTTTTTGAAGATAAATGCTACTTGAGGTAAAAACACTGCTACCAGCAGCATAAGCTGAAAGTTGTTCCTGGACATAACTTGTTACTGAAACTAGTTTCTAGTTATATGTGAAAAGAGGAGATCAGAAAATCTCAGTTACTCTGGTAACCTACACTTCAAGTTGCAAATACAGGTAAATAATGTGAAATTCAGGCTAATTGGTGTTTTCTGTACCTCAGGAGATATATTTGAAAACTACTGTAGAGATGACAACCTTGCCACATTTGGAAGGTTTTGTTATGGAGTTACTGTAATTCTGACCTTCCCCCTTGAATGTTTTGTGACTAGAGAGGTAAGAATTTATTACATTTTGCCTTTACCAGTGTTGTTATATATTAATAATATTGTCACATTATTATACATATTCTAGCTACATACATTTTGAAGTCTATGATTAATCTGTGATAAATAGCAGCATATTTTATCCTGCTATGTGCAATGAGTATGGGGGACTAGTTGTACTGTTCAGACAGTGGCCATATAATGTTGTTTATTATATTAGTCAACATTATATTAATAATTACTTAATAATATCAGGACTGCTTAAAATTCCACGTTTGACATAAATGACATTCAATTTCAGTCTTAATAGTTTTGCTTTTTAGAAGTATGTCCATATAGGAAATCCATTAATTCAGTAAATAATTTTAAGCGATTTATGATGTAGTGAAAATGAGAAAATGATAAAATGAGGGAAATTAAAAAATGTAGGGAAAATGAGTAAAGAGTAAATCCTAAAATCTTACAGGTATAATTAAGTCAATTTGGCAAGTGTTCTGCAACTTTGGCAATGATTGTTATGAATTATTTTCGGAAGCAGATGAAGATGTTTTCTTAAAGCGAGGCAAGTAAAATTCAGCCAGTGTATTCTCACCCATTCCTTTAGTTTCCTAAGGTTAAAGGTTTGGAGTAAGCTGTTTGATAACATAAGGAGAAAAATCAAAGTTTAAAATTGTGTTTCTGTTTCAGGTGATTGCCAATGTGTTTTTCCATGGGAACCTCTCAACAGTTTTCCATGTTGTTGTGACAGTAGTTATCATTGCTGTGGCTACTGGTGTATCATTAGTGTATGATTGCCTTGGAATAGTTCTAGAGCTGAATGTAAGTGAACCTGTGTACTCTTTTATTTAATAAATCATTTATTAATAAATCAGAACTTTGTAAAATCCACAGCTCTACTGAAAATCCTGTGTAATTTGACATAGTCAACAGTAGTTCTACAAGAAAGAATTACTGCTTCAAAAATAGATAACTAAAGGTGAAAGGAAGTTCAAGAAGTAAAAGTCATATGGTTAGGGAGGGTTTTAGAAGTTTTGTAGATAAGGCAAGTGGCTATGACTTACCAAATGTTTAAGTTGCAGCAGAAATCACTAAAATACTCATCCAAACTGTATAGTGGTACTGAACTTGGCATTTCTTTCTGTAGTCCCTGCTTCTGATGTAGTTGGCAAATTACTAAACACTGGGGCAAATTTTAGTGACTGCCTTGTGCCAAAGGAGCTAAAACAAAAAAGGGAGGTAGAAAGAACGAACCAGTAGTAGTGAGACCACAGAGATGGTCATTGGAAACATACGGTTCTCTCAAAAGCAAGCATTCCATCAATGCAGTGATTTTTTCCCTAAGCAATTAGTCAGTAGGCAAGCTGATATCTTTATTCAGTTACAAATGGAAGTTGATAACCAGGCATTTGCATGGGTAGCTCTTACCTTGTGGGTTTTTTCTTTTCTTTTTTAAGAGAGAATTTGACAATACAGCTGTATGTATTTATTGGATGTAATAATGATGCTCAGGAAGATTGTTCAGTCTTGATATCCAGCAGTAGGGAAAAATGAATAGACAGAGTATTTACATGTGAAAGAAAGGTGATCTGTCTTTTCAGCTGGGTTTCTGTCCAACAGAAGAGCTGTCTTTTGGCTCTTCACTACAGATGGCATTTGATACTATTTCCCTGACCCTGCTTATTTACTCTTTCCCTGCTTTCTGGTTTTAGAACAAAACACAAGCCATTGTGTTTGCCTGGTGATAATTCCCCAGGGAAACAATTGGGTCATATGGGAGTCAAAGGGCCACAGAGTTTGCTTTGCTATTGTTTTACTGCAATGCTGGTTTGTGTTACTTCACAGACCTAAATCTTAATTTTCATGGAGAAAATACTTAGTGGCTGTACCTATTTCTCAGTCTATACTGATCACTGTTAAGAGGTTCTACCATACAAATATTGGAACTTTTGTAAAAAAATGGTGATGTACAGTTATTATTTAGGCTGGATTACTATCTCGCCATAATTAAATTGAAACATAGTGTTTGTTAAGTATGTAACAAAATAAACATTCAAGCTTTCTACATAAAATTGCTCCTTTTGACATGTAACTCATATGCCAATCTGCAGTGGCTTTACTATAAAAAGAATCTTTAAAAGTGCTTTTTGTTTGTCCCTTCCTAAAAGAGCATTTAAAAAGGAGCTGAATTTTTAGTGAGAGGAAAGGTTCTACTCTGTCAAAAGGAGCTTTGCTTTCATAGGGAAGTCAACCTAAATTGGGTTATAAATGTCAAAACTGATCAGAATTCTTTGAACTGCTATATGATGCTTCCACTTTTAAAAAAAATTTATTCCTTTTAAAGGCAGTGTTTTATCTAAACTCCCCCATGGAATTATCTTAAATATTTTAAATCAGTTCAAGTGCTGAAGAACTATGTTTGGACTTTTACTCTATCTCTTAAGCTGAGAAACTTCGGGTAATAGGATTAAATGCTTCTCGCAATGTTAAAATATTATTCTGTATCAGCAAAGAAAAACCATTTATTTAAATCCTCATTATTTGAAATAGTTTAACATATATTTTTGCATATTATTTGGGACTTTGAAAAAGTTTTCCATATAGCAACACAGGAAAAGGCCTTTATCCTCTGTTTTTACTGTTGCACCAGTCTAATCACAACTGTTTAAAAATTTAGGTTTTTGTTCTGCACATCTAAATAAACATGCTTATGAGGTTTTTTCTATTGCTCTTTCCCACACACAGGGAGTTCTGAGTGCTACCCCACTTGTTTTTATCATCCCATCTGCGTGTTATCTAAAGCTGTCCAAGGAGCGGTGGAACCATTCAGATAACCTCATATCCTGCCTGATTCTTGCTCTTGGTGTGCTGGTGATGGCAGTTGGGTTTGTCATGACTGTCTTGCATCCTCAGGAATGTAGCCACGGAAAAGAAATGTTCTACTGTTCCCCTAGTAATGTTTCTTTACACAACAGCACACTTCCACCATAGGTAGCACACAACCTCCAGACTAGATCAGGCACATCTCGTAGTGAGCCATACATCACAGTTTAAAGGAGAGTGGAACAAAGATTTTTCTTGTTTTGAGATGCACTAAGGATTTTAAACTGTATAGCTGTATTTATATACTTGATTTTATGCTGCCATCCTTTTTCTGGTAAGACTTCAGTTTTAACTGTTGAAACACAAAATCTCAGAGGTGCCTTTCAGTAGACATTACTTGAATAACTTGCAAGCCTACCAAACAGGTTGCATTTTTTAACTTAATCTGCAATACTGTTTAAAAGCTATAAATTAAATATTTTGGAATATCAACCTTTCCCGTGTTTCATTGATTTAACTTAGTTTTTATTAATTTTATAATCTTTCATGTATATTTATTAGCATACTATAGTATGGGAGTTTATTGAAGTCTTGAGAAAGAGTATGTCTGGATCTCTTGTGTATTACAATTCTGCTATTAAATCTAAAGACCCTTATTAATTCTGTCTTTGATTTTGCAGTAACTGTTTTTTAGAGCTGAAAGCCTCCTTTTTACTGGATCTTGAGTCAAAGGAAATTTTGTATTCTGACTGAACTGTAACTGAAACAATTTAATTGTAACTGTTTCAATATGTGGTCTTGTAATTGAAAGATACTGCACGAATAAATCCACAAGAGTGGATTTAAAAAGATTCAACTAGGCATTCTTGTAAAAATTTCAAGATTGACGAAGAAGGAAATTACATTGCAGCTCAATTCTTCCATTTATAATATTATTCATTATTTCTGAAACTGAATTTAAACTAACATTCTAAACCTGATTATCATTCTAGTCCTCTGTTTCTTTTCAGTATATGACTAATGATTTTGTCATGGCTTGTCAAATTTTGGTGATTTGTAATGTTTTCCAAAATTCATTTAACATCAAGGATTCATGCATATATGTGTATAAATATACATATACACATAAGTATATATAAAAATAGATTCACGTGGACTAATTTGAGGTTGAGTAATATGAGTATCCTCAGTCATATCAATACTGTCATTTTGAAAATGTTTTGTTACCAAATCAAAATATGTACTTGAGTTTATTTTTGCATTATTGTGATCCTTGTGGTTCCTTATGCCAACTAGATGCATAATGCTACTTCATTTTTATGCTGCTTAATGGGGATGGGTTTTATCTTCTTGCATGACAAAGCTATGTCATTCAAGACTTCCAGCTTAACAGATCTGTAAGCAAGGGTCACTAGATGGTGCTAATACTTGTAAGAATCACTTTTTAAAAGCAGTACTTCCAAAATAAATGCTTTAACTATTACTGGTTTTTTTTGTTGTTTATTCGGTTTTGTTTTGTTTTTGTTTTAAGTTGTAAAACAATTAGAGAGAAGCGTGAGAATTACTCTGCTTTCATTTCTCTACATAGTGTCAGCTTTGAGGGTGATAATTTATTTGCCAGCTACCTGATAATGTTCACAGAAAATATTTCTCATCAGTTTAGATTTAGTAATAGCTGATTTTTTTCTCAGCTATGGGTAAATTGTTACCGAATAGATTCTTCTATGCCAAATGGAGTTAAACCCAAGTAATATTTTCTTGTGACGGCTAATGAGATCTTTTTGATCAATCATAATTCTTTCATGAGCTTTGTTGTTCTTTTTTTTCTGATTTTTTTTTTTTTTTTACTTTTAAAGTAGGTTACCTTGTTTCAGGTATTAATTATAAACTGTCTTTGCTATAGAGAGTCAATGGAATAATTTCCATCTCATTGTACTGAGTCTGTGTTATTGAATCATGTTTGCATGTCCTTTATGAAGGATGAGTCTTTCTGTGCTTTTCTACTTTATAAATTAAAATGTAAAGAATTTTTTCACTGTTCTTTTTAATTTTTGAAGTGTTAATTCTGAAGTAGTAGTGGTCAGCTAAATGTTTTCATTGCTGCTAAAGCTTCTTTTGCTCTTAGAATTTTCTTTTGCCAAAACTAATTGAATTCATGTAATCATAAAATCATTCGTGAATTCGTTTCCATTTGTGAATTTCCCAGGTGATGATGGGGGCTCTCCCAGCCATAAGTATATTGAAAATTATAAGTTGGGTGCCACAGATGCCAGAATTTAAAGTTTCACATCAAAAGCTGGTAGTGTGACTCACTATTTCCCCATGTTCCTCTCTCCAGCTGAGAAGGCATTTCAGGACACCAGATGTACAATTACCATTCTCACAGGAGCTAAGCAGACAGTTTATGTATGACTTTATGATGTGGGAAGTGCAAAGTATTTTCTAATTTTTTTACATTAATATTCTTATCATCAGCCTACTACAGAACAATAGACATCTTAAAATAATAGGATTTTTCACAAAAGGATTAGTGTCTTTCCTGAACTATGTAGTTAGCTGTCTTCCAGAGAAGAGAGACATCCCTAAAGAGATGGATCCCTAAAATTAAATTCTGAAGGAGGTAACGTATAAGACAGTACCATAACACAGTGTTTTCCAGTATTTTAAATTAGTGGCATGCTGTATGTTGGCACCAAATTTTTATAACAGTGCTAGTAGGCCTGCAGTGTGAGACAAATGGTGTTCTCATACTCCCATTCATTTATTTAACAGTGTATATTAAATCTGTTTCCATTTAATGACTGGGCAGTGGAATAGAATATTACCCTGTCTAAGAGCACAGTAATTCTTAAACTATGCAAAAATATTATTATACATAAATACTCATTTTATGCTGAAATCATATTATCCAAGAGCAACCTGTAGTGTGCTCGTCCTTCCAGATACTTCATAACCACCATGAAGCCTTCCTGGAAAGGTGGGACAAGTGTACAGTTACCCAGTTATCACAGGATAATTGACATTTTCAGTCTTTCAGAAATCAGATGTAATTTAATCCAGATTTTATAGAAGAGTAGGCCTTGATGGTGAAATGCAAATACAGAATTGTTGGCTATCAAATTGTTGCTGGTGGGTTCTTGGTACTTGTCCCACCTGTGGGAAAAGCATGTGGATGCAGCAGTCTTAAACCAGCTCATGGGAGAAAGGAAGGGGATCTAGACCGCACAGGTATGTAGCACTGTCAATTTTCTTAGGTTCAGCTACAAAAGCAGTGGAAATCCCTGGCAAAACGTGCATTTCTTCCTCACAGTCTCTCTCTTCAGTCCTGTGTTTCTAGTCTATTGCATGAAGTGGTTTACAGGGCACTGCAATAGGAAAAGACTATGAGAGTGAGTAAGCTGGATCAGTATTGTGACTTTGTAGGTAGAGAAGAGAGTGTGAAAAGCTTGAACAGAGGGAATGGTGTAGTTGTGGATCCTGTGTATCTGCAGGTGCTCTGAAGGCCTGTGCCGTTGTTCTTAGGGAGAAATTACTCATTGTGAAACTGAACTAGGGAACGCATTTAATTTCACACATGAAAAATATAGCTAGCATGGCAGAGATAGCTTGTTATTTTAAATAAGGGATGAATATTTTTATCTACTTTATGTGAATCTCCAATCTTGTATTGCCTAAGAATAACAACAGAAAAATAGTAATAATTCTGCTTACTGTAAACAAATGCAAGCCTCTGGGATTGATTTAGTCACCTCTGTCTACTCTGAAGTCCACTGCAACTATTGCCTAAAAGGGCAGGGAAATGTAGAAAGCTGCAAGGAAACTTGAAACAAATCTTTCACTTTGGCAGCTCCTGCTGCTATTAAACATCAGCTGAACCAGAAAGTTAACATAAGCATTCAAAATGCAATAGAAAATAGATAGGAATAATAGATAGGAATACTACATCCTCTAATACACAGATAATTCCATCCATAAAAGTAAAGAAGTCTGGACTTTTTGAAGCAGAATTTATTCTAAAAGATCTTTTAGGTTCTGTTGCATGCTACTTTATATTATTAATTACTGGTAGTCAGTTCCCACCCTCTTTTATTAGAGTGCATTTCTTCCTTACATGGATATTCCATTGTAATTTTTTTCCCTTTTTTTCCCTTGTGAAACTTGTAGGGTGCTTCCGAAAGGGCTTATATCTTAAAACTAAAGCAGGATGCAACAAGAAACATTCTGAAATTTTAGTAGACATCAAAAGAGGAGACTCCTGGAACCGAGTGAGGAACTTCGTTGAAAACTTGCAAGTACTCTCAACTGATGGGTTAAGGCTTTCAAAGCTAGAGCAAAAAAAAAGAAAACCCAACATTGTTCTTGCTGTTCTTCAGTTAGATGTAAACTGAGAACTCGAAATGTGTTTGTAACTTCAGGCATTTTAAACTTTCCAACACATCCCCTCTATAGCCATTCATTATTACATGAATTCTGCTGTTTCCTCTAGTATGATGCTAATGCATGACTCGTGGGAGCTTTTACTAAATATGTAACAGATAAGTCAGTACAGACCTGATGATTATCCAGGTGTCACCAGCAATTGGGAAATTTCGTTGTTGTTTTAGAAGCAGACCAGCAGATGGTGCTCCAAAATTAGTTGCATCGGAACTGAGGTTTCAGTTAATTTTTGTTTGTTTTTATTTGTTTGGGTTTGTTTTTGTTGTCCATAGAATGGCTATTACATGCATTTCTTCATTAAATGAAACTATGAATGAGTAGGGAAAAATAGAATACCCAACACAATTTGTGGAATTCTGTCTCTGAATCCTGACTGGGTTTTTTTCTAGCAATAATTTTTGGATTTAATTTTTATCTTGCTGTATTACTTAATTTCAGTTCAAATGCTAACAGCTTTATCTTTAAACTCTGGTTTTTCTCATAATCAGACTGAGATGCTTTGTCTTGTAGATTTAAGCATAAATGTAATAATATTTGGAGGGGGGATGGTAGATGCAGGTGATGGTTATTAACTTTTTTTAAAACTGCAGTGATACACAATAAGGCTCTTAAGAGCCTTGGGAATTTTACACACAGTCCATTAACCATAAAACCTTCTGCAAATCAGAAAATCCAATGTCAATATTGTGTTCAGAAAATAAGCATTGGCCTGTGTTAAAATGCAGTAAATTCAATATACTCTGCTATCCTGATAACTCTCAGTCCGTGGTTGTGACAACCTGTTGACATGCTGTATTGCAGATTCTGTGAATGGTATGCTCAGGTACTTTGAAACTTGGCAGCAGTCCTTGCTTTCTTGGATATTTCATGTGCAGACACCTTGATGAATTCCCACTTCAGTTTATGTTACAGAGTGTGAAGATGAATCTAACTTGGGAGCTGTGTAAGCCCCACCCAAGGCATATAGTCTATTTTTAATTAAATATATTGGCAAGTTAATGATGATGTTTTGTTTGAATAGTAAAAGCTTAACACTGGAAGTAATTGCCTTGAGGGAGCTGTAGTGGAATGAAGAGAGAGATTTGATGAAAAATAAAAAAAGTGACAAGTGGTGTAGTGGTGGTGGCATTTTGTGCAGGAGGGATGAATTAGATTGGTCTTTGGCAGGACAGGCATGTTGTGTACAGTGCTAACTTGTATATCAGTGGAGACACCTACGGAATTCACAATTAATATAAGGAGTCTGTGACAAGTAACAAAGTTTGAGCTTAATGATTTCCAGGAAAATGCAAGTAGTGTGCACTACACTGGAGTTTGGGAAGTAGAAATTTTATATGGGCATACACAAAATCAAAACCACCTGTGCATTCTTTGGAAAGCAGAACATGCAGCCTGGAAACAAGAAAAACTTGCAAAACAACATGCAAATAAACCAAGGTATTGGTCTTTGTCTCTTGCTGCTAAGCCTATTGTCATACACTTAATCTTAAAAATAATCTTTCCATTAGTGTTTCAACAAATGTGTCAGGGAAGAAAATGTAACGACTTACCCTTTCTCTATTAGGTTGCCCATAAAAGAGGGACCTTAATACAAGACTTCAGAAAAGCATTTTCAAGTAATCACAGCTCTCATAGTTGATCTGCTTTTGCCTTGATTAGTTCTTGGCACATCTGCAGCATCCATGAGAAGCGTGTCTCTGTTAGGTTTACTGATGTCAGCTTCTCAGACTGCTGCATTTCCAGCAGAAAAAAAATTAATTGCTGAAATGTAAATCAGGATTCAATTCAGAACTGTGTGCACATACATACAATGTGATTTTTATGGAACTTAAATGTATGACTCAAAACCTTTGATAAACTGAGAATGAATAAGACTACCCAGAAAGTCCAAAGCAATTCAAAGCAGTTCATGGACCTGACTGGTAAGCTGTAGGTATAGACAGAAAAAGAAAAGTATTTTTGTAACTGCCATGTCACAGTAATCCAGTTTATAAGTTACATATGCTATGACATGTCTTTGAACTCAAAGCTGATCAAACAGTTTTCTATTCCTCAGCTCTTAATCAACTGGCAGCTGAGGCTCCTGTATGTAGAATATCGTTTGCTTTCTCAAATACAGCAGTGAAGTAATTTATTAATGTTTTTAGTAAACAGACAGGAATAGTAGTTGTGTGTACTGATTTTGTGGACTGTATGAATTACCTGAACTTCCATGGCAGAGTTAGGGACAAGTACAAGCAAGTAATTTGTCTGTACATCGTGAGTCTTTGAATACGCCTGATACTCTGTACTGCACATGAAGTTAGAGCTGCAGCTCATGTGCAGGCTGAAGACAAGGCCATCCATTAGAGTCAGTCTACCCCAAGGCAAGATGTTTTGGGCATGTTCTTATGAAAGAGGTCAGAAGCTCCTGTGAAAATAACAAAAATTATGGTGACTAAGTTGAGCATAGCCATAGATCTTTCTCTGTCACACTGTCATCTTTTTCTGGTTTTGATTGTTAGGGCTTTTGTTGCTTTGTTACTCTTGTTGCATAAGACATTTACTGTGCTCCACATGATGTTCATCAGTCTTCTTGTTCCAGTGAAGACTGTGTTAAAACCTTATTTCCTTCTCTGATTTCATAATTGCTTTCAGATAGTTTTATTCACATTCATCTTTGGCTAAGAGATGACATCATCCTTCTCTTAAACTGAGTGCATGTATTTACATTTTTGTTGATCTCATCCACAGCAGACTTGGCCAGTCAGAAAACCAGCATGAATATGCTGAGATGGAGATCATGGGGCTGAGGGTCATGGAGTTCAGGCATGCAATTGTTGCTGACTGCTATTTTTCTGTAAAGAATAGGAGACCGCAGTGACACAGGCTCTGAAACCTCTGGCAACATGTAGTGGACAAAGACAGCAGTAGGCTCAGAGCAGGCCTATACAAGCCTGGTGATTTACCATCTGTTTTGATAACAGCTTCAACAGGAAGCTCTTTTCACCTGTTGCTTGTGTGCTACCTAACATATGCTGTCCCCCACACTAAATTGGCCTTTCAGGAAAATGCAGTATTGATTATTCCAAAACCTGGCTCTTGCAGTAGGTTATTGAGGCTTTGGAGAGGGGAGACTGGTCTCTAGATGAGAGGCCAAATGACACAGAATTGGTTATTTCCACTATATCCATGAGTTGGCCCTTGATGTCCCCCTGGACAAAATAGAGCAGTGCTCTGGCTTTAGGCATAATTTGTGTGCAAAATATTTAGCATTCAGGGAAGGTTGCACAACACCTCCTGCAACTGGTAGACTTACAGGTAGCTTTATACAGAAGGTATGGAAAAGAATAGTAGCTGGTACAGTCCAACCACACCAGGGCTTGATCTGGCTCTTATGTTCCTGTCAAATTTAGCAGTATAGACACAGGCTGCCTTGGTGACGGATAAAAAGTGTGTGATAGGTTAAAAACTGCCTGTCAGCAGTGTCTGGAGATGCTACTGTCAGCAGGCTGAAAAGGACTAGCCTAGACCTCTTTATGTAGCCCCCACTTAAATAGGCAGACTCAAATAAAGTCTAGAATTATAGTGGTTTTGTGTTCTATCTGCAGAGGGCATTCATACTGTTCAATACATCATTACTCTCCAGTTGATAGTGAAAGGATTATTTATGGTTATCTCAGTTAAGGGTGCATGAACCAGGAGCTTTATGATAATTGGTTTATTGAGCATACCAGTCTTCTGTGAAGATTCTGAGAACCTCTGGCTGAGTACCTATGAAACAGGTGAAAAATGTGGTTATGAGAAGAGTTGTAAAAGCTGGTCAGACATTTTCCTAAACAAAAATACATTTTACTAGCTGAGCTAGTTTTTAATTTTAGTTATAAAGCGTTTTAAATTATTGTTGTTAATTTCTAACCCTTTGCATTTTAATAATTTTTACTAATAGTTTGTGCACCGTGCAAAATGCTTAAACTCCTTAATAAAGCTACTCCACAAAGCTTGTACTGAACTTGCAGAGAGTGGTAAAAGTTACAAATATTAAAATTTTGGAAAAGACATAATGAAATCAAGCTAGAATGTGGAAAGGTGATATTTTATTTTCTTGAAACCAAGAAGTATAAGAAGAAAAAGATAATTATATCAGGGCTATTAATCAAATATTTTTCAAAGCATTTGTTTTGGTTTTAAATTTATTATGAAAGTGATTATTGTTTTTGAAGAGGGGAGCATGCCCCTTTGGCAGGCTCAGGAAGTATCTTTATAAAGTATCTCCTGATCCTGGAAGTGGCAAGGACAAGGAATGTAGACTAGCTGGAAGAACAAGTCTGATAAATGGTAACCCAGGCCCATTGTATCAGACAATGGCAACTGCTGTATAAACACTGGCAGAGCAGTATTAGTCTGCGCAAGAGACAAGCTGAAGCACAGAACACTTGAGAACCTATTCATAATATAGCTTTTGATCCTTGAATGCCTCTGGAAGTGAAGATGACTGTTAGAAAGTTAGCAGTCTAACAGTTGAGAATAGACCTTCAAGAAACAAAGAAAAAGGAACTGGAGCAGTATCTGCCTCTTTTTGAGACCAGGCATTCTATTTTTGGGGATTTGCTCTTAGCACAAACTATCAGACAATATTCTAGGAAGTTTGTATTCTTTATATCAAAGCGATTATGAAGTATATAATGGCATTGAGATGTCAGGAGGTCATCCTTGACAGAAAACACACCTGGATTGCAGTGCACAGAATTGCTAGAACTGCAGTTTCCTTTCATGTAATAATCCAGTGTGTATTCATGAAACTGAGAGGGACTGAATGGTATATTTCAACTTGCACTGCCTGAAAACTCTCCCCTTGGATGCATATATTTCTGTTGTCTCTTTATACTGTGACAAGCTGCTTTACACTGCTTTCTCCTCTGAGCTCTCCTTTGCTCTCTGGCAAACCTAATTGACTATTTCTTAGTGGAACTTAGATAATAAATATTTGAGTGTGATCATTGCAGATGGTGTGCTAAGACTTGCTGCTCTTAATCATATTTTTAATACTGAAACCTTTCTGCTTATTCACACTTCCAGTAAAAGGGTTTATGAGCCTTATTTGAGAAGTGACTAGGGTTACAGTGAATGCCAGGTGGAAGAAATTCAGGAAGCTTTTATTACTGACTGACACATACCTTTTTCTGTAGAATTTACCCATCCTTACAATGGGCTCTATGATACTGGGTTTATGGTGCCTAATGCATGTGTTTAGGATGGGGATACAAAAAGTACTCTTAGGCCTGCTGGATCAAATGTTGCTAAAGAGATTAAATTGCAACAGTTACCTGACTTTTGTACGCCTTTGGGTAATGAAAGGGGGGACTGGAGGAGCTGTTGGAACTTGCTCTTTGTTCTGAGTTTGGCAAAGGATTCTACCCATCTTTTCTGTTTCAAGTATTGCAGATTAAACGCGGGTACTATTGAGGACAGATCTGCTGGTAAAGTAGATCTTGAAGCAGATGAGGAGTGAGATTTCTAGCAAAAAAGGGAAAAGGCATTACCACTCCATGTCTTTACTATGAGTTCCCATGTCTTTACTACCAGTTCCATGGTGGTAACCATAAAAGTTAAATAGATTATAATTCCACTGTTCCAAATAGGTCACATTTTTCATCATGCCTACTATGTAAATTTGAGATTTGACTTCAGAGGCATTGAGCTGACTTACAATTCAGTTAAATATCTGTGTTTTTTCATTGGATAAGTTAATAATCTCTGGAAAGTATATTTGGTCTTGATGAGACTTTTCACATAAAAATGATAAACTGTATACAAAAGCTAAAACATATAGTATAATCCAGTCCTGTGGTTTCCCTATAATTTCCAGCATGCTTTTTTCTTACCTTTCTTTTACTAGCTACTAATTTTCTCCTTTAATAATTTAAATCCTTTCTGTTAATCTGTAACTGAAGGAGACTTTGCAAATGAAATGGTACAGTTCTAATCAGATGGCAGTCTGCTATGGCATTTTGCTATGTGTGATTCTCACTGCTATCTGGTGCAACCTGGAGAGATCTCTGGAAAGGCCAGCTTGCTGGATAAACACAAGAAGTAAGCTGTGTTGCATAGGATTTAAGAAATATTATTTCACTTCCTTCTTTCCAACATCAGGTTAAAGTTCTTATAGCTTAAGCACATTTCACATTCCTAGTGTTCTGTCGTATCATACTCAACTTGGATACCTTTTCTGTGCTGTACTCTTGGTTTTTACTTGGATGATGTTTGATTTCCTATTCATCAGTCATCAAAGTGAGTTTCCAGGTTTTAGTCTTTTAGCTACACATAATTGCCGGAGCTCTTAAGAGAATATTCTCTTCACAGTGACTGTGATAATGAATTCTGAATGCTGCCCTCACTGTCTCCCCCATGTTCTAGTTTGCTGAAGATTGTAAAGGGCTTATTTTCTTATCTTAAACCCCAGATGTCTAGGGCTCTTAAGTAGAACTATCTTTCAGTATGTTTCTCATGATTTAATTTAGAGTTAAGAGAGGTAGTTAAAAATAGAAAAATGGACATCTGTAACTGTACATCTCTAAAAATGGACGTCTGTACAACTTCAATACATTACAAAACTTGTGCCATGAATTTGTTCCTGTAGCTTTGTGCTCCTTAACCATGTAATCTGTCCTTGCCAGACATTTTAACCTGTTGATTCTCTCTGTCATCTCAGTCTTCATGTTTTATGCTGAAAAACACCATGTTTCCTTTTAACCTTGATAAGCACAGTCTATATTTTAAAACAATTTCCTTCTGCCCTCACAGAAATCTAGTTTCTGAGCCACTGTGCAGATTTATCTTCCCGTTCACTTTAAATGTTTCAAAAATTTTCTGCCCTTGGGCCAAGGATTTTCTAACGTGCATCTTGAATTACTTTAAACGGGTTATACAGCAAGGTTCTGTCTGCAAAACCAGGAGACAAGAGTTCACTTAAAACATGGTTGTGTGACTCGGCTCAAATTGCTATAATTTTGATCAGAGTCTATGATTGCTTATTTCTCAAATAGAGTTTCATAAATGGTAAAATAAATAAGAAATTATGAACTATTTACGGTGACTGTTTATTTACCCTTTCTTTCCCCATTCTTTTTCCTGATTCTGCATCTGGGCAGCTCTATCCTGTTTCAGTCTTTTCTCTTTAACTGTTTGGCCTAAATACACTCTGATGTGTTAATTAGCATATACATGTTTATCTTTGTGAATCTTAGTCTGGAATGAAGCCATGAACTTGTATTTGCCTATAACGGCCTGACTTTAAAGGTTCAGCCCAGTCAATAAGCATTTCATACACTACTAGAGAGAGATGAAACATCTCCTTGTCCTGATGCCATCTCTCAGGCACACTGGCCTCAGAGTTGTTAATGAGGCCATTCAGCATCCCACTTTACACAGCATCTAAAGTCAATACCCTAGTAAGTCATTCAGCAGAGATGTAATTTACCTTCAGCTCTTTGAATGTTTAAGTGCTTGAAAGGTGTGGTGCATTACAATGTAAAAAATAAGACCCAAGGCAAAATCTTGAAATAATTACAGTAGGTTCAAAGAAACTGCATACATCTATAGCACTCCTTTACCTTTATTAAAAATGGGGTCTTGCTGTTTTAAAGTCTGACTTCCAAATATATCTAAAGAACCACAAAACGTGAGAATGGCCTCTCAGTGTCAGTCTGAATGTCCTATCAAACCTGGTATCCTTTGTCAGGCAATGTCCAAAAATGGGTATTGGGGGGACATTAGAAAAGGAAGGGAAAACATATATACTCCCAAAAATATTCCTATCATCAAGCAGTCTGTGGTTCAGGAACTTCCTGAGCCAGAGATGGTGCTTTGTATTTAAGAACTCTTGATGAATTTCTTTACTGTTAACTTTCCCAGTTTTCTCCAGGAAGAGACAGGGGAGATAAAATGAGTGCTCTTTTCATTTTCTAACCTTTATTTTTGAGTAAACCATTGTCCCCATTCCAGAAAGTCAGAAATAGCTATAGTGCTGTTATAGTAGCTCAGTGGCCTATAGTTCCAGTTAGAATGATAATGGCAATTTCACATCTCCTGGCACAAATGCATGACACTGGAACTACACATTGGTCATGGAGTGGGACTGACTGATGTATTGAAAATCTTTTTGCTGTATTTAGTTGGGTTTTTCTTTCAAAGGAAAAGCGTGAAAATACCTTTAATGAGCTGCTTAAAAGCTGAATCTTCAGATGTTTTAATTGTGTAGTCATACTGCTATGAATAGAACATTGCACAGTCTTCTAAATCTGGTCTAATGCCCGAGTCATATTGGGTGAGCTATGGGCATTTATTTTGCAGATTTCACATGGAGTATTTTTAAAGCCCTATCCTAGCTTGTTTATATTTTTAGTTTATTTTTAATGAAAATATTTGGACAATTTATTGCAACTTTTGTTTCTGATTGGTACGCAGTACTTAGCTAGAGTGAATCGATAGATGTTAATGTACAGTAAGAAACAATGTAAATTGATGTCTGTATACACAGTAATTAGCAAGTGAGAATTTCAAGCATCATTATATTCATTTTTATGCCATAATAAACAGAACAAATCCAAACTAGATTGTTAAGCCTTTTTTTGCCTCCTGCTTGTGGCAAGATACAAATGAAACTTTCCAAACTATGCCTTACTTAGTGGATAGTAAGCAGTGATTTTAGCACAGCAATTTGGAAGGAAGGAAGATTAAAAGAACAGCATTTGTGGTACCAGGAACAGTGCACCCTATGGTGTATAGATACAATCCCTCCTAAAAACAAATGGGAAAACTAGTGCTAGAAAATGCTTCAAACATTTCTTAAATAAAAGTAAACTTACCAAAAATTAATTTTTTAATTAATTAATGCTTAATTTAGAAGCATCTAATGATGCTGAATATCTACACTGCAGTTTGGTACATCAATAGCAAATAGATACGGGTACAAATTGTGCTTTTATACAAGACTCACAAAGGCCAGACAGCTTTCTCAGTCTGTGTTGCCAGGGGCATGTTGTTATAGGCGAGACTACTTTGCTGCTTAATTACCATTTTTTGTTTTCAGGGCAGATACAGTGATAAATATACTGGTGGATTCTTACCAGAGAATATACCTTGAACTATTCTATCCTGTGTACTGCTGCTAAGCATAGCCAAGGAGAGAAATAATTTCAGTTCTACGTTCTCCAGAAACCTGGCTCTGAAACTGAACTCTTAGTCTAAGCTGAGCTTCATGCATATGTTAATTTAAAATTGTCTTTGACAGGTCTGCACAAGCTGTGTTGACTATGTATAGATGCTCTCTAAAGAGGTAGAGAAGACAATGGCAAACTGCAGAAAAGAAGCAGTCAATGCTGGGCTTTGAAATTACTTGAAATTATTTATGCAAGCTCTCAAACTCAGAGCAGTAATAATTTGCAGAATAAAACCTCAAAGAATTTCTGTAACTAATGTTTCATCTCCCTGTGATGAAGCTTATACTAGACTTAAAGCCACATTCAGTTGTAATACACAGCCTTGGGCTCCTGTCCAGTGTGTTTGAAAAGGTAGGTGAACTCTGCCAGGTACTTACTTGGTGTGAATATATGCTCATGATTTCTATTCAAATGTTTATTGGGGAAAAAAAAATCCAGTTTTCTGAAAGCTTAGAACACTATTTATTTCTGGATCTATGAAGCAGAATATGTGACTTAAATATAACTTGGTGCAGTGTTGTATTCTTGAAACTGCCAGCACATGAAGGTGGGATGAGCTTTTTTCCCAACAAACACATTTTTCCAGGTCCTTAGAATTCGCTGTATGCACATATGTGATGAAAACTACCTTTGATTTGTCTGTGCTGAACATCTCAGTATTATCCCGTGTTTAAAACAGACGTGATGTGTCACTCTGGAGCCCAGTTGTGCATCCCGTTCCAGCTGTAGGTCCCTAAAGAACACCTGAATAAGCACACTGCACACAGAGCAACTTCACTTCCTTATTAGCATTCCAGAGGAGGAGTGTCTCTTCCCTCTCTCCTCCCCATTTATTCAGTTGTCTAATCAAAGTACACAGTTTATATCATCCAAGTGAAGCATTTTACTCCCTCTTCATGCTTCCAAAACATCTTAACATACGGCATTAGATTCCACTATAGCATTCGGGCTGTCCAGAAAGCATGAGGGCTGTAAAGTTACCCAGGCTGGTTCTGAGCAAGTGGACTAAGTACCAAGAGATACAAATTTGTGCAGCAAGGCTTCTCCTTTGCTAATATAGCTTGTTTTCGTGACACAGTACAACCATACCAATATAGATTTCAGAACCTAACTCATCTGCTTATAGCTTAGCTATTGCTACACTGTCTCTGTAAAAGAAATCCCCAATTCCCTTTGTATCTAAGTGTATTTTTCTAATAGAAAAAGGAGATTGTTTCTTGTAGTGTTATGATACATGATACAATAAGCCATAAGTTAATGAATTACTAATCAATTGAACAGATATTATGAATGTATTTCTTTCCAGAGGTTATTTTCTTCAGGAATATTTTTTACTATTTAGACTTTGCAGACTTTGGTGATGAGGATTTTGCACACTATGTGCATACAAAATGTGTGAATTTAGTGCATGAGAACAATTTAGTGAACTTGAAGTTTCTTCTAAACCCCAGATAATATTAACATTAAAATTAATTATCATCTATCTTTCATTGCAACTGCTGTGGCTAACATGATTTAAAAGAATTAGACAGAACTGTTTTAAAAAATAATTAACCTGGCAAAGATACGTGACAGCATATGTGATTCTACACCTTATATCACTCACTACTTGGCATCATCTGAAACTTTCTAATATTACTCAATTGCAATGTTAATCCACATGAATATCTCAGTAATTGTTATTTAGGGCATCCCCAAAAATACTACTCAGCAAAAAACTTAGAAATCATGACTTGTAAGCAGTAAAACATTTGCTTTCATGATCCAAAGGCAAAAATAAAATACTATCAGTGATAACACAGTGGTAGTAATGAGAGTACATCATAGTATCCTTATGCAGGTCTTAAATATGACCTAAAAGGACAGTGTATTGCTAAGAAAGTAAATGCCTTAATACACATGTTAGGAGCAAAAACTGTTTGGGGCAGTATTATGTGTAGTTTTGACTATTGGGAAAATCTTATAAAAAAGGCAGAAATTACTTAGTCCTATATCTGAAGGTATATGGGGTAGTTTTTTGTAGCCTTATTTCTACTTTGTCTATCAGCCCAAAGCTGGATACGCCCCAGCACCTCAATGTCTTTCTTGTAGTTCAGAATAGAACACAGGATTTGAGGTGTGCCCTCAGCAGTGCTGTGTACAGGGAGCAGTGCCCTTCAGTTAAGTGCACAGTTTAAATGGGTTCCCAAACCTGTCCCTGTGCCTACAGCAATGCTTTCTGTAGCTATGTACATGTGCGTACATGCTCCCAAAACCTAACCCGCATTCTGGAATGCAAACACGGAAACAACAACTGTTCAACAGGATGCAGTGTAGGCTGATTGACTACTCCATGGAAGAAGAATTACATATTGATTCAGTTTTCCTTTAAACAAAATAAAGAATCATAATAATTCCTTGCTTTATCTTTATACTATAAAGGCAAAAATCTGATTTTTATCACGTCTGCTGGACATGATAAAATGTATAAACAGCTCAGCTTTCTAGTGTATTTTAATTATGCATCAGAAAGGAAAACATCTTTCAGTTCCATAATCTGACACCTACTTTGCACAATATTATTAAAAGCAACTATTGTGTGACACAGTATTATTTTCAATGTACCACAAATCACATTAGGAGTGCATTCAGTTACATCCTTAAATCACAATATGTCACTATAACCTGTTATATATCAAGAAATTTTAAAAGACCTCATAAGCAGACCTTTACAAGAAAGAAAAACATTGTAAGGCTCCTGTGGTCTATTTAACACTTCAAAAAGCTTTCACCTTATGCAATAATGGGCATACCTCTCTAAAAATCATACTATTACATTTTTACAGGTTCTTTAATTCAAAAATATTTGTATTTGCATTTCTGACAAGGTCTTGAACAGAGGAGAGGAACCAGAAATATTGAAGCCATCTAGGGCAACTTCTGTTATGAAAAATGCCATGGAATGTTGCTGGATTTTTTTATAGAACATGCAAGACTTCAGTTTTAGTAACTTGTAAAAGTCCCATAGTTAGTAAGATACCTGGAACTTCATGTTTCTACCTAAGACAGAAGTTGTCCTTCAAAATATCAGTTGCAATTAGCAGTTCTTACTACCTGCATAATTTGAAGGTTATGCTAACAGTAATCAGAACTGGGTATTAATCTGCAAACATTTATACTAAATATATAATAGCACTGAGTACCATTCACCAAGTGCAGCGGGTGGCAGCTTGCCACATGGATTAATGCCTCCAGATAAAAGATTGTTTTACCTCAAGCCATAGACAAAAGATGACATTATTGCAACAGTGCAATTAATAACCTACCACTTAATTAATTGTTACAATGGTATCTTCATGGATCAGCTTGAAAAATCTAGGGAACTTCAAACGTTTTGTTGTGGGGTTTTTTTGCCTTTGGCTATTCAGTAAAGAGACAATGAATAGTGTGTCAGCTTGGTATTCTCTGATGCAGCCTTCTGTTTATTGTGTATGAGAGTTATGTTTGATGTATGAACAACGTCTTGAGCTCAGGACAAAGTTGGAAACTTTATAAAAATAGAAGAATTTTAAAAAGACCATTTGATTCTGTCAACATCTTTCGAAACTCAAACACAGAATTGATTTTCTATTTATAAAGAAACAAAGTGCCATAGGAGTCCAAAATCTGTCTCTAAAAACTGAGACCCCCAAAGAGAAATAGTAACTCCAGTACCTCATAAACCAAACAATTTTAAGTCTAGTTATTGTAAAACTGCCAGTGCAGAACATGGCCTGCAGGCACTCAAGTTTAGAGCCTACAATGTTTCCAGTGATCAGAATTTCAGCTGTGTTTAGTTAACAACAGATAAGAGTAAGAAGTGGTAGTGTAAGACAATAAACCTAACCTCTCTCCTCTTAAAGTGAGATTGGCATTATTCAGTGAACGGCTTTTTCAGATAATCTCCTAGGCTCTATTGGAAATTAATATTTTTTTTTAGGTTATTTCCCTAATGTCACTTTTCTGCCTGGCATTGCTGAGTTTCTATTATGAGCCCATGTGAGCTATTCAATAGATTGCAATCTTTGTGGCATTAATACTTGCCAAAAGAATTAGACTATAGCATATATTGTTTTTTGAATGAGATTATAAAGGGAGTGGTACAACAGCTCCTTATCTATTGGTGGTGAAGCAAAGTTTATTAGAAGGCATGACAACATGACACAAACACATGTAATTATTCTAAGTGATACACAATCAGCTACAGAGTCTTCAGTTGAAACATCATTGTACTGTTGAACCATCTCACACCTTTGCAGCATGGGAGTTTCCTAAGAGTTTAGAAGGTTTAGATGGTTTTGCCTAAGAAGTAGCTGGTTGTAAGCAGAGAATTCTTTTGTACTTAAACTAATGCTACAAACTGAATGCAGAAAGTTACCTACCATGCCCTGATTGCAGGAAGAGTCAACATACAAAAGAATTTATCAACCTTCATCCTAACCTAGGAAGTGACCAAACAATTTGAGGAGTGTGAGAATATGTCTTGGTTTAAGAG
>VXBI01007284.1:0-11373 GCA_013397375.1 Toxostoma redivivum
CCCCGCCATGCTCTCCCGGCCCCGGTGCCTCCTCCCCGCGCTCCGCCGGAAACAGCGGCAGCAGCCGCGCGGTTCCGCCGCCGCTCCGCGCGCGGCCGCCGGGCGGCAGGAGCCTCCCGGGCCTGGCTCCCTTCAGCGGCCCCGGCGCAGCTCAGAGCCACAGAGTGGATCCTGTGTTGGAAGGGATCATCGGAGGGTCTCATCCTGGCGGGTGAGAGGCTGGACATGCCCTGGCCGTGTGCTCTGGGAGCCCAGAGCCCCCCGAGTGCTGGGCTGCATCCAGAGCCCCGTGGGCAGCAGGGCAGGGAAGGGATTCTGCCCCTCTGCCCCGCTCTGCTCAGACCCCACCTGCAGGGCTGCATCCAGCTCTGGGCTCCAGCACAGCAAGGACAGGGACCTGCTGGAGCCAGCCAGAGCAGCCACCGAGGGCATCACAGGGATGGATGGAGCAGCTCTGCTGGGAGGAAAGGCTGGGAGAACTGGGATTGTTCAGCCTGGAACAGAGAAAGCTTTAGGGCAGCCTTCCAGCACCTGAAGAAAACTTACAGAAAAAAGAGGCAAGACTATTTACCAGAGCTTGTAGTGACAGAAGAAGGAAAAGTGGCCTCAATTGAAATAGAGTAGGTTTCGATTAGATATAAGGGAAAAATTCTTCCCTATGAGGGTGCTGTGGCCCTGGCACAGGTTACTCAGAGAATCTGTGGCTGCTCATCCCTGGAAGTGTTCAAGGCCAGGTTGGATGGGGCTTGGAGCAACCTGGGCTAGTGGAAGGTGTCCCTGCCCATGGCAAGGGGTTGAAGGGAGATGATCTTCAAGGTCCTTTTCAACCCAAGCCATTCTCTGAATCTGCAACTGTGATTGCAGTCCAGCTCCTGGCCCTGCACAGGACAGCCCCAGGAACCCCACCACCATGCCTGAGAGAGAGGTTGTGGAATCACACCATGTTTCCTCAGAGATATTCTGGAGTCTCCCTCACTGTAGGGAGATATTCCAGAACCATCTGGACACAATCATGTGCCATGTGCTCTGGATGACCCTGCTTGACCAGGGTGATTGGACCAGGTAGTGCCTTACAACCTGACCTAGTCTGTGATTCTGAGAGCATTGCCAAACACTGTGTGAGCTCTTGACAGTCCTGGCACTGTGACCAGTGCCCTGGAGAGTAGTTCTGAGCATTACTTTAGGCAGGAGCATCATCCCAGAATGTTGTACCTGCATCACTTGCTGCCTGCTCCCCTTGACTAACACTGCCCACCTGCACTGGGTTTGCATGGCTAGGCTTTGGGAAGTGGAGCAGGAGTCTACAGGGGAGCACCCCACTATTTTTATGTGAGAGGCTCCCAGAAGCTTTCAAGGTGTCCAACAGAGCCAGTGCCAGCTGCATCTAAGGCAGAGCCAGTGCTGGCCAAGTAAACCATCAGCAGTTGTGGTAGTGCTCAGGGATAACAGATTTAAGAAGGGGAAAAAAGTTACTCTTCAGCAGCAATTGTGGGCAGATAAGGAAGGACTGAGCGTGTGTGAGAGGAATAGCCCTGCAGGCGCCAAGGTCAGTGTAGATGGAGAGAGAGGACATGCTCCAGGTGCCAGAGCAGAGGTTCCACTGCCTACACTGGAAAATGTGAGTCCTCCATATGAGGAGCAAGCAACAGCAGAGACAATGTGGGACAAACTTACTGCAGCCCTAATTCCCCATCCTCCTACACCACTGAGGAGGAGAGGAGGAAGAGAAATCAGGAGTGAAGTTGAACCCAGGGTACAAGGGAGAGATGAGGGAAGACTTGGTTTTATTTCTCACTTCCCTACTCTGATATGTCAATAAATTAAATGAACTTTCCTCAGTTTAATCTGGCTTGTCAGTGATGATCATTTGTGAGTGATCTCTCAACCTGCAAGCCTTTCACTATATATTCTCTTCCCTGTCCAGTTGAGGAGGGGAGTGATGGAGTGTTTTTGGGGAGCACCTGGTGTCCAGCCAAGGCCAACCCCTCACACCTCCCAAATGTCCTTCCTCCCCAAAATATTGAACACAAGCAGACACTAGCTGCTGCCCATATAGGAAAACCATGGTGCACATTAAAACAATAAATTTATTAAATAATTCAAGAGTTCATTTTGATGCTTTACAATTTAGCTGATGATAGTCTTCATTGCAGCCCTCAGCTGGCAATGATATAAATGGCCATCATGAAGCCAGTGTCAGATAGTTACACTGAATTAGTGTCATTAAGAGCTAAAGCATATAATTAAACTCAGCATCAAAAAAAGAAATAAAAGGCATGGAATTTTCCACTGTGGAAACACATCTGTGGGGCAGTGGGACAGCTAGGTCTGCTTGGTTTGGTACCTGGCATTGGCTTCCCTCTTCACCTGGGCTCTCATCCATAAAACCAGGGGTGTGAGTATGGTAGCTGCATGTGCCCTTCATTAGATTATTTGATAGGTTAAGAATTTCAGCAAGGCAGTCATCCTGCTTCCTGATTTTTAAAATTAGTTAAATGCAAGTTACTTAGAATGATGCTAATATTTGTGTAATTATAGCTCAACTACATCATTTCTCCTATTAACTCAAGGAATCATGTGCAGTCAATGATCATATGACATAATTTTAGTTTAAATGGTTAAAAAATCATAAGCAAAAGAAGGTTACTAGTGTAGGGTATAAAATAAACGCTGATTCTATAAGTAGATAAATGCAGAATGTTCAGTGAATGAGAGACAGAAACAACCCTATTCTGTCACTCTGAGGGAGTATTGAACAACAGGAGTAAAGTCCTACTTAATAGTACAAACTTTATTATTCGTATCTATTTTAAACTGGCACTTCCTAATCTCTAAACCTTCTTTGGTACAAGTATTAGCAACTTTTGATGCAGCTGAATCTTCAGAAAAAGTGATGGTAGGATATCTGCTCCCTCCTTTTACTTTTTTGGTGTAGCTCTGGAAGCACAATGGTGATTTAAAAAAATCTGGGATTTGTAACACACTGAAGACTACAAAGAAGAGAAAGATCATCTGCCCTTTGATAACTCTTGGCCAACAGTACAAACCTAGACCACTCAGAGAAAACCAAAATACATTCAAAGGTGCCAAAAATTTCACCCAGGCAACTTTGTGTAGGATTTAGGGGTGATGACTGATAAAAAACTGAATGTGAGCCAGCAGTGAGTGCTCATAGCCCAGAAAGCCAATTGTGTCCTGGGCTGCATCCAAAGGAGTTCGGACAGCCCAGCTGTTGATCCCCCAATGCCCAAAGAAAAATGAAGAAGAGATGGCTAACAGAACTGTCCAAGAATAATTACAACCTACTAGTCTTCATAAAGTCCTTTAACTTTCAGGAAAACCATGTCTATTATTTTATAATGGTCGGAAAATACAAGGTTTCCCTCTGAAGCAACAGGAACCCTGTAATTGCTCTTATGCCATGGTATGTGACCCAACAGGAGTGTGTATGCAACAAACCATGACCATTTATCACCCTCATAGTCCCAAAGCCAGCTTTGAACTCTCTTAAAGATTCCTTCAAAAGTAAAATTGGCTTAAAAATTCCAGCACCTCCCTTTGCCATACTTGGCTGTTTCTCTCTGCTCATCCTCTAGGTAAACAACTGCAGCAGCACTGTACAAGGCACTGAATGCAAGGTCGCTGAAGTGATACAAATTACAGGATCAGTGCTGCTGAAAGATAATGTTTTATTCACATGATTCACATTATTTCTTGTACTAATTCCTGTGCACAAGCAAAGTGAGAGCAGTAATCCATGGCCAGAACACCCTTGTAAGACAACATGCAGTGTAACTACATCTTAAGAGGTGTATTCTTCATAACACCATAGAATTATGGAATCATGGAATCATTACAGTGGGAAAATACCTCCAGGACCATCAAGTCCAATTTTTAACTGAATACCACCATGTCTACTAAACTATATCACAAAGTACCACATATACTCATTTTCTGAACACTTCCACCACTTCCCTATGCAGCCTGTTTCTATGCTTTACAACATTTTCTGTGACAAAATTTTTCCTAATATCCAACTTGAACCTCCCCTGGCACGACTTCAGACCACTTTCTCCTGTCCCGTCACTTGTTACTTGGGAGTAGAGCAGAGAATGATAAGATCTCCCCTGAGCCTTCTTTTGTCCAGGCCAAACAACTCCAGGTTCCTCAGCCACCCCTCATGAGACTTGAGCTCCAGACCCTTCCCCAGCTTCGTTGCCCTTCTGGACACCTTCCAGCACATCAGTGTCCTTCCTTATTAACTAAGGAGCCCAGAACAGAACACAGGGTTCGAGATGTGGCCTCATCAGTGCTGAGTGCAGGGAAGGGTCACTGCCCTGGTCCTACTGGCCATACTTTTTCTGACCCAAGCCAGGTGCCATGGGCTTTCTTGGCCACCTGGGCATGTGTTGGCTTATGTTCAGCTGCTGTAACCAGAGCCCCCAGGTCCTTTTCCTGCTTTCCAGTCACTCTGCCCTAACCTGTCCTGCAGGGGGTTGTTGTGACCTAAGGGCAGGACCTGGTAATTGGGCAGGTTGAATCTCAGACCACTGGTATCAGCCCATTGATCTAGTCTGATCCCTCTGCAGACCCTTCCTGCCCTCCAGCAGATCAACACTCCCACCCAACTTGGTGTTATTTGCAGTTGACTGGGGATGCACTCGATCCCCTTGTCCAGATCATTACAAAGATATGAAACAGGGTTGTCCCCAATACTGAGCCCTGGGGGCACCACTTGTGACCAGTTGCCAACTGGATTTAATACCAGTCACCAGAACTCTCAGGGCTCTGCCACCCAGAGAGTTCTCTCTGCCATTTAATTTATTTTACCTAGTGAGCAGTAAAGCACTATGAACACTGGGGCAAAATAATTCTGAATTCTCCACAAGCAGCATCGTGGCTAATGCATTGTCCGTTGTTGCTTAGGCTGATTGTGTCCTACAATGCCCTCCTATGTGATGGATCTTTTTTAGAAATGTACCTTTGATTGCTACTGAGCTGCCTACTCAGTGCCAGTAATCCTGCAAGCTCAGTTAAAAAAAAAAGAAAAAGGCATTGATTCTGTACTTTACAAGTCAAAGATAAAATCATACAAGACATTCCAGAAAATGAAGGTGGGGTGTAGGGGGTTTCACTGAAAAGGGCTACTGAGAACAAGTAATTTGTATTGCTCTTTACTTGTTCTACCCTCATATTTTGTGGCCTTCTTGGTTCAAGTTTGGCAGTCCCATTAGGTATGAAATATTTTAACAGTCTAATAGCAATACAGTGTTCTATCACAGTACTCTAGTCCATAGCATTATGACCAGGCAACTTATCCATGGCATGCTCTGTCTTTAAACAGTCATCAACGATAGCTTGGAAAAAAAAAAAAAACATATCTGAAAATGTCTTTTTGCTTATTTTCTCAAAACTCTACTTGCTCACAGATTTTAGTTTCAAAGTACAAAACAAGATAATCTGTGAGATAAATCAGGTTTTTTCCCCAGATGTGAGTTAAAACAATTCACATGAAGCAGCTATAAAAAAATAATAAAATGCCACAGAAGTCAAGAGGAGATAAGGCCTTCTGTAATCAAGGGAGGGGACAGCCATTAAAGCAATACCAGGATACATTGTGAAAAACCAGGTGTGGTGATAACTGAAATTGCAATAGAAAAGAAGTGTCCCTTAAACTGGAAATATCAGCCTGTCCACACACTTACACACAGCTGCTGATTATTCTTTATACAAAAGGGCAAGACTTTCAAGCTGATAGATTCAATGTATTGCAGGCTGGCAGTCAAAGCTGCACAAAAAGTACATAGCACATCAATCAATGGATTTCAGAAAAAGTATTTGTGACACAGATTATAAAATACGCATATTGGCAATTGAACTAATTAAATAGAATTTGTTTTAGCAGTTTCACAAAACAGTTTTCTGTCAACTTGTCCCATGGCTATGCCTGGAATCACATCAGAATGGTCACTACAGCTGTGTGCTACTGTATTCAGCATTTATTAGGGCTAATATATGTGACAACAATTTAGTGTGCTTCGAAAAAAGATGTCTACAGAGATCTTATGCACAGGCTACAGCACGAAATCTCAAATGGCATCTCTGACCACCTCAAACATAGCATTTCTCTTCTTGGAAATATGAAAAAATCTGCTTCCTCTTTCTAAGATATGGGAAAATATTCAAAGGTGTCTTCTTGATCAAAGCCTGAACCACTTAAGTTCCGATAACAATAAGCTCTCAATTGTCCATGTAAAGAATGACAGGCACGCTTATGCAGAGGAACGCTTTTTTTCCTGTGTCTTTCATTTTCTCCCTTTGTGGCTCCATATTCTACATCTTCCCCACTGCTACTCTTATCATTATCAGGCACTGTTATCAGCTAACTTGTTGGTTATCTTCCATTACAGATGAACCAAGAGACACTAAAACATTTAAAGAGCAATCATGGTAGGAAAGCACAGGAAGAAAAAGGAAAAGCAGAACAGAACTGTAATCCTTTATGCTTTCACTGGCATTTCACTCTGCATACAAGAGAACAGCCAGTCCCAGATTATCACACATCTATACTACCTGCTTATCAACAGGATAAAAAATATGTGCTTTCTTACATGGAATGAGAGTTGCATTATTTAATCTACTTAAATTCAATGAGTAAACTTGAGATATACCTGAATGTGACATACTAGAGAAACATTATCTTTCATTAAACTTTTTCCACAGTTATTTTTAATGGCAGTGCAAGGATGAACATTCATTATGTCTCCTGCAACTATCTTCTAGAATGGTATGTGTAAGCCACAATAGAGAAGAGATTCCACAGAAATTAGCATCTTACTCTTCAAGGTGCTAAATAAACAGCCAATTCTCTTCATGTACTGCACTGCTTTTGCCCCTCTTCTATGCAGGTTTTTGAGAAGAGGAATCACAGTCATCTTCCTTGCTAATCTGTCTGTGATAGGTGTTTGAGTATCTACATTACAACACCTTTGCAACCAAATTTAGCAGTTCTAATTTGTTATACTGATTTGTTGTTTTTATTTTACATCAAAGCTATTCTAGAAATCAGCATGCAAACTGTAGAAGAATAAATCTAGAGAGATTTTATTTCCTCTGCCAAATAAAATATTTTTTGAGTGGAGAAGTCACCAAAAGGAGGATTTTCTTCATATAACCTAATTTATCTTTATTCATTTTTAGCGTCTTATAGCTAGGAAAGATAAAATGTTTCCCAAGTGAAGAGTCAGAGGCTCATGGTGTTTCAGAGAATTTTTACAAATTATTTTTCAAACGAGTTTTTTCTGTTAGGCGAGGAGAACAGAACTCTTTGACACTGTGTCAGGGGCTGAAGTGGTTCATGCCTTAAACATTGTTATGAAGGAGTTTTGCCCATTACAGCAAAAACTGTATAAAGAAGCTAGAACCACAGAAGCCCACCCCTCCATGAAGATTCCTGTCTGGAACTTTGGACTGTGAGTTAATTTGCCTAGATAAAATAAACAAAACATTATGTTCAATCATCTCAAGTCTAAGGAGAAACAAACAAGGCTGAGGGAAGGGAATCTGTCCACAAGAAAGTCAAACACAGCAGAGAATCATCCCTGGCTGGGTTTGGGGTAGACCACGGCCCCCAGAAGCCAGGTTTACACAGACTCCCCCCAAAGCAAGGCAGGGGGAGGAGGTTTCGGATGTGTGGTGTACCCTCTGGTCAGAGGCAGTGAACACCCATCCTCCCTCACACAAACCAGCCCAGCTGTGAAACCCCCATCACCACAGGCCACATCCACAGGACATTCCCGTGAGAGGCAGCTGAGGGGGTGTCACAATCCATCAAAGATCCCCAAAGTGCTCCCCAGACTCATTCCCGAGCCCTTGCACCACAGGACAGCATGTGATGCAAAATAAAGCAACAGATCCAGAGTCTGCTGCAAAAGAGACTGCCCCCCCTCCAGTGGGGGGTACCTGGGTATTCCCAGCTGGCCTGGCCTGAGTGTATATCAATCCATTGGATTCTCTGCTTTTCAGGAGGGGACCTTCACCACCAAGACCAGCTGGAGAGGATCAACAGAACATCATTGGTATTCACACAGTGGTGATATTTTCTTTGGTCTGTCTCTGTCACTCTCTTTCTCTCCCCCCACCTCTTTTCTATTTCTGTTTTTCTCTCACTCTTATATTTACTATTAAACAAAACCCATATTATTGACTTTGGCATATGGTCTTATTTGCACCTTAATTTGAGCAGACACATTTCTAATAACTCTAAAAGTTGGACCGTAACACAGTGATGTGCAATAATAAAAGAGGTAAACTCCTATTATTAGAACAGATTATCACCAGCACTTCACATTTGCAAGAGAAAGTTTCATTAAAAAGAGGAAGGATTCCATTGCAATGTAAGAATGTAGATTTATCTAAAATATTGTCTAATAAAATGAGTGCAGTCTTTCATTTCATTAATTCCTGGGATTGTTACAAAACGTCCAAATCTTGAAATCATGTTGCAATTACACTCAATTTTTCAAGGCTTTTCTATACGAAGAACTTGACTAGAACAGCTATCACAAAATAAGATAGCTATTCTTGACTGGCATTTTCTGTTCAGATGTTAATTATAGACTATTTTTATTATTCTAAAAGGGAGTGTCTATGAAATATTCTCCAAGAATAGGTGTTAAACTGAGCATCTCAAACTAAGTCTTCCATTTTTGGACTCCTATTTAATAAAAACATTTCTACTACATTCAACTTTAAAAGATAAAAAATATGGACAGCATTCTTGTGGTCTTCTGAAGTACTTAACAGTATTTTTAAGAATACCATTGTTGAGAAAAAGTGTATATATTAAATGAGCTATATGTATTATAACCACTTTTCCAATAATTCTGTAAAGGCCTTCAAAATACTGACATTTAATTGCTGGTGTTTCCTGCAGTTGTATAAAGCAAGTGGAGAAACCATGATTAAGTCATTGCTGAAATAAAAGAAGGCAATGGAAAGAAAATATGAACTGTACTGGAAAAAGTCAGAGAAATGTGGGAGAAACAATTCTGTGTACTAGGAATTTCCTTTACTTGCAAGGGAAACGAAACAGTGAAGAGAAAAAAGGAACTTTAGTCTGACCTCATGTTTGTATAAAACCTTTTCATTTAAATGGATTTACTATAGTATAAGAGCTGTGTTAATGAACCACAGAATCACAGAAAGCTTTAGGTTGGAACCTTAAAGTCCATCTCATTCCACCCCCTGCCATGGGCAGGGACACCTTCTACTAGAACAGATGCCCCATCCAGCCTGGCCTTGAACACTTCCAGGGATGAGGCAGCCATAGCTTTTCTGGGCAACCTGTGTCATCATGCTCACTGTAAAGAATTTCTTCCATATGTGTAACCTAAATTTGCTCTCTTTCAGTTTGAACCCATTACTCCTTGTCCTGTCACTACATTTTCTGATGAAGAGTCCCTCTCCTGCCTCCCTTCAGATACTGGAAAGCTGCTGTGAGTTGTCCATGCAACTTTCTCTTTTCCAGGATGAACAGCCACAAATCTTTTAGCCTATCTTTACAGGAAAGGTGTTCCAGTCCCCTATCCCCTCGGTGCCTGCTCTGGCTGGCTCCAGCAGGTCCCTGTCCTTGCTGTGCTGGAGCCCAGAGCTGGATGCAGCCCTGCAGGTGGGGTCTGAGCAGAGGGGGGCAGAGGGGCAGAATTCCCTCCCTGCCCTGCTGCCCACGGGGCTCTGGATGCAGCCCAGCACTCGGGGGGCTCTGGGCTCCCAGAGCACACAGCCAGGGCATGTTAGTTTTTCATCAACCATCAGCATTAATAACATCCTATCACCTATCCTTTAATTTAATTCCATACTGCCATTTCTTAACATTCCCAAGTTTATAACTTTTCCATCAGACTCTTTCCATCAGTATCTGACTAAATAGTAAGTCAGTCCTACTGAAATCAATGAGCCTTTGTACATGCCTAAAGCTACAATGTGCTGGGACACACAAAAAACTTTCAATTTTCAATGGGACAGTTTTGATTTTATTAAATGCATGTCATCGTACCAGTAATATATACTGGACATCCATACATACATATATGTATGCAGATTTTTTAAAGAAATATTACTTGTGTCCTGTATACATTTTTTCCACGTGAAAAATAAACTAAGAAGATTTTGCCATGAAGAGCATAATGGCATCCTACTTCCTTGCTCTCCATTAAAATAGCTGTTAGAGATTTTATTTATAAATGATCTTTCCTCATTTTGTTGCCCTCTAACAAAATATAGCCGACATTGCTGTTCGGATTTCCAAAAAAAAATTCTTGTGATACTTTTCTTGTTATAGAACTGCTTTACATCAGTGGTAATGCATTTTTAAGATGTCATTGGAAACTACTCGGATGCACTATTAACTGTTACGATGAGTAATTTTCCTTGATTCATAAATTTAAAGGACCTGTTTATTTAACCAAAAACTCTCACAGTCTGGTATAAAATAACAGCATAAAAGGTTTTGAAGGTCACCGTGAGACCCATCTCCCGCTGTAGGTGGGATTCTGTCCAGTCCAGCTGTACAGACAGGCACAAGGAGTCACTGTGACTTCTTTCGCCTTAAAACAGCGCCTCACCCTCACATGACTTTTTTTGTTAGCCGGACTATCCAAGTGTTTGTTGCGTGATTTCACCCCATTATCCCCACTTCCTCCCTGGGGGGGTTTGCCTTAGGGAAACGCAACAACAGGGACAACGCTCTCCTTTGAGAAATTAAACCTTTTCCGAACGAAAAGTTTATTCTGTTGCAACAAATGTCCTTGAGCTTACGAAGATGTCCCAGCTTAAAAACAAGCAAGTAGGTGAACAAAACGGAGAGGAGAGCTGCTGGATCCAACACAAAGCAGCCCCCGGGATGCGCAGGGGCGGTAGAGGAGAGGGATGCTCCCGGATCCGCTGCCCGCCGCGGCTCCGCGCTCTAAGGCGGGCGGGCGGGCGAGCGAGCGGCCAGGGCACATCCCCGCGTCCAGCCCCGGCTCCTGCCTTCAGAGCGGGGAGCCGCCTCCTCGGACACGTTAAAAGTTTGGGGCGGCTCCGGGCTCGGAGGAGACGGAGCACGTCCAGCGCCTGCAGCAGCTCCGCGGGCGCTGAGCCCCCGGCCCGCCGGGCACCGCCCCGCGCCGCCGCGGGAAGATGGCGAGCCGCAGCCTGCGCCTGCTGCTGCTCCTTTGCCTGGGGGTCCTGAGCTGTAAGTGTCCCTGTCCCGCGGGGCCATCGCGATCCGCCGCCGCGGGCAGCTCCCCGGGCTCCCCGACCCGCTCCGCGCTGGGCTGTGCGGGGACGGTCCCCGCGAAATCTCCGAGTGTGTGTGTATGTGTGTGTGTG
>VXBI01007284.1:11387-88593 GCA_013397375.1 Toxostoma redivivum
GTGTGTCCGTGTGTGCGTGTGTGTGTGTGTGTCCGTGTGTGTGTGTGTGTGTGTGTGTGCGCAGGGGGATGGCTCCTGGAGGTGCCGCTTCCCCTGCCTCATCCCGGAGCGAGAGGAGCCGAGCGGCGTGTCCAGGAGCGGAACGCGAAGGAGCGCATCCCCCGCCGTGGCCGGGTGTGTGCGCTGATTCTTTCCATGTGTCTCTTGTTTCCGTGCATATGTAACCTGTTTAAGGCCCGCCTGGCTGAGCGCAAGGCAGCGCCCGTCTGCCGCCGTGCAAACTTTAGGATGCGGGCTGCACAGTTTGTTTTTGTGCTGCCTTTACAAGGTGAATGAACGAGGGGCGGCTGCGCCTTTTCTATTGCCAGCTCTGGATGCTGTGTCTTCTGAACAGACTTGAGTTTCCTGTATTTTTATGGTACTAACTCCTTAAAAACAAAAGGGTAAGGTTAGAATAACTTGGACAAAGATTCCCCAAATATTCCACTCATAAATAATACGAAAAAGCAGATCGTGGGGCCACATACCTGCAAAGAACCCTGAATTAACAGTATTAGTGCCAGTCGTGATAAGGCTGTCACTTTCAGATCACGTCTTACAGTGCTCCTGTTCTATGCTTCTTGTGTCTTACTGATGTTTTGGGGAAAGGGCTCTATGTGAAAACAGTTTTTTGAAAAGGCTTACTTAGCAAATGACCACCTGGGACCAGCCCAGCATGGGTTCTCAATCCATTGTAGATGTGGAACATCCATAGTGCTGATGCTGGGTATATTTTGAGGTTTGCCTTTCATTCTTCTTAACAGAACATTACCTAACAGAAAGCTCTGTGTGTTTAAGCTCCCTTCTTTTTTTGGAGTTCTACAGTGGAGAGACTTGAAGTTATGCATGTCTGATAGGTCTTTGGCTTGGAAATTTTTCTTTTCCTCTTTTTTCTCCTACAAGACCTTATGGAAATGTTGGGCTGTTAAATGAATAGCTAGTGCAGAAATTCTCTTTCACATAGTAACTAATAATAATAATAAATATGGTTTCCATTTTTGGGGTTTTTTGGGTTTGTTTTTTTTTTACTTCATTTCTTCTTAATTGCATGATATATCTGAGTAGGTGAAACTGGTATGGTTTTTTTTGGTGACAGGTTTCAGTGTGTTCAGGCTGCTCAGCCTTCTGGTTAGTTGTCTGTTGGCAGTGCTGGCTTTGACTGTGAAGGAAATGATAGAGGGTGCAATACCATGCAGCAATATCTGGTGCCTACATTGTTATCAGGCTTGGAGGTTTCTTCTTGGTGAGATTTTTTTTTCCCCTTCCTGCCCCAATTTCAAAGAAACACTAGATGGAAAGCAAGTTTACAAGCCAGGTGCTGATAAGAAGTGTTTCCGTTAAGAAAGTGACTGTAGGTGCATGGGTGTGCAAATGCCTATTGTTTGTGAGAGCTAGAGGAAATCCAGGCAACCAGAAGTCTGCTGCTGCTCCTGTGGCTGGAGTGTGTTCACGTGAACAGTAAAACTGAGTAATTCTGGTGTGCAAGTCAGGCATGTGGGCTTAGCAGTCTCTTAAGTGGGACCCAGGTGCTCTGGAGATGGTGGGGAATACGCAGAAATTAGTGAGGAAGAGGAAGTATTGGTGATTCCTCACAAGCAGCATAGGGGTCAGCCTCTTCTCCCAGGCAACCAGCAATGTGGCAGAGGACACAGCCTCAGGCTGAGTCAGGAAAGGACATCAAAGAGAACATGGAAAAGTTTGTAAAGCATTGGAATGGGCTCTCAGGGAGGTGGTAGGGTCACATCTCTGGAAGTGTTCAAGAAACAACTGGACTTGACAGTCGGTGCCCTGGTCTGGTTGTGAAAGTGGTGATTGATTAAAGGCTGGACTCAATGATCTCAAATGTCTTTTCCGGCCTAAATGATTCTGCAATTCTGTGGTTATATTCTGGAGCAGGTATAGAGAACTTTCTTGGTAGTTGAGCTGCAGAAATTAAAAGCCGTGTAAGTTGTTCACAGGGCATCAGCATAGCTGAGGTAGATGAGGTTTGGATGCTTTTCATTGAGAACATGCTAAGAAATATTCATAACCTGCAGAAATTGTAGTTTCTGTGAGTTTATCTTCCCTTCCACCTTTAATTTAGGGGGAAGTAAGGGAGCTGGGGTCTTTAATCATGTTCTCTTTCAGGACAAGCTTCTGGAACTGACATCTGAAAGTTGTAAAAGGTGCCACACCACCTTGTGAGCTCTGTTGGCAAGACAGAATATATACAGAAACTATTGTTATTAACCATTATGGCTTCATGGGAGAGGTAGCATGTACTGACCAAATGCCCTTTTTGTGAAGCATCTAGGTGGGATTTTTCTTAATATTAGTGCATGTTGATTAGACTTTAGCTGGTGATGCTGGAAGCAAATGCAGTAAAGTGTGTGTGTGTGAAGACAATGCAGAGGCAATAAATAGTAGTCTTACCTAAATATTTGATGGAGCTCATTGGCTTAGTTTGAGCAGTAAATAAGATGATATTTTGTTTATTTGTTTATTTTTGCTTAAGAAAACCCCACTCCTTATTCCTCAGAAATCTTTCACTCAGATACAGAGATTCTAGACCAAAGAAGCCTTTGTTTCTCTCTCCTCCAACCCTGACAAGAATTCATAAAGCCTGACTGCATTGCTGTAGGAATTGACAGTGGAAGTGTTTAAACTATGCTTTCTTGACCATATGTGATACACAAATGATGTACTCAAAACTGAAATTATCGTCAACCCTCAGTCTTTTGTTGAACCTTTTTGTTGAACCCTCTTTGTTTGATGGATTAGCTTGGTAGGAACTGATTTCTAAATTAGGCCATATTCAAGTGAGATGGGATTTCTTAAATTTGTAAAACTGCATACTTCTCTAGTAATATCTGTTCAACATAATGCTTATAGCAGACAGCCTGGTTTGGAGGAGGACTGGGGGAAGAGGCATCAATTGGATGTTCATTCTCTTGCTGGTTGTGGTGAGAAGCAGTATTTCTTGCTAAAGGCTGCTCAAGGTTTAGAAACATGCACACACTCTTAGACACTCCCACATAAGCTGTAGGAGGAGAATAAACTGGTAATATATAAACAAATAAATGAAAACTAAGTACAAAAAAGCAATGTTTGTTTCTAGTCTTCAGCCTAATATTTTTATTTATGACTGTGGTGAGACTGCACAAGATACCCAGTGCTTCTAAAACTGATACAAATTGACATGGTAGGAAGGACTATTTCTGTCTTTAAAAGGGATGCGTGCTTCTCTCTGGCTTATTTAATAACCTTTACAATTTCACCCTCTTGCTTAGATCCTTGGGGCTCAGAAGAAACTGGCTGTGAGCTACTGGCATGTCTCTCAGAAATTATGTCTTTTGCTGCATTTCAGCAAGTCATGCTGTTTTCCTTAAATGTAGGCATGCTGCTTAAAGGGGCTCTGTATTCCTGAGAGGGCTCAGCCAGAGGTGTTGCTGTTCTGTCTCTCTCTAGCAGCGAGTAGGCAGAGAGAGCTCTTCCATGGCTGGCCCCATGGTATCATCCTTCTAGGTTGCTGGCCCCACAACTATTACTATTGGATGTATAAAAGAGAAAATTAGGGTGGCTGTCTTCCCTCACTGTATTCAGGAGACAAGAAACATGCCTGGAAATGTTACATCAAGACAGTTGCAATGCCTTGTTTCTTAAGGTGGATGTATGCAAGAGGAGTACTTGCTTTTGTTATTGCTTGGTCTCTGAGGGGTCCTGTTTTCTCAGTTTTAAAGTTGCAACAATTCTTTGTTCATGTTGTAGGATACAGATTGCTGGTAATTGTGACTATCATAGGGCATCTGGCATTAATAATGAGAGTTAAAACTATCACTGTGATTAGCAGATCTAATTAAGCTTGGATGAGGTCTTCCCATTGGCTATTAAACTGAATTACACAAAGCTATTTATGTGATTGTTTCCTGTATTACACCTGTAATTCCTGCTGCAGCCTGTTTTGCTAGCTGCCAGGTTCTGCTTCAGAAACTGGCTGATGCCAGTGCAAATGATTTTGTTGAATTTTGACATCATCTTTTCAGCTGATTGATTTAACAGAACACATGGTTTAATCTTTCATGACCTAGAGCTACCAAACTTGTCTGTGTTCACTAACTCCAAATGTTATTTGGGGTGTGTGCAGACCTGTTTATAAAGAAGTGAGCTAAAAACATTAGAGCAGGCACTTACCCTTCCTCCAAGGGTTTTAGTTTTTTCTCAGGTGCTGGTGGTCACTAGCGAGAAGCCCTCTTGTGAAATATGGGAGAATCTAATCTTCTTGTGCATCTGATATCAAGGAAATTCAGTTTCCTTATAAATTCACATGAGTAAATAATAGTTGTATTTCTTCACTGAAGGTAGAAGTGACATGCATGTGAACCTTCTGCAGTAGCAGTAAGCAAGTTTCCTTTGTTCAAAGGGGAGTAGATTTGGGTTGGTGGTGCTTTTAGAGAGCCAGGAACAAGTAACAATACAGTCTGCAGTTGAGATGTAAAAGTTTCCATCTGGTATGATCTACTTAGAATCCATCAACACTCAAAATATAATCTTTGTGTTGGAGCACTTCTGAAGACACTTGCTCCCTGCACATGCTGAACTCTTTTAGGAGCACTTTTCTTAAAATAAGGTTTAGTGTCATACTTTCCCATAGAAATCCTAGAGATGACTCCTGTACAAATGCTTATGTAAAGAAAGGTTACTTAGAAATGTGCACACAGCCAGAAATGTCCACTTTGCAATATAAATATCTTGTATATTAAAGCAATTGAAGCACAAGGTAGACATTTGTATTTGTCCTTGCAGACTCTTTGCCAGGGCCATATGGAATGGCTAGACTCCCTTGAAGTTCACTTGAAGTTATATAACAATATCAAGCTAAACAAAATTTGCATAAAATAGTGTCCTTGTGGATGTGTACAATGAGCTGTCTTACTGCTGTTTTTTCTTGTTTTGCTGGGGTTTTTTTCTCTACCACTATAGCTTTGTGGTAGTATTGCATATATGTGGGGAAAGAGATGGTTTATAAGTTCTTACTGTTTAGTTCAGTGGCTAGTTCAGTTCTAATTCAGCACCATGGGGCAAGCACTTTAATGGAAACAGGGAAATGTTACGTGGAAGCTGTTTATTTTGTTTCAAGTCATTAATTCTATTTTAGCTCACCCCCTCTCCCACCACTCCCACCCCACTTTTGTTAAGCTAACTTTGTTACAGTTTTACTTTCTGGCATGTCATCTCTGGTTCCCAAAACCTGTGAAAGAACCATCAGTTTTAGCAAAACATTTCTCCAGAAAAGCCTGTCATGTCTTCCTCAAAGCACTGTAATTGTGCTGTAATTCTACTTCAGGAAGCTTAAAGCAAATATTATGGTGCCTTGTAATCAAGACAAATTATTTGTTTCCTTCATCTAAATGCTGGGGGTTTTTAAAGAGTGGAATATGTATTTCAAAGAATGAGACAGCAGATGAGGCTGGAGAAGCATTTGGATGATTGCCAGTGCTTGCACTCACCTGTATTTCCAAAGTCACTTTTTTTCCTGGAGGACTCCATTAGTTATGTCACCTCTGTCCTCACAATATATCACCAAGCACTCAGGTGCTTACATAAAATTTCTTAAACTAGGCAGAAAGTAAGCTTGGCAGCTGAACATCTGGTCCTGTTCACTTGTTGGCTTCTAACACAGTGGGAGGTGAAGGAGCTTTTGGAGAAAGAAGGGGAAAATAGCAATTTCTGAACAAGAGCAAATCATAGAACAGTCATAGCTGTTGAACCACTAGTAAGTCTGCAAACCTTTCTGGTTAATAAAAATTAAAGCAGGCATCCAATTTCTCCCTAAGATTATTTGCTGGGGAAACATGAAAAAAAATCTGGAAATTAATCTTTTTGAATTATTGCTTTTTAAAAGTTCAAAACTTAGCAGTTTTTAGTAAGAGATGGGAAAATAAAACTTGGATTGAAATAGCTACAATTTGAGTATTTAAAGAGGTATGAAATTATCAGATTTGAATTGGAAAGAACAGACCCTACAAGTATGAAGTCTCAATATGTATATTTCATAGCTCTTAGGTGGATTAACATCTTAAGGATTGAAAATGCTCTTGACCCCATCCAAACCACTGGATCAGATTCAAAGGGGAGCAAAACATATTATTGTTTGGATGGAAAAATTACCTATTATAGGGTTGTTTTGATACTAGATAATTTTAACAAAACAGGCTATATTTGTTGCTCACAAATTTCTAATATATTACTTGGAGGTAATGATGGAAAGTTCCTGAGAAATTACATTTGCTCAAATTAATATAATACACAAACCAAAATTATAATATCTCACCCTATAGAAAGTGCCCAGTATGAACTGGAAGATAATCTTGGGGGCATTATACTAAGGACTTGTGTATGTTTGTCAGAGTTGGACAAGTGTTTGTGCTTGGTATACTTGTAAAAATATGAGGAAAATATATGCGGAAAACCAGCACTTGAATGCCTATTATGTGAGTGAGACAGCAGTTTTGCCACTAGAATATATAGACAGTACTTGTCTCTGGAGGCCCTGACTCATAACTGAAGCCTTCTAGTAGCTGGCAAAAACAAATGTTGGAGGTTAGGATTTTTCTTTTTTCTTTTTTTTTTTTATTTTTTTGTTTTTTTCCCCTTTCAGGGAATTTTCTTCTATTTGTTGCCTAAGAGATTATAATGATGATATTTATGAGATGAAAATGCTGTCTGTGACCAGAACTACACCAAGGGGGAAAGTGTCCATGGCCCAGAGAAGGCTGTGCTTGGGATTCTGCTTCTGTTTGTTATTGCTGCTGTTGTTGTTTGTTTGTCTTGTTATATATATATTCCAGTAAAGAACTGTTATTCTTTTTCCCATATCTTTACCTGAAAGCCCTCTAATTTCGAAGTTATAATAATTTGGAGGGAAGGGAGTAATGTTTTCCATTCCAAGGGAGGTTCCTGCCTTGCTTGGCAGGCACCTCTCTTCCAAACCAAGACAAAAAACCTCTCTAAAACTGTATGTGTAGAATGCATTGGTGTGTTTAGGTGCATGCTCTGGGTCACTTTTGTGCTCTACTACCCTTACTGTTTCCATAAAATGGTCTTAAAAGTAAATATTGATTCTTTGCACTTTAGACTATTGGGCCACCTAAGCTTTTTTCCTGCCCTTTCTCCATTGAGGAGGTCACTGACAAAGGAGAGAAATTCTGTCTTAAACTCCTGGCTTGTTTGTGTCTCTTAGCCAGATTGACTGGGATTTTGGGAAGTGTGACAGGACTTTGATTCAGCTTTGATACTGTCCAAAACAGTGGTGCTGAACACTTCTGAAACTGGCATTCAAGCAAGCTGTCCAAGTTATTTAATAACAAAAGACAATATTCTGTATGTGGGCAATCTGATTCCCTGCCTAAACAGAGAACTAGGTGGGGATGGGAAGTGATGGCTTTGGTGTGGCAGGACATAGGAGCACTGCTGGCCAGGAATCCCTGCAGTGTTTCCTTCTGAGGATGCTGAAGCCCTGGCTCAGGTTGCCCAGAGAAGCTGTGGCTGCCTCATCCCTGGAAGTGTTCAAGGCCCGCTTGGATGGGGCTTGGAGCAACCTGGGATAGTGGAACCCCATGGCAGGGGGGTGGAACAAGATCTGGAAGGAGGTATATTCTTAAATAACTTCTACCAGATAAATACCTGTTGTTTAAAGGCTTGAAACTTACAAGTTTCCCATCAGAAATTTATAGTGCACATAAACAACACCATCTTGTTTCACATGTTTGCAACACTTGTAGGAATGATTAAATAGAAGAGGATTATCTCTAAACCCAAAGTATTAGAATATCAAAGAGAGATATGTTTGGTATCTTCTTAGCACTGTTCAGAAACAAAAAAGTGTGATTTATCTTGCTGGGTTGAGTTTCTTTGTTGTGTTATTGGTTTATTGGGTGTGTGGGTGGTTGTCTCTGTCTACTGCTCTTGCACTTTTTTTTGGTTTTTCTTTCTCCTATTCCCCAAAGAACAGATAGGTATCACAGTGGTCCTCTTGAAAGGTAGGGTAGATGCCCTTTTTTTTTTTCCTTTTTTATTTCTTTCTTTATGCTATAATGTCCACATAAAGCCCAATTAAAAGTCCATTAATAGCAATGTTTAGATGGTGGAAGAGTTTGTGCAAAAAAGATCCATTTAAATGTGAGTAAATATTTTCATGTGAAAGGTAAATGTTTCATTTTTAGTCAGTATTTGATTATTATTTGTACCTTGCAATGAATGCTGCTGTGGGCCTCTGTTCACCAGCATAATGGTCCTCCCTGGTGTAATAATTCAAGTCACTGAATCATCAGAATGTCATAATCATTTGAGAGGCTTCTGTAAGGAAAATCAGCATTTCAATATTGAAATAGAGCACCTAAAAATGTAGAAAAGCTGAAGAGCTGGGACAGACATGTAGTAGCTCATAAGATTTTGATGATGCTGTTGTATTATTGGAATGACTAGTAAAGCAAAGACATTGACACACTGCAAATTTTCTGGTAACATCCAAGTTGGTGGCTGGAAGAAGAGGTAAAGTATGCAGGTGCATCTGTAGTGGAAATATGGTTAGGTATCAAAAAGTGGCCTTTTGGGCTGAAGTAGTTTATGATTTTGTTACTTGCCAGTCTAAGAAGCCTTCACATAATTCCACCTCTAAGTCAATTTTTTGTTTGTTTTTTTCCCCCCTTTTCTAAATGAGACCTAAGTCGTGGACGTCAGCTAGTGTTGTTTGAATCACATGATACAGAGGTTTTCTGAAATGTATTAGGCATAAAGAATAAATGGAATTATTCTCTGTATTCAATGAAGTGTTGAAATGATGGCTCAGGGGTATTTGCAGAAGTTAATGTACTTGCAGCACTTGTCTTCAGACTCTTTCAATAAATAATGTTTTGGGGGATAAAAAGTCATCTGGGGAAACTCTGTCAACAGGGAATCAGCAATATTTGTAGAGACTGACTAAAATTTTTTTCAGCTCTACTTTTTCCCTGCCACTGCACACTGTTTCTTATTTCATTTATGTTTCAGTTGCATCTCTAGCTGAGCCCTCAAAACAGCAATAATCAACATACAGTTACTACTTGCTTTCCAGTTGTGTTTAAATTCTTAGCCACCTTTCCAGTGGGTCAGAAGGGAGGGAAAACTGCTACAGAGGCTTTGCCCAGTTGCTGGAAGACATTTGCTTTCTAACATAAGTAGCTGTTGGGAGGACTGATTTTTTTTTTTTTCTTTTTTTTTTTGAGAGAAGAATGAAGTGATGCTTCTATAAGCATTTGCATATATTTAAAGTTTATTCAAAGCTGTTGAAAGCTATGTGAACAGAGAAAGAGGAGGGGAACAGCCAGTACTTCTATGTACAGACTTTCAGGTGCAGAACATATTTCCTGAGCTAACCCTGTCTCAAGGCACACTATTTAAATAGTATTGCTCAGTGTAGATGTATTGGTAACTTCAACACCCTCAGTTTTGGAATGGGACTAACCACTTTTGAAATGGGTAAAATTATCTACTGCTTTGTGTTGCTGTTAAAGCTGCAATCCTGCATCTGTATGCTGTGTTTGAATGCCCTATACTTTTAAGTTGAAATCTTGCATGTAAAAAAAAACCTGATTATTTTAGATTGGCAGTTGTACTGACTGAAGGGAGAAGTTCATTCTTAAACTGCCTCTGCTGTGGGATGGGATACATGTGGTAGGTGGACACACAGTCTACAAGGAAGTTTTATGGCTAAATAGGACAAGAGGCTTTGTTATAGAATTAGACTGTTTAAGTAGAAGATGTGTATACTTGACTATGAAGAGTTGCATTACACATCTGTAAACTCTGAAGTGAATAATCTTTCCCATATAAGAGTAATTAATTTTGTCCTGTAAAGAATCTGTTCAGTTTCTGCCCTAAAACAACACCTGGCACTTATAAACAATAAAAATTTATGGGCTTAAGTTTCAAAGATTCTTTCAGCAAAACTGTTGAACTTTGAGTTGGTGATGAGTTTCTCTTTGGGAAGAGAAATGCTGGTAGGAATGTATTATTCAACAAGCCATCTTGTTTCCTTTCTTGATTTCTTGGCCATTCATAGCTCTGCTGATGCTCTGTACCAGGCCCATTGCAATAAATTCAGCCTGCAACAACAGTGGGAATAAATCTGTAAATGTACCTAGATCCTCTTATTAAAACAAAATTGTTCTGTGAATTTAGTCCTGAACTCTGAAGACCTTATTTTGTGTTTGGGTTCCTTGTGATCACAGTGTTTCTGCTGATGTGCATCTGCCTGAATAAGCTGTTTCCCAGTATAGTCCTTGGACTGTTCTCCAGTCTAAGTGGTATTATTTTGTCTTAATATAATCAGGACTAGGGCAATGATTGTCCTCCTGTCCTGGGCACGGGTGAGGCTACGTGTCAAATCCTGTGTCCAGTTCTGGGCCCTCACTGCAAGAAAGACATGGAAGTGCTGGAGCATGTCCGGAGAACGGAACAGAGCTCAGGAAGGGCCTGGAGCACAAGTCTGAGGAGCAGCTGAGAGAGCTGGGAAATTTCAGCCTGGAGGAAAGGAGGCTCAGGGGGCAACTTCTGACTCTGTACAAGTCCCTGAAAGGAGAGTGTAGCCAAGTGGGGTCAGGATCTTCTCCCAGAGAACAAGTGACAGGGCAACAGGAAATGGCCTCAAGTCGTGTCAGGGAACATCCAGGTTGGACATTGGGAAGAAATTCTTCTTGAGAAGAGATTTCAGATATTGGAATGGGGGCACAGGGAGGTGGTGGAGTCCAGCATCTCTGTAGATGTCCAAGGAATGACGGACTCAGTGGTCTGGTCTGAGGGACAAGGTAGGGATTGGTCACAGGTTGGACTTGATGGCTTGGAGGTCTTTTCCAACCTTGATGATTCTGTGACTTCTAAAGGAAACTTTAAACAATAATTGTGTCACCCAAGTTTCTGGAGCTTCTATATGCCCTGAGCAGTTGGTTATAAAGGGAATACCGGCAGAAGTAGGCAAAGTAGATGACAAAGCAGTAGCTTAAAACAGCATATTTGCTTATATGGCAGGCATGGCTTAATAAAATATGTTGATCTATTGACTCTAACAAGTATTCTAGAAATGTAATGTTGATTTCTTCTAATCAACCTTCTACTTTGAGTGTGAAAAACATCTGTTTGTTCTAGCCTCTCTAGGTATGTGTTAGCCTTAATGGAATTAGAATGGAATCAGTCTTGTTCAAATGTGCCAGAAGATGTTTCTATAAAATTGGTATTAAACAACTAAATTGATGATATTATATGTGTTGTAGAGGTATTTCAGACAGCCATTTTAACCATCAGACTTTTATGCACAGAAGTTGTGCTGGAGATAGTAGTGACTCAGGGGGCAGAATCCTTAATTATATATGGTTTACTCTAAAAAAAAAGCCAACATGGCTTTAAAAAATATTTTTATTGTGTTTTAGCAGAATTGTAAGATTGCTGGCATCTTTTTTTGTTTCAATTTTGTCTCAGTTTGAGACAAATTAAGGAACACCCTGGAATGAGTGCCTCTTCTAAAGGGCTCCAACAATCCCTTTCCAGCAATAGGAATTGAATACTAGTAGACGAAAACTAAAAAATGCACAACAGTTTATTAACAAACAGAATGCCCACAAGGCAGAGGAAAAAAAAGTAAATAACTTCTAGGTATCAAACTATTAGACTTCACCCCCCACACACTGGAACAAAGACCCAAAATGCCAGAGATTACCTGCTCTCAACACGCGATGCCAGATGGCATCATCTTCCATCACTGAATTGTGAATATTGGCTCATGCACTGAGCTTTCCCTTCTTCTGATTCAAAGCTACAAAGTGTTTCATCAGGGAAATACTCTTGAGGATGTGGCTACTAAAACATCTTTCCTGTGGAAATTTGTGATGATCACTGAGTTAAAATTTATGCTTGATTTAAAAATAGATAAGGCATAGAGTTTGTTTATCCCTGTTTCCTATGTAACTTTCCAGTGTTTTTCTAAAGTTTTCTAATCTGAACACCTGTATGTTGCTTTGTTTATGTAGCTTTTACTGTGAGGAAGACTGTAGTGTTTTGTAGTTGAGTTTTTAAATTTTCTTCGTCCCCTTTAAGGAAAACTTGGCACCTCTTATACCGTGACCTATTGTTCCTAGCTGTGCCTTCCGGAGGATTTCTTCTAATCAACCTTCTCCTTTGAGTGTGAAAAACATCTTGTGTTTGCTGTAGCTTCTCTTGGCATCTGTTAGCCTTAATGGAATTAGAGTGGCTTCAGTCTCATTCAAGTGAGCCAGAAGATGTTTCTATAAAATTTGGTATTAAACAATTAAATTGTCTACTAAAGGCCTGTAGAATTAAAGTAAAAAATATGCATTCATACTATAAACTACAATGTTGATTGCAGGTACTGGTCATCAAACACAACTGTTGCTTCTGTCAGAAAGGGATTATTGAGCAACCTTGGCAATGTAAAAGAATTTGTGAACAAAAATAGGATGAGCAATTTGGCCATTGCATTTGGACTGCTAGGAAGGATTCACCATATTCTTTTAGCTGTGAGAACTGGTCGTCATGTTTCCTGCTCGTATTAGGAAAGAACCTGGTCTTTATTCTGGAGGCCAAAAAGCTTAAAAAGTTCTGTGCTGTCTATCAGTCAATAGGATGCAGTCCTAAAATTCATAGTTCAAGTGACATTTACAGAAGTGAAGCCAGCACCCCCACCCCCAGAAATCCTAAATTCACAAAGCATTGCACAAGACCCTTGCTGAATATTTAAAGAGCATCTTACCAGTGTTGGAAGAACTTTTTTTTTAAATGGGCAGGCTAAATAGAATGAAGCCATGGTAGTGTGTCCCAAAGTCAGCAAAATTTGAATGAGAAAAAGCATATGTAAAGTTTTTTTTAAAAACACATCCCAAGGCATTACATGCATTGCGTATAGAAGTATACTCTAGGTCTGTATTTGCTTCAGAGAGAATGGGGTTTTTAAAAAACTTAAAGTATTTCAGATATTTTATCTCCTTCACTGGGGAGACATTGTGGGATATAAGGTGGCAATGCTGACTTGGTTTTCTTCATTATACTTATCTGCAAATGAGACATTCAGCTGTGGCCAAATTAGCTCTCCTGTCTGCTATTTGAAACTTCTGCTATGCACAATTCTGGTTAGTTAGCTACTCCTATATCTTTAGAAGTCAGAACTTAATGCAGTGTTGTATGTACTCATCCGCTGCAGTGTGTTTTGTAGAAATAATGAGATTAGTCAAAAAAGCTAAGAAGATCCATTTGAGAGGGAATGAGGATGGCAGGTTGAATCTGGATGATCTTTAAGGTTTTTTTCAACCCAAATCAGTCATGCACAAGAAATTTGGTTCCATCTTAAATTAATAGGAATAACTATAGTTTAAATTATACTGTCAAGTTGTTCCTCCTAAACATCTGGAAACATGCTCCAACAGTAAGGGAACTTGTCTGACTTCACTGGTTCTGAATGAGCAAGGACTCCAGTTTCATCTGGAGTTTACTGGAATTGTAACTAATACTGGTTGATACAGTTTGAAAGTAAACTAAATCTGTTTTCAGGATTTTAAGATAAATAATGGGTGTATTTATAGGTTTATAAAAGAGGTGACTTCAGGAAAGTGTTTACTCTTTCCAAATTGTTTGGCAATTCCAGCAAAAGTCACTTAAAGGCTGTAGGAGACCAGAGATCTTTATCACAAATTATGGGCTAGAATGTTGTGTTCATTTGGGGAGTGGTGGGGTATTATTTATTTCTTCTGGTTTCCCAGCTCTCTTGTGTTTCAGAGCTGATTTTATAGTTGATGTAAATCAATCTTGGTACTATTGACTTCAGAGGAACATGCTGGTTTGCGCTGGGTACCAAGCTTTGTTCTGCAGATTTAATAACATTATGCAGTTTCTCTATGTGTTTGCACAGGCAAGTGTTTCTGCTGGATTGTTCCCCCTAGAAATGCAAAGGGAAATCTGTTTGTTCAGCTTTGCACTGTGTGATATGAGGGGGGTGGGACAGCAGTGGTAAGGGGCTGCTGCATCAGTGGCCTATTCACAGAGTCTTTTGAAACATGATGGCACCAGACACATGTCCTCAGCATCCTGATGCATCTTAAAATAAGCAACAGCTGAAGCAGCTTATAGGCTCTGACTGCATTTACAAGCTGTCTTTGAGCTGCCAATGAGTTGCTGTGGAAACCAACCATTGCTGGGCAGGACCAGGAGATGGCTGGAAAATAGGCTTTTTTTTGAGAGCCCAACTAATTTAAACCCCCATCCCCCATTTGCAGAAGCTCCTTCTGAATTGCTATGGAGACAAGAGGAGTACTGGTGTTTTGAGACTTGTGAAAGTGCGAGCTATAAATATTTATTTGGCTAACAGCATATGCTTTCTGGGTTGTCTCTGTTGGAATAAACTCCATGCTACATTGAACCTTTGCAAGTTGCTCATTCTGTGCATTCAAACCCTTCCTCTCTTCTGTGTGAGTAGAAAAGGAGGAAGCAATATAAACATTGAAGGGAAATGAATTTTACATTTTGTTTATTAATTATAAAACATTAAATTATAATTTTTTTCCTCAGTATTTCCCCCTCTCCTGCAGTACTCTTTCAGTGTTGGGGACTACTGAAAGCACTTCAGAGTCTGTTGAGTTTACCTAAAATTGTTGTACTTTTTTGTTCAGTCTTTCAGAAAGGCTGACCTAAATAATCTCTTGCTCTCTTGCCCTGTGCCACTTGATTTTTTTTTTTTTCCCCACTTTTTTCTCTAGAAACACTTCACATTTTGTGTTTCCAGAGCCAACTGTCCTTGGGGCTCTGAAATGAAATTAATCACTAACATGACCTTAAATTCTTAGGACTCCTACTGATAACTTTAGATAATTGGCTCTGAAAACTTCAGTCTTTTGTTACTTTTACTTTCAAGATTTTTTTTAATCTTTTTTCTTTTTTTTTTTTTCAAACTTGAAAGTTAAGAGTAAAGACACCGTGACGGATGTGCTGGCTTTCCGGATTTCACTAAACAGTACCCACAAAGCTGAGGATTAAGTCATTCTTAGGTTGGCATTATAAATAAAAATCTCTTGCTTGGTCTGATCTGTAGTTGTGGCATTTGCCACAGGATCTTCTTGTCCCTGTGAGACTCAAATCATCCAACACCAGCTTTTACTACAAGTAGAAATTCTGCTCTTAGCCACATTCTGGAAAATCTTATCTTCCCTGTTTAAATTACTCCTAGCTGAATGAAAATGCAGTTATGTATTCTGTTTCTCATGTGTTTTCCACTATAAACACAGTTACTGAACTTGATTAAAACCTACTTTCTGTAAAGATGAATGGAAAGGATTGTTTTTCAGTTTATGCTATATCAAAGTAAAATAATAGTTTTTGTATTAGGCTCTGGAACTCTGGATATGTAATTAGTAAATCCACATGTAGTTCCTGTTCATTTTCCAGTTGTGTCCAGATTCTTAACTGCTTTTTTTTACAGAGGAGAAGGGAAGGAAAATGGTTCAATAAAGGCTTTGCCAGTTGTCAAGAGTGCAGTGGCTTTGTAACATGCATAGCTGTTGTGAGAATGCACTGATTTTTTTGAGAAAAGGATAAAGTGATGTCTCTAGAAACATTTAAATATATTTAAAGTTTGTTCAAGGCTTTTGAAAGCTATGTGAACAGAGAAAGAGGAAGGGGACAGCCAGTTTTTCTTGTATATATAGACTTTCAGGTGCAGAACATTTTTCCTGAGTTAACCCTATTTCCAGGCATGCTAATTAAAATAGTATGTCCAGTATAGATATGTTCGTGACTTAAACACCTTCACTTTTGGAATTGGACTAACATCTGAAAACAGGAAAAATTATCTACTGCACTCTGTTGCAATAAAGGAAAGTATTTCAAACTGAGCAGCCATTTAAAAGTCTGTCATTTAAGTTTTGGTTGGTTGTGGTTGGAGGTTTTGGTTCTTGGTTGGTTTGCTTTGGGGTTTTGGTTTCTTTTTCCTCTGAAACTAGTACTTGTCAGGGGAGAACCTCCCCTAAAGTGCATTTTAGTGTGGCACCTTGCTTTGTTGCAGTAGAAGACCTGCAGGTAGGAGATCTTAAAACTTGATGGCTTTGTCTTACTTGAGTATCTGTAGATACATTTTTAAAAATAATTTGCTTTTGTTCTTGAGATCTTTTATTTAAAAAGGTAGAGAGTGTCTTCTGACTTCCCAGCAAAACCTTTAAATTCTGTGTCATACCTAATTGACCTACCATCCAGATGCTGGCCTCATTGTCAGTCTCGGGAGAGCAGCTGGAGTGGAGGATTAGACAAAGGAGGAATTTGGGCAGAGAGGAACCTGATAAGGTTCAGAAAAGGCAAATGTAAGAGTCCTACATAGGAGTAGAGGTTGATCTGCTGGGAAGAAGCTGTGTGGAAAGGAGCTGTGGAAACAAGCAGCTGTTCCTGTTGTCCGCTTAGAGCCTGTTCTGTCTGTGGTCTCTGCCCCCATCATGAGTCTGAGCTGTCCCCTGCACATGTTGAGGCTCCCTGGACACATACAACCCCTAATTCTTCATCGCGTGTCAGAAAATGGGTTTATGACATAAAACCTGGACAATCTTGAGGCATAAATAAAAATTAAGTTGGATCCTCACTGAAAGCCAGTGGGATGCTTAAGTGCATTAGGAAGAACATTGCCAGCAGTTCTGGAAGGAGGTGATCCTGCCTCTCTGCTCAGCCCTGGTGAGGCACATCTGCAGTGCTGTGTCCAGTTTTGGGCTCCTCAGTCCAAGAGAGACAGGGAGCTCCTGGAGCAGGTCCAGCAGAGGCTGCAGAGATGATGAAGGGCTGGAGCATCTCTCTTACGAGGAAAGGCTGGGGGAGCTGGGGCTGTTCAGCCTCAGGAGGAGATGACTGAGAGGGAACCTCATCAATGTCTGTCAGTGCCTGCAGGGAGGGGTCAGAGCATGGACCAGGCTCTGCTCAGTGGTGCCCAGCAATAGGACAAGAGGCCACAGGCAGAAATGGAAGCACAGGAGGTTCCACCTGAACACGAGAAAAAACTTCTTCACTGTGCAGTGACCAAGCACTGGAACAGATCACTCAGAAAGGTGTGGAGTCTCCCTCACTGGAGATATTTCAGAACCATCTGGATGCAATCCTGTGCCATGTGCTCTGGGAGGACCCTGCATGAGCAGGGAGGTTGGACCAGATGACACACTGCAGTCCCTTCCAACCTGACCCATCCTGGGATTCTGTGAACACATGCAAATATACAAACATCTTTAAAGGGGGTGTGTCAAGAGCATGGCACTCTTTTCAGTGGTTTCTAGAGACAGGACTGAGGGCACAAACTGGAAAACAGGGAACTTCATCTGAATAAAAAAAAACTTGTTTGCTGTGAATGTGACAGAACACTAGCACATATTGCCCAGAGAGACTGTGGAGTCCTTTTCTCTGGAGATATTCCAGACTCTGTAACCTGCTCTGGGTGACTGAGGTAGCAGGGAGTTGGACTAGATGATCTCAAAATGTCTCTTCTGTCAGGAAAATTCCACAAATGCCAGAGGTTTATGTCTAAAAAGGAGACAGAAGAGTCCTTCAACTTTATTTGAATAAAGGAAGAGACAGAGGGGCACACGCCTACGGGGGTTTTCTCTCTCCAGGTATCAGAGGGCACAGCCTCCTTTTATCCTAAACTCCTGGCCCCATGTTGCCCTCCTCCTTCCCCATGGACTAAGGTACTAGGAAGGTACAGCCTGCCCGAATCTCCTATCACATATTCCTCCCTTGAACCTGTTGTTTTACCCCAAAGTTCAGCAACTCAGGCTTGTGCAGACTCACTTGTCTGTTTCAGGAGCCAAGCTGCCAGGGCTCTGCAACAAACCTGCTGCCCAAAGTCATTAGAGACGTTAAGACTCATTTCAAAGATGTAACACCCCTACCTTGAACCATCAAATTGTTTATAAAGACATTAGCTTTCCTCTCACTTCCAATCCCAACCATTCTGTAATTTAATCCATTCTGAGCCAGGGCTAGAAGCAGGGAAAATGCTTTTGGGTTTTGGGGAATTTCTTTTGGGTTTGCAGGGGATGGGGCAAAGTCAGTTTTGTGTGTGTCAGCTGTAAAGATGGAATTTTAATTTTGTAATAGCTGCTCTTCCAAAAGAGAAGCCAAAGCAAATACTGGATTTAACTGTTTGCATCCTTTCCCTGCTCTTTCCTTCTTCCAAAAACCTAGTCCATTTCACCATGAATAAAAAAAAATCTGTCAGGAATTAGGAGAGGGAAAGCTCTCTACAGCAACACATGCTGTATTTAAATTATGCAGTCTCCAAAACATGACTGCTGAGAGCTATCACAGAAGTGATGGTGTGGCTGAGAAGCAATTCAAGTTCCTTTTGTGGTTTAGACCCCTTTAGCTGTCCAGCCAGAGCCTGTGCCTTCTCCCTTAGGCTATCATCCTTTATGCAGTACACCATGCTTATTAAATACAAACTTGCTCCTCACATCTGGCTTTAGATGGGCTTATTGTTCTTACCCTGCAGACCCTCTGTTCACACTCTCTTATTTGTTTTCTGTGGCTGAAGATATGCAGGATTTTTATTTGTGAATCACATAACCTCTGCCCAAAGTAAATCTTATTCTATTACTATTCTTTAAGATTCAAGAAATTTTGTACCTTAAGGTAACCGAGTGATTGAAATTGAGTTTCTTTTGCCTATTTTTTCCCCCCAGTGATGTGGGATAACTAGCTCTTGTTCCAAATTTGAGGACTTGATGTCATGTTTATATTGTTAACTTAATCACAGGGTCACAGAATGGTTTGGGTTGAAGGGGCCTTGTTGGAGACTGAAATGTTGTGGTTTATGGCTTAAACATCTTTATGAAGGACTTTTGCCTATTGTAGGAAAGGTGTATAACAATACTGCACCACCAAAGCCCACCCTGGATGGGTCCCCTGCCTGAAACCTGAACTGTGAGTTAAACCACCTAAGGCAAATTGAGATAAAATGACGTTATTGTTTGAAGCATCTGGAAGAGCATCCATGACAGGGCCCAGCCCAGCACCTTTGGGGTGGAGGCCACAGCCCCAGGTTTTTCTGCTGCCAGGCTTGCACAGATCCCTGCACCAAACAGGGGAAGGAGAGGTTCTGGGTGTGTGGCACAGCCTCTGGCCAGATGCAGTCAACACCCATCCTCCACTGGGCAGACCAGCCCAGCTGTGGGACCTCCCACCCCTGGAAGGTCATATATGTGTGAGGGACAGCAGAGGGGGTGTCATGGGCCAAAAGGGTCCCCAGACCCTGCACCAGAGCACTGCATGTGATACTACATGATGTAACAGATCCACAGCCTTGCAATGGACAGTGTCAAACTGGCCTCCCCAGGGAGGTACCTGTGTGTTCCCACCTGCCCAAATGTATATTAATCATGGGATTCTATACTTTTTGGTGGGAGGCCCTCACCACCAAGAAGACCAGATGGAGGGAAGCAGTGAGACAACTTTGGGGACCTTGGAAGGGTGATACGCTTCTACTTAATATTAGTCGATCTCCCTGTCCCCCATATCTCTGTTTCTCTCTCTTTCTCTCATGATTTGATGCCTAATCACCAGTTTCAGAGGTGGGTTAAGGTCTTTGGGTGGCTCAGGAGACTCCAGAAGAGGCTGTGAATACTCCCAGTCTCTCTCTCTCCAGCGTGCCTGCTGGAGGTTGGCATTCACCAAGCAGAGCTGATGAGAGAGGAATGCTGCTTAACACAGAGCCTGACAGGAGTGAGGGTGGGGAAGAGTGTTGGTTCTGAGCCCTGGGTGCCTGTCAGGCACTGTCAGAGCTAACATGGTCCAGCCTGATGATGCCACTCTAAGCAGGGTTGGTAGCCTTTGGGCTGCAGCAGCCACATCTTGGACTACTAAGAAGAATGGGAGTTACTAGTTCGGGAGTTTTTTGATAATTCATAACTAGTCCTGTCCAAAGGTAGGCAGCTTTTCCTCCCCCTTTTATGGACTATGTAGTCTGTGGACTACTTTTGCTGGGAAGTGTGGCAAAAAGAGAGCCAAAACAGGTGTGCTTGAATGATGTGACAATGGCAGAACCCTGGGTATCATCTGAGTGCCTTGTGGTAAGCAGCTCCACAGCTTAGAAGTTTGCATCAGCACCTAATCATGTCACTGGGGCTTTACCCCGAAGTGGTCACGTCTGAAGGATGCTAACACCAAACAGATGTCTGGTTTCCTATTCTCTTTCAGGGACTTCAGAAAGAGAGTTGGCTTTATTCTTGAGATGTTGGACTTCCTAAATTTACAGTATCCTCAGAAACCCTTTGTTAAACTTTGCTTTAGACCACCTGTTGTTTAGAACTTGGCAAAACAAATGTAAGACTGCTTTTACTCTTGTGCTTATAACTTTGTTTTGATTCTGTTCTCATGTAATTTCCTCCAGGCACACTGTTTCTTTTGATTTGATTTGACTAATATGTTTTTCCTTAATGATTCATCCAGCTAGTAGCTTCAGTTTACAGCTGTGAGTGTTTATCAAATGGAAAGTGTGGTTTCTTGGAGCTTACTTCCAAACATGCATAGTTAAGCAGCTTTTTTTTTCCCCTGATCTTTAAAAAGCAGCCTGATAAAAGCTTTACTGGTACAGTAATATGTCATCTTTTTACTATTGCTTTTTATATGGTGAATTAAAATCCAAAGCTGAAGACTTGGATTCTGAATAGTTGGCAAAGGCATTTCTCAAAGGACATCTAAGGGAAGAGATCCTCTAGTTTTAAGGACCTCTCCTGTCTTTCTGCTTGATCAGAATATATAATGGTTTTAATAATGATTTTAATATAGTCAGCTGTCTCTGTACCACCTTACATTTCTGTTTGAACTCTACAGCTTCTTGAAAAGGGTCATATATATGTGTGATTTGTATGTGTGAGGAGGAGGGATGTGTGTGTATTGAACTTATCTCCCCCTTTCTCCCCCCTTTCTCATATTTTCTACTTAATTGTACTGTATAATAGAATCTTCATGTATTCTAACTCCCAATAAAAAGCATGCAAAGTAATTCTGTAATGGCTTCCATAGTGGAAAGTAAATACCATGGTCCTGCCCCAGAAGTCATAAAATGTGTTTTCCTTTTGTGGCTTCATATTCTGTGAACATTTTGATCATGACAGTGAGCTGCATGAAACCTGTATCAATGAGGAGGAGAGAAATTCCCAGGCCCATGAAAAACTGAATGTAATACAGTGGTGAATTGCATGTACTTGAGCTGTTTTTTGTCCAGACAGAAGAGGTTGATATGTGCCAATAATTTATAAATGGTTTTATCCACGCATTGGAAACCTAGAAGGGCTTCCTTTTGAAATGTTATCAGGCCTTAGCTGCTGTCAGAGTCTCAGAATAAAAGTTCAGTAGGAAAGTTTTCTTTCTTGGAGGGGTGGAAAAAATTTCTATGTGCTATTTGTAGTGCAAATATTTTTTTGCTATTTCAGTATTCTCAGAGTACTTAAATGTCATTGCTAGAATTCTTATTGTCTTATTTCATATCATGAACTTCTGATTATCACTCTTTTTGGGGTAACATGAAGTTGATAAAATTGAAACATATTACAGACAGGATAGCTACACACCATTTGGATCTTTTAGTAATGTGCACACATGAAATTTCACTTTATGCTGTCAGGTGTGAGGCTGTGCTCTTTTAGACACAAGAATTGTTGGACATGTATTTCGAAGGGGATGTGAGATAGCTGGAAAGCACCACAGAGAATCCGTGTTGGAGCAGGCTCCTGGCAGTAACTGTGACCTATAAACAGCCCATGCTGGAGTAGGGGAGAGTGTGCAGAGAAAGGAGCAGCAGAGAGGAGCTCATTCCCACAACTACTGCATTTACTCTGTTTTAAACCCCAGTACACTTAACTATTTTTTCCTAAATTTAGTCTGCTTTGCCTGTGATGGTAGCTGCTAATTAAACTCCCTGTCTTCTCTTGACCCATGAGCTTTTTAATCTTATTTCTCCCTGGTCATGTTGAGGAGGAGGAGTGTGAGAGCAGCTATGTGGGTGTCCAGCAGCCACCCGAGGTCAACAATATACAATGAATCTACATTGAATATACAATATACAATCAATATACAGTGAATGAATGACTGAACTCTTGCTACAGCGCCAGGGTCTCCGATACCAATTCTGAGTGTTGCTCCAGAACTCAGAGGCAGTCCTTATAGATACCTGTTGAACTGTTAATTTGTATTTTTAAAGGATGCTGAAAAAAACCTAGAAAATTAAGGAGGAAAAGGGCCATAGGAACAGAATGAATTAAGAATTCCTTCTGTTGTGCCAGACTTACCATAAGGAACGATCTTTAATTGAGAAGAAAACTGTGATAGGGTGCTGTGGTGTATGGGATCAGTGCTGTTTAATATCTTCATTACTGACACAAAGGGATGAAGTGCACCCTTGGCAGGTCTGCAGATGACACCAAGATGAGTGGTGCTGTTGCCACACTTGAAGGATGGGATTGTCATCCAGAAGGACCTGGACTAGCTCAAGAAGTGGCCTGTGGGAATGTCATGAGTTTTAAAAAGACTGAATTCAAAGTGTTGCACCTGTGTCAGGGCAGCCCCAGTACCAATCCAGCCTGGGGATGAGCAGATCCAGAGCAGCCCTGGGAGAAGGACTTGGGGGTGCTGGTGGGTGAGAGGCTGAACATGCCTCAGCCTGGATAGAGCTCTGAGCAATCTATTCATGTTGAAGATGTTCCTGCTCATTTCCAGGGAGCTTGAACTACAGGGCCTTTAAAGATCCCTTCCAACACAAACCATTCTAAGATTCTATGATGGTATCTTCAAACAAAGAAAATAGCATGTTAACTTTGGGCACTAAAAGCCCAAATAGACTCACTCAAAGAAGTGAGTGTCTCGGAAGTGAGACTTCAACAGAAGTAATCAAATGTTAAAAGAAAGCCATAAGAATCAAGAGATTGTTAATTTGTTAGTGTCTTCAGGTCAAGACTAGATAATCATCTGCTAGGGTGTATGCAACTCTTCCCCCATTAAGCATGGGAAAGGGAAAATAATTATTTAGGGATGGACGAAGGAGGTCTGTGTGCTTAAGAAAGTCTAATCTTGCTATTTTCCTAGTTTCTATCAGTCAAAGGAAGATTGCTTTTAACCAAGGTAAGTTTCTAAATGTTGATGGAAACAGGTTCTAAGTTTTTGTCCATACCCACTACAGAAATTATTCAGTTGGCTGATGCAGATGAAGGAAATGGACTGCATTAGAAATGTCCATGCTGTTTTCAAAAGTAGTCCTAAACTGAGGGAACTTGAGATGCTTTGGGAAAAAAAAAATAAGCAGACCTGTGTAAAGAATTGTGTTCTGCTGTTGTTAAGCACTTGCTAGCCTGACATGGATTAATTATAATACCTGTGACCAACTCTTGATAGCTGGATGGGGGTTGATGTAGGTCTAGTAGTTATTTCACTTGTTCTCTCTGGAATTTCAGTGTTCCCAATACATGATTGTGAGGAACTAATTTAATTTTTAGTTCTGTCTCAATATTGTTTGAAATTACCAGAGGTGTGGGGGGAGAGGCTGTACAAGTGCTACTTGCAGGAGGCAGCTAGGAGAAAACGGAAAGACCTGTTTTTCAGGAGACTTTGCCTGTGCCATCTCACATCTCACATATAATAGGCAGTCAGTAGGAGACCATTAAGGACACTGAAGCTCCAGAGAGGTTCCCCAATCAATTGGTGACATTCTTTTTCCATTCTTTCTCCTTCTCCTTGCTCCTTTTCTGTCCTTTCTATTCTTCCTTAGTAGGGCAACATCCTTTTCACTACCAAGAAATGGTTCTCTGATATAATACTTGCCTCGTTTCACTTAATTCCATCTCAGCCATCTGTTTTAAAAGAAAACCCTCTGCAGTTCTCCTTCAGTGGAAAGTGACAATGAGATATCCAAGAGTGTACGGGTATTTTTTCTCTTTCAGTTAAAACTAGATAAATCTTATCTTCCTTCCCATTTCAAAAGAATTTGAGATAATTGCCAATTACTGTACATATTTTTTTACCCTGTAGAATCTGTAAGTGGTATTCTTCAGCAAACATGCATGCCTTGTAATAAGAATGTAGTGGAAAATACACTTATGGATTAATAAACGTCTCCCCAGCTATAAACAGACTGAGACATTACCCCAGCATTAAACGTTTGCTGTTTATATGGAACCTCTTACATGTAAATATCATTATGCTATTGTAAAAAAGAAATATTACTTACTTTTTACAGATGCCAGAGCCTGGAGAAAAAAGATTAACTGTTCAAGGCCAGCCTTGTTCTAGCTCTTAGTTTGTACTCTTTCTCATAGGCAATGTCTAACTTGTACAGTGTGAGGGGGTCTCAAAAATATTGCTTGTAGCTGCCGAAGTACATATGAAATCACAAATGTTTATTGCTGAATTGTCTTTTTTTGCTGTCCCCTTGCAGATCCTGATGTGTCTGGAATCTCCATTGAAACAGATATCAAAAATGTAAAAGCAGAGGAGTTTAAGGGTACAGTATGAGCATTGTTTTGATGATTTTTAGTATATACACAATACATGCAAACTATGTATACAGAAGCTGTGCAGCTATTGAGGTTGTCTTCCTCTTTCCTGAGGGGTCTTGTGCCTGCTCTCTCTCCGCTGATTTTGTGTTATCTTGGTCTTGTCCCCATTTTCTCTTACTCAAGGTGGCGTTGAACTAGGTGCTCCCCAGAGATCCTTTTCAACTTCACCTGTTCTATGGTTCTATGACTTGTTTGTCAGTCCTGTAAATTCTGCCTGGTCTCCTTCCACACAATATTATGGGAGCTGATGGAAAGGAGAAACATTAAATGTCTTACAAGACAGAAAAGCAAGGGACTAGAGAGAACAGATACAAGATAGTTAATTATAAGTAACAATAATTTAATGACTATTTACATAGTTATATATATATACATATCAAATATAAAATGGCAAATTACTTCCAATAATGGGGTGGAGAACTTAGAGAGGCAAAGAGGAAAACTTGTTTGTTGGGTAGATGAGAAAGGGGTATACTGTAGTGTGAGGTTTGTGGGTTATGTGGGTTTTTTTTTTTAATTTGGTTGGAGTGGAGAAAGGTGAGACTTTGGGATTGAAAAAACTCTGAGCTCTAAACCTTATTCAGCTTCTTGAGGTAATAATCAAATATTTTAGAGGTCTTTAAAGTTGTCATCTGGACTTCTTTTAAGTGTTCTTCTCTTGACAGAATACATTTAGAAATCAAGGGAGGCAAAAGCTGAGAGAAATGCTTCAGGTAATATTAAAGCTCGATTAGGTTCTGTCTTTTTATATTGTATATGGCTTGCTTGGCTTATTTTGTACTTTTGTTATTTGTACATTAAATGAAATCAGTTTAGCACAGCCCAGATGCCAAGCCAAGTAGCAGCACTAAGGGATGGCAGGGGTGATAGACATAGTTATTCCACTGAGTGCAGCTGGTCTGAAATGCATTTTCCTTTTCTCCTCTAACTCCTGTTATTGTAGAGGAGGATGGTCAGGCACTGGGACAGGCTCCCCAAGGAAGGGGTCTTGGCACCAAGCCTGACAGAGCTCAAGGAGCGTCTAGGTGACGCTCCCAGCCATGGTTTAGTTTTAGGTAGTTCTGCAAGGAGCAGGGAGTGGGCTCACTGATCCTTAGGGTTCCTTCCAACTTGAGATATTCTATAATTCTACCAATGACAGCCTCCAGACCAGATGTAAATCCAAATGAAACATTGTGCAGATCTCTCCAAGATTCCAGAGGGCTTTTGCAGCCTAGCAGTACCAGTGCTGATGCACAGTATCCTGTGGCCTGCCTTAATGCAAGTCAAATGCTCTGGGAAATACCTCTCCCTAACTCCATTACTATGGGGAAAAGTGGGATGATGGGAGCTATAGCAAAGGATGATTTTATTATGTTGTTTCTGTTCTGTGCACACTCCCTTTTTTCCATCCATTTCTTTTCTCCAAATAAGATTAGTGGGTGGGCATCAGTGTTAGGGTTTTTTTCTGAAACAAAAACGTGTAGCATGCAAGAAAGGGGCAGCTCATTCAAGACAGAGGTGACTTGTTCAGCTGAGAACACTTCAGCTGAGCTGTCCCTGTGTCAGCTAACAGAGACCAGCTCATTTGCCAAGCCAGCTGTCACAGGGCCAGTAGCAAAAGCAAGCTGAGCTTGAATGATGCTTTTTCTTTGTTAGAAGGATACAAAAACAAAATAGAAAGGAAACTAGCAAATCTTAAGATTCAGGAAGCCTCCACCCATCCACTCAACCTGAAGTCAGGAACCTCAGACTTCCTGAGTGCACAGTATGTTTTTCAAAAAGGCCAGTGCATGTGTAACATGTTTCTGGCAAGGAATGCCCTCCTGCCTCAATTTTTCTTTCAAGTCTGGATTTTTTTCCCCCATGAGATATCACCAAGGCTACCAGTCTGGGTTTTTGTTTCTTTTCAGAGCAGACCTAGGAAATCAGACTCTGAAGGGCAAGGGAGTAGAGCTGTCAGTACCTCTTAATTGCCTTCCAGCCTCATTTGTTTAGACTGGAAAGGAGGATGGTGGTTGATTATGTTTGAGCTGTCCATGTTTGTGTCATGAAAGCTAGATCTTGTCAAAACTATAAAGGCTCTTGCTCCAGATACTGTGGACTATATTGGAAGAGGATTAGTTTACAGGTAGCAAGGTCTATATTGCATTTGTTTCTTTAACTGTTTGTTTCCTCTTTCTTTAACTGGAATATTTTCCATCTCCATTAAGTTATACATTTAAACAGAAAAAACTATTGATACTGAATTAGAATGGTAATTCAAAAAGTATGCTGATAACAGGGTCAGAGTCCCTTTTCTTAGGAGTGATCTGCTCAAAAATGTTTAAACTAAAATGAGGGTAGTAATAAAGAATGTAATTGATGTACTAGATATTCCCATGTTGGCTGGGGAAAGTAATAAACCCTATCCAGCATGGGAATATCTAGTCCCCAGCATCTGAAATTTGACCCAAAGGCCACTGAAGTGCAGGAAAATTACTTGGTTTTTTTTGTGTTTGTGTAAGTCTGGAGAAGCATCACTTTGAGAAGAAGATCTGGCCATTGCTGACTATACAAGTTCTTTTGAAGGGGGAACACGAATTTCATAGAGCCTGAATGTGTACCAACACAATACTAAAATCTCTAATTTTCTGTTTTGTCTTTTTTTCTTCTTCTTCCCTCTAGAGGCTATTCTTAGTTGCAAACACAAATTTTCTAAAGGGATGAGTTTAAGAATAGAATGGAAGAAAATCCAATCTCAAGGAGTCTCATTTGTCTACTACAATAGCGAATTTACAGGTACAGTACTACAAACAGAGGGTTTAACCTGTCATTCTCTAGCATAGCTATTAACTCTTTCTTGGGGAACAACACCAAGAATATGACTGAACAAAAAAGCTCTTGACTGTTCATATAGAAGAGCTGTCCTTTTGAGAAAAATAAATTCTTCTCTGGGAAAAAAAAGGGCATTTCTTTATAAAATCGTCAATTATTAATTACCTTTTAATGAAATTAAATATAATAAAATTCAAGACCAAGAAAAATGGTACTGCAGATTCCTTGGGATTTTTCAACAATGAAATTACACCCCTAAAATACTGCAGGCTCTCCACTCCTATCCTAAAAAGAGGTTTCTGAAGCCTCCAGTAAAGCAAGAGGCTTAGATATTAATAATGCAGCATTTTTTATATACATAAAATATAAACTCCTCTGTATATTTTAAATTATTTGTATTCATTTCAGAACTAGAATTTCTCTTTCTATGTTCTGAAAAGGACTTACCTCGGCTTTGTGTGATGGAGAACATATGGGTCTCTGTTACATTGTACGCAAGAAATGAAGGTAGAGAAGTAAAATAAGAGCACAGAAATTTTGTTATTTTGTAGAACTTGCAAATGTGTTGACCTTGTTGATGAACTTGGCTTTTTCCTGCATATATTTAATTTAGAGAAACATTGAACTCGTGGTTCTGTGTGTGCATGAAACTTGAATCTTATAATAAGCTGTAGAATTAAAAAAAACTTACTTGTTGTAAGAAGTCTGATGGCAATATCTTTGCTAAATCCATCAAGTTTTTCTTGCCAAGTTAAAATGTCAAATACTCTGTTGTGGTCTCACAACTTTTTCTTTAAGGTAACTAAGTTATGATTGCCATGTCTCTAGTGGAAAGAGGTGTCACCTCACTACTGCTATACATATTTTCTTGAAACACCTGCAGAAAAATACATTCCATCTTCCAACTGGATAATGTATTGCAGGTGGAGGATTTTTGAACTGAATGTGGGTTTTTGGACTAAATGGAAGGTTCATACTGTCTTGAGAAGAGGATTACATATTGTTCTTTGCTGATAGGTAACTAACATTGAGCAAATGAGCAATAGTTTCACATAAAATATGATGTAAAATATCAATAAATTGTACATTATTTCAGAATAAGCCAACAAGCCACAGATATTTGCTTCAGACTGAAAGAGGAGAAATTTAGGTTAGATATGCAGAGGAAATATACAAAGGAAATTCTTGCCTGTGAGGATGGTGAGGCAGTGGCACAGATAACCCAGTGAAGCTGTGGCTGCCCCATCCCTGGAAGTGTTCCAGACCAGGTAGGACAGGGCTTGGAACAACCTGGTCTAGTGGAAGGTCCATGGCAGTGGGGGTGGAACAAGGTGATCTTCAAGATCTCGTCCAATCCAAACCATTCTGTGATTCTGTGATTCTGTGAGCAAAGAGCAGAAACCTCTCTGTCTGTTCTCCCTAAAGGTGATCTTCGAGGCCGAGCAGAGATGCTGAATACAGGAATCCGAATTAGGAATGTGACAAGAAGGGATTCTGGGACCTACCGCTGTGAAATCAGTGCCAAGAGTGAAGAGGGGCAACAGCTGGGAGAGGCTACTATTACTCTCACAGTATTGGGTACAAACTTTATTACTTTGGCTTTTTAAAGGAACTGGATGATGGGGTGTTGGGATGTTGAAGGTAGGGTTGAACACACCGTGTGTGGCTGCTGGGTTTCTGGGTCATCTTTGGGCTGGATTTATAAATACACTTGCACATGAACATTTTACAGCATCACAAAATATCTTGGTAAGAGTCACACTTGCATTAAAAAGGGACAACCAGGGTTTTATTGTATCAAAGTGAGTTTCAGTTCTCAAAACTGAAATAGCTCAGTGACTGTGAATCTGGATAAGATGATCATGGTGTTTGGCACTGGAAAGTCAGCATCTGTCAACACTTATCAAATATTCATAAGCAGAAGTTCATTCCAGTATGCTACAGTCTCCTCCTGGTTTTGGAAGGAGAGAGTTTTTTGTGCAATGACAGCCAGAGAGCTGGCAATCAGCAGACTTTATTTACAGGAGAGGTGATGGTGCCTGCTGGGGAGCAGTTGTTCTTTGTGGGTCTTTGTTCTCTTTCCCAGTTAGGGAATGGATGGAAAAGTGAATACCGAACACATTATTCTCACATTGGGTTTATATTTGTCCCACTGGATGAGTGGTAGAAGCCAATAGTTTTCCTTTTATACCTGTACAGAGACAAAGGAAAATACTTGCTTTTGTAGATTCTATATTTTTGTCCTATTCAAAATCATAGTAATTGATCTTTCAAAATTATATATTAAGTCTCTAAGTTCTTCATAAAGGATGATAATTGCATGAACTTCTGATTAGCGCAAAACAATGAGGTAACCCCACTTATTCCTTCTTTCTTCTACTTTCTCAACAACTTTCTTGTTTTAAATATGGCTTCTTAATTTAAAGTTGAAATCTTCGAGGCCAAATGAGAAAGGGCGGGGAAAGGAGAGGCGTGTGTTGCTTAGAAAACTTTTTGAAAGTTAATGTGAATTAGTATTTCACTTGGTTCTGTTTATTTCTGCTTTTTATCTTAAAATCAAACAAGAAAAATTATCAATATTATTTAAGGTGTCAGTTGTTCTTTTAATGTTCCGTGGATGCCTCTTCATCATTAAGTTTCTTCTATATAATGTTAAGTACCAAAAAAAAAAAAATTACGTTTATTTTCTGTTCACATATTAAAAAACAAAAAAAGAGTCATTCATTTTAATAGGAGAAAGATCAAACAGTTCTCCTGCATCTGTGGGGGGGAATGTTGATTTTTAATTTAAACAGGAATGTAGTAACCAATTGGTTTTGGTTCTCAGACTAGGGTTTACAAAGTGCCTATGATAACTGCTGATGTCTCGGGTAATCTTTCTGAAAATCACTTTTCAAAAATTGACTCCTTTTAATACAAAAACTCTTTTTTCCGCTTCCTCACTTCAGTTTTTAAACACTAGGGCAGAGAAGGGGGCAATTGCTGGACTACAGATTCTAAGTTAGCCCATCTCTGTCTGTGAACAAGAGGATCCACACAAGAAACGAAGTGAAACAAACTCTCTGGGGCTGGATGAAAGTGCACAGCTTGGAGACAGGATGACACAGCATATGGTGGGGGGAGGCTGGCAGTAAGCAACTCTTTCATTTTTAGCAACTCATAAATTCTACTGTGCTCTCAGTAGCAGGATTGTGCCTTCTAGCCCTTCTCCTGCACCTCATCTCATTGATGTGGTAGTTATCAAGTGTGCACAAGTGCTCACCTCCTCACAGTGACTGTCAGCCTCTTGTCACGTTGTCATGATCCCATTACTAAAGTTCTTAGAATGTCCCTGCCTGAACTAAGGTGCAAAACGAGACCATATGCCAGTGTCAATAGTATGGGGTTTATTTAATAGTAAATATATGTGTGAGAGAGAGAGAGAAATAGGAAATAGGTGGGAGGGACAGAAAGAGAATAACAGCAACAGAATAAGGAAAACATCATCACTCTGTGGATCCCAGCAATGTTCCACTGATCCTCTCCAGATGGTCTTCTTGGTGGTGAAGGTTCCCCCTGAAAGCACAGAATCTGATGGGTTAATATACACTCAGGCTGGGCAGGAAAACCCAGGCACCTGCCTTGGGTGGGGGGTGAGTTTGCCATTGTCTCTTACAGCAGACTCTGGGTTTGTTGCATCACATGCAGTGCTGAGGTGCAAGGCTTCAGGAACAGCTCTGGGGAGCACTTTGGGGGAGGTCTTTGATGGATTATGACACCCCCTCAGCTGTCCCTCATGTGAATGTCCCATGGCTGTGGCCTTCCCAAGGCTGGGGGTTCCACAGATGGGCTGGTTTGTGTAAGGGAGGATGGGTTCACTGCCCCTGAGCAGAGGTTACAACACACCCAAACTTCTTTCCTCCACCTCATTTCAGGGGGGAAATCTGTACAAACCTGCTTGCAGCAAGTGGGTCTGGGGGCTATGGCCTCCCCCACCCCAAAGCAAGGCAGAGATGATTCTTAGCACAGTTACTGGGTTTGGGTCACATTTTTTTCCTTGTTTACTTGCTTGTTTCAGGTGATTGAAGAATGGGTTTTCCCTTTGTCTAATCTCAGCACCTTGACTTTCAGTCCAAAGTCCCAGTCAGGTATCTTCAGGGAGGCTCCTTTGGTTGTAGATTCCTTATACAATTTTTGTTATAATGGGCAAAACTTTATATTAATGTTTGAGGCATGAACTTCTTCAGTCTGTGACAGATGTGGACAGTATAAGAACATGTGTAACAAGTGCAATTTCACTGTCCAGTTGCTCCGACTACTCCAGTGTGTGAGGTGCCCAGCTCTGCCATGACAGGGACGATCGTGCAGATGAGCTGTAAGGAAACTGAGGGATCCCCTCCATCTGAGTACCAGTGGTACAAGAATGGTGTTGCCTTGCTGGAGAAGACAGGAGCAGGCAGTGCTAGAGCAGCAAACATAACTTACACCATGAATAAAAAGTCTGGCACTCTGGTAAGTGTATTAACCAACTTTGTCATAGCTATCAAAAAGAACAAATTTACTGTTCAGCATAATGATGCACAGGGGTCTCCAAAAATTCACAAGGTCTTTGTTGGAGGTCAATGTCAAGCTGAAATGTGCTGAGAAATGTAGAAGGTACTTTCTGTCTCAAACCAGTGACAAGCTATAGACATTGAGTGATACACACAAATTGGGTGAGGTGCAAGGCTGCAGTAGTGATAACAGAATCTAGAAACACATGACAAATTTTACCTCGTCAATTGATAAATTAGTGCCAGGTGAGAATAAGGTTTCAGTATGGCAGCAGAGCTAAATTTAACAGAACCTTAAAATTTGGAATAGTAGCTTCATACACTTCAGGAGGAGTGCAGCACTCAGGGCAGTACAGAATCTCTGCAACCCTGTGCCATTTACAAGTTCCCATCCAGGACCTGTGAAGTCAGTGGGAATGAGTTGGGGCTGTAAGTAAGCTTAGTTCTTCATTTTAGTTGTAGTTTGTTTTGTGGGTTGTGGTGTTGGGTTTTTTTTTTCCTTCAGAGCTGGCTGTCTCTCTCATTCTTCCCCCATTAGCTGCTCCTTCAGAAGAACTTGATGCTACTTAGGGAGCTGAGATTTTTCAAAAGTAAAGAGTTCTAATAATACTACTCTTGTGCAAAATCAAAATGGAAACTGAAGTATGACTAAGCATTCAGATGTTCTGAGGATCCTTCAGCACATCACAGAAATCAGGTGGACTACTCAAACTGACTAATCACTTCTGAAAATATTGAAGTATGGCATACAGTAAAAACAATCAGTTAACAAGTCTAATGATTAAAAAAATAGAAACCCTGGAATTGACATGAGGTCAGTCTCTATCTATTTGTTATGGATCAAGTGATAGCTTTAGACAAGCCCCGCCTTAGGCTTAGATTTTTGGCAGCAGCTCTACTTAGGTCACCTGCACCTAAATCACTCTGGCTTGCAAGTTTGTAAGAATGGACAGTTATAAAATGAGTTACTTATTGAATTGGCAGAAGGTAACAGACAAGAGGCCTTAAACAGTTACTTATTACACAGTATAAAATAGAAGAACTACTAGTAGCTAACATAAAACAGTGCATGACATTAAGGTACCTATATTACAGCTAGCAAAAAAATAGTATAGATGAGGAGTCAGTGTAGCTTACCACCAAATTGCTGATAGAGAACACAGAGTGCTTTCACTCAGCCCCCAGGAGAGTAACCACGAAGTGCTGTCCTGGCTTTGGGGAAAACATCCCACACATTTCCAGGGAACATGCAGAAGATTTCTGCTTTGTGAAAATATGAAAATATTTGTCCAAATATTTTATAAGTTGTAAAGTGAACTGTATGTCAGTCAGAAATTCCAGCTTGTCTTTCCATATCTGCTTCCACAGCAAGATGTTTATTGTCAGCTCAAAGCATCAATCCCATGGCGATGAAATAATTCAGTACAAGACAAACTGTCCTGATTCACCAAGGCTCATGTGAGAGCAAGCTCTGAGTTATTACACCAAAATAAGCAACACATAAGCTCTTCTCTGGCCGGGGAGATGTCCTGCTACAGTCTCGCTTCCTTGTTTTAATTTTTACAGTAGTAGTAGTATTTGATAAATAGTGTGGTTTTGCATTTCTCTGTTGGAAGAAGACATAAAGTGCATTTTTAGAGGGTTGAGAACCACCCAAACAACTCTTTACTTCTGAAAAATTTCAGCTGACAATGCATTGGAAGTAGTATGTGTCAATTTTTTTGAAAGATCAATTAATGGAGTTGTTGTTTTGATAAAATGAACAAAATGTTTGATTTTAGGTATTCTGAAATTAGAGCATATTTAAAAGAGTGGATATTATTGGAAGGTTCTGATACACTGAAAATTAATTTCCTTGTAGATACAATCCACTTAGTTAAATGTCCATCTAAAGTAACCTCTTAGGCAGCAAGTACAAGTTGAAGAACCAGGAAATGTGACTAGGGAGATTTTACAAGTTTGAAATGGACCGGAATTTCTTACTTGCCATCAGGGTTTATTGAGTTTGATTTAAAACAAACAAATCCACACACTGACATGTCAGAATTTCTATCCTACAGGAATTTTTTCCCCTGTTCTGATAATGGTTTTGGATTCTTTCTTAACAGCTGTTTAATACAGTTACAAAGAATGACACTGGAGAGTATTTCTGTGAAGCCTCCAATGGGATTGGATTATCTCAGAAATGCTCAGTGAAGCGAATGCAAGTTGGTATGTGTTAAAGAAAAGAATTGTGGAAAACAGTCTTGCAGCAGGATTTATGTAATTGCACAGTGCCACTAAGAAGCTAAGACCAGATTGAATTAAATCTTTTTTATTTGGTTATGGCATTTGCGGGGAGGAGAAATAATACATTCCTTATCACAGTAATTAGCTTTTAGATTGCTAAACGTTGAACTTCACAGAAAAGCATCACCCATATGAGAATGTTAATATTTCCAAATGCTTTTGTGGAAGGCTTACAGAAGAGTGTGCCATTCCATTGGTGGTGTTTTCTTTACATAAAGCCTCCCTTTTGGGATTCATTCATGGGAAATCTTAATGTAACAGTCTGTAGTAACCCAAAATGCATTTTTGCAAAATATACAACTGGTTCTTGCAGATATCATGGGAAAGCAAGTGGTAACAAATCCTAATAACTACTGCAGAGAAGATCCTGTCCAAGTGTTCTATAAAGCAGCGCATGGAACTGCAAAGTTCCATATGGTGCTTTCTGGAGCTTACCTGAAAATCACTGTGTCATGGGTTTTAATGCATTCCTGGTAGATTATGAGCAAATGTTCTCAAGCTACTGAGATAGAATTGCTGTGAAAATACACACTAAATCCTAAATTGTTGTCAGCCTAAATTGTACAAAAATTGATAAGTTTTGGGGTAAAAATCTCTACCATGTATTAACATATGCTCAGAGTTGGAATCCAAATAAGTGATTGGAAACATAACAAAAACCTATGAAAATGTTTCTGCTTGTTGATGATTTTGGTTTTTTTAAAATAGTTGATAGTCTGAAGCTCTTAGTGATTGCATTAGGATAAGGGTGTGGTCCTTGCCCTAATTGAACTCAAGCCATCACCTTCGAAATAAAAATGGCCAAATGTTTCAGTAGCCTGGTATAGAGTTTAACTTCAGACAACTCAGGTTTATTGTGTTGTATTTTAAAGCCTCGCTATTTAAAAATTTAAAAAATCATTGCATTTCAAATTACTCATTTGAAGAGTTCTTTAGAAGTGGAACCCAATTGCCATCAGCTGTTTCAGTTGTGTTAAGCAAATTAACTATATGAAAAAACTTGCTTTAACACTTATAAAGATTTCAAGATATTTTTCCTCAGAGACATCTGATTTGGGTAATACTTACCTGGGGTAGATATGATGAGGAGTATGTACCCCTTAGTCCTCCTTATTCTTTCCTTACTTTTGACCCAAACTAAGCAGATGGGTACCAAGCACTTCTGTTAAAGTGGCTGTGGCACATTAGTGCTTTTTTACTGTATTTGTTTAAATACATTTAAGTGTCCCTAATTAACTTAATGCATCTTGGGACAAAGACCACCTATAGATTCAAAAATGCCTGCATAATTAGGGAAAAATCCAGCCAGTGGAAATTTTTACAATTTAGAACATAAAACTTCTGCTTTATAATTACAGATGACCTTAACGTAAGTGGTATCATTGTGGCTGTAGTGTTTGTGGCTCTGGTGATGGTACTGTGTGGCCTTGGAGTATTCTATGCCCAAAAAAAAGGCTACTTTGCAAGTAAGTAGAATAAAATCACTCCTTCCTTGTGTCAAAAAATGTCTTTATTTAACAGAGTTTCCATGACACTCTCTCTTGCCTAGAGAAGCTGTGGATACCCCATCCCTAGAAGTGTTCAAGGACGGTTTGGAGGGAGTCCTGAGCAACCTGATCTAGTGGAAGGTGTCCCTGCTTATGGCAGGGAGTTGGAACTAGATGATCTTAAAGGTCCCTTCCCACCCAAACCATTCCATAATTTTATGATTCTGATGACATGTGCTCCTTTCCATGAAGGTTCTAATTTCATGGTACTAAAGCTGAACATTTTGTGCAGACATTTTTATTCTGCCAACATCTACTGCAAAAGATACTTTGAAAAATGACATGGAGATGTTTGTGCAGCTGCTTAAGGCTACCAAAGAACAACCTAGGGAAAGCAATGAGCCAGGCCCTGGTTCCTGGAACCTCTCCACCCTAGTTTTGATAAGGAATGCCTAAGAAAGACAACATAAAAATAAACCAGTTGTAGTCTACAGTGCCTGACCAGCTAAATTCTGATGAAAGGGAAACTAAATTAATTGTCTTCTTCCTCTGAGTCATGGAAAAAGTTTGCTTTTAGGGATTTCTGCATAAAGCTTGACACCCAGCAACCTTTTCTGTAGCCTTTACGTTGGTATCTGTAGGGTTGAGCACAGCAACAACAGATGCCAAACACTGGGATCTGAAAAGGGCAGCTGCCTGAAATTACCAGAGGCTGCAGAGATGCTCCTTAGAGTTCACTTGGAGCTTCATTTACCCTTGGCAGCAACCTAATCTTTCTTCCACCTAAACTCACTACACCAAAAAGAGGCATTTGGTTCAGAAACTCCTTCTAGAAAATGAATATTCTAGGAATAAGTATTTCACAGAACTTTAAATCAGCTAAGGAAACTGTTCTTGTGCTAATTCCTTTTTTTTTTCCTTTCTTTTTCAGAGGAAAGCTCTTCCCAGTAAGTATCTTGACACAAGTAGTACTTAAATCACTGCAAACCTCATTTACATTTCAGATTATTTAGTAACCGTAATGATTTTTACAGCCTTTCTAACATGATTCTTGTGCAATAGCTTTCTTGACACTGAGATAAACCTGATCCTACACACTAACTGGTTTCCTTATTAGAAAGCATTGTGCTGGTCAGAAAGTGAATCATTACATTACTGTGGTAAATATGCAGAGATATGTATTTTTACATAATTATAGGTTACACCCCTAACTCAGCTATAGGCATTCATGTGTCTCCTCTTCAAACTAGACAAAAGACAATCAGAACTAAATTGAACTGCTCTCATATGCATATCTACAGGTTATTTCAGGAAGTGTTTTGTAAAAATATAACTGGTGGAAACTTTCTGACAGGGCCTGGTCTATTCCTTTCATGTGGATTTATTTCACTCAAATTTCTTAGTAGCAAGTCAGAATTCCTCAAGTTGTTTTAGTTCTGGCCATGAGCTAGACAAAAAGTGTAACTGGAAGACTTGAAAAGACAAGCTAGAGAAGGTGTTTGGCAGTAGTTTATGAGATGATGACCGATATCTAAAAGCATTCAATGGATTTGTTGTTGTAAGGTTTTTCTGAAATGAAGGGAAAAAAACCCTGAGGATTGCTGGAAATCTGGAAAAATGGATTCATATATAAGGCTCCCAAGGGGGTCAACACTGGGGAAGTTATTATTTAATCTGTATTCCTTTCCTGCTCTGTTCACAGAAAGAAGACAAACTATCAATCTACAAGTGAAAAGGCAAGTCTCTTGTGCTCACTATGTGTTTTAAAAGCTTTAGGTATCTTCAAAGTTCCTTAGATCTGTAATGTCTTTGCACATGTACACAAACTCCTCACTCCTGTCGTGCTGTGCCTGGCACCAGTACCTGGAGACACTTTATCTCTGTCAGCATTTACAGCTTCCTGTTGCATAGTCTCAAGTGCCACACAAGTACAACACCTTGCTCCATACTTTGCATCTTCTTGTACATATTGGTTAACTGAGACACAGTCCAAGACAGCAATGAGAGAAAGATTGGGCCCTCACTCTTCTAAGAATAATGTGAGTCAAAAGACTTGACTAAATGTGGAAGCTGAATTTACTACTTCCACCCTCACTTCCTTGAGTGGCCTCAAAGGCTTTAACTACATCTACATCGCTCCAGCTTTTCAAATGGGTGCAAAAGGAATAGAGTTCTAAATAAAACTTCAACTAGGAGTGACTTAATATCCCTATTTACAGTTTAAGGACATTAGGAGTTTAATACTGATGTAACCTTAAAAGATCACTGAACACCACCATTTCCTTAATCGAAACAAAACATGCTGAATTGCCTAAGACCTAGTAAGTATATAAGAAACTTCCTGAGACCAACTACCTGTTTGCTCTGAGTGAAAAGGATAAAGCTTTGAAGAGCTATGGTATCTGTTTATCATTATTAACGCACTTAAAAATCAGATGCTGAACAGAGCTGTTTGACACCTGTATTTATGAATAGGTCACTACTTCTGTGTAGAGTGCACTTTGTAGACCTCCCATCCCAGAAAAGAATAAACATTTACTAACAGTGCATCAGACACATTTCTTTTCAAGCTCAATGCCTTAGTTTCTTCTGAAATGTACACTAAATATTAACCTGCTTAAAAATCTTTGAACTATTATTAATGTAACCTTTTTTGCTTAATTTAGGATTTCAAGCATACCAAGTCCTTTGTTATTTAGAAGATTTCAGCCTCTGTGAGGGACATCAAATGACTACTTGTTATACAAAAGTACCAGTGTCCTGGTTTCAGCTGGGATAATTTTCTTTATAGTAGCTGTGTTTTGGATTTATTATGAGAATAAAGTTGATAACACACTGATGTTTTAGTTGCTGCTGAGTACTTAGTTGCTTTAGTTGCTTGCTTACTCCAAGTCAATGAGTCCTCATATTCCCATGGTCTTCCAGTGAGGAGGTGCAAAAGAAGCAGGGACAGAGCACAGCTGGGACAGCTGATCTGAGCCATCCAAAGGGATATGCATAGAATCACAGAATCATAGAATAAACTGAGTTGGAAGGGACCCATCAGGATTATGAAGTCCAACTCCTGGCCCTGCACAGGACACCCCAAAAATCACACCATCTGCCTGAGAACATTGTCCAAACACTTCTGGAACCCAAACAGGCTTGGTGCTTGGTGACCACCTCCACACCAGAACATCATGCCCAGTATTTAAATTGGGGAAGTTGGCCAGGAGGAGTCAACTGCTGCTGGGGGACAGGCTGGGCATTGGTCAGTGGGTGGTGAGAAACTGTTGTGCATCATTTGTCTTTCTTGGGCTTTACTCCTCTCTCTCCCTTTTTACTCCCTCTCTATTGTTATTACCATCATTAGTATTATTAGTATCTTATTTTATTTTTGTTTCAATTATTAAACTGTTGTTCTCTCAACCCACCAGTTTTACTTTTCTTTCCCAGTTTTCCCACTGAGCTGGGGTGGGGACAGTGAGCAAGCAGCCACATGGGAATGAGCTGCTGGCAGGCCTTTTTGGCACCCAATGTGGGACTCAAAAGGTTGAGATAAAAACAGATCTGAGAGCATGTTAAAACAGGTTTGTTATAAGCCTTCATTGTATTGGTTTAATAGTTGCTGGTCACCATATTGATTAATTTGCTTTAGGCCTGGGCTAAGATTATCACTGTGTTGTTCTGTGTTGTACTGGCTTGTGATATGATAGAATGGCTGGTCACGAGTCTACCTGGTGTCCCTGCCATCCTTTGGGAGCCATCTGGTGGAAACTATCCACAGTTACATCTACTGCCTTTTACCCTCAGAGAGCCAACTTTCCCCTCCAGGATGATTACAGTAGCGTTTGAGAATTTTAAATTTTAAATTTTGCATATGCTGTGACTACTCTTGAAGCCAAGCTGGTCCTTTATGGTAACAATCAGTATATTGTTGCATACGGTTCAGGCCTTCTTTAGGGTTAAGAAACAATGTGTGGCTACCGAAACCCCACCGACACATACTGTGCCTACACAAACTTCAGTGACAGGCCAACAAGAGGCAACCACTCAATCCTTATTCCTGAGTGAGCTGTGGGACATACATAAATATTTCAGCTCTTGTCCTCATGAGTGTACTACCACCTGGCTGCTCCGATGCTGGGATAATGGGGCTAACGGATTGGAATCAGAAGGTAAGAATCACTTTCTAAGAAAGCAGGCATTGACAAGGTGATTGCAAGACAGACACAAGCCCTCAGCCTCTGGAAGTGACTCCTGTCAAGCCTGAAGGAAAGGTATCCTTCCAACAAGAATGTTACATGTCATCATGCACGTGGAAAGATATCCAATACTTGAGGGAATTAGCTGTGCTAGAGATTATTTATTTTGATCTACCTGGACAATACAAGGTTCCCCACAGATCCAGACCAATTCCTCTGCACATGACCCAAGTGGTGGAAGTTCATAGAGTGTATCAAGAGTACACACCAACCCACTGGCAATGTTAATCTGGAAGGACATCACACCACCATCTGTGGATGCAGTGGCTTGCAATCTCTGGGAATTTAAAGACAACCTCTCTACTTCTCTCATCTCATCTGTGGAGACAGATAAACTGTCCAAGGAGTTTCAGCAGTTCAAAGAGGATATGTTCTATTCCCCACCTCTACAGACCCATGCTAATGACAGTAAGAGTTGGCTGAAGAGGGAGGATATGAAGGTACACACCATGGGATATCCTGTGGGTTTAGCTGAGAGACCACAGAGGGGGCATGAAGAATTGAGATGGAAGACCTACCTTGACCCTAGAGACATGGGTATCAGAATAGTAAGGAAAACAACCCCAAATGGGGGTTATTCCAGGAAAGCTGCTAGTCCTATTTCTAGTGGATGGTTTCCTAGGCAGGGTGGAAGGGCTGAACTTACTCCTTATCCTATGGAAAGAAATTCTAATCCGTTTCTTCAAAAAGTAAACTCTCTTAGATGTTGTGGGTTTTTTGAAAATACATATTCCGAACTAGTCTGATTGTAAGCCCTCTTCACCAAGTGATTCAGAAGAATGATTTCACACGGGGCCTGAGCAACACAAAGCCTTTGAACAGATTAAACTAGAAATACTTGGAAAACTCACAGACACTTGGGCCAAAGAACACGGCATTTAGTGGGTGTAATGTATCATACCAGCTGAGAAAACCAAATGATACAATGGACTGTTAGACGACACTGAGAACAATGGGCAGGGGGAACCTTCAAACACTGGGATGCACATTGGCAAAGGCCACCTGGTTAGTCAGCTGAGATCTGCCAAGTGGGCTGGCCCTGCCCAATCAAAACTTTTACTGTAGAAGGGAATAAAGTTCCTGTAGTGCACACAAAAAATGTGCTGCAGAAGACAGTCTGAGTTATTCCTGCCTTGGGCAAAGGCAAACTCGTCTGTGGGATTGTTATTGCTCAAGGACCTGGGAACATTTGGTAAGGTGGGAGGATAGAAGAGTCTAAGTTGTGTATTGAGTGGATCTGATTGAATAGCCAGCAAATTGTGTGATGGTAATTGCTGTATAATGCTGTGTATTAGCACTTCTATGTCAGCTGTGTGCCCACCATTGCACCGAGCACCTCATGGTGCCTGTCTCCATCCCTCCAGCTTTGGGGATCTGAACCCAACTCCCCTTCAACTGCCAAGTTAAGAATGAACTTTGATGTAACTGGGCAAGCAGAGCACTGATGGAATCAGAACTGGCTTCAACATGCAACAGCTCAACACCAGACACCCTCTTTCCTGCCCTGAAAGACTGTTTGTGACAGCTGTTAAGTCCTGATTATCATAAGCCAAGTCATGGACTAAATGGATTCAATAGACTTCTACGGGGATTGTCAGAGATAAAGGAACTGGTACTTGTGTGTGCATCTATAAAAAGACAGGAAAGGTAGTGGTGCATCAGAAAGTGTGGATCTGGCATGACATAAATAGTATGGAATAAGCTGCTGATACTTTCTGGGTTTCAGCTGGGAGTTAATTTTCTTCCTAGTAGCTGGTATAGAGCTGGTTTTTTAAATTAGTATGAGAATAATGTCAATACACACTAATGTTTCAGTTGTTGCTCAGCAGTACTTACCCTGAGTCAGACACTTTTCAGTATCTGATGCTCTGCCAGTGAGGTGCTCAAGCCATGAGGGAACAGGGCCAGCACCCTGACCTGAACTGGCCAAAGGGATATATAACATCATACCTCGTATATAAACTGGGGGGAAGTTCACTGGGAATCAGTCAGCAAGCAGTGATGGGCACTTGTTCTGTGCATCACTTGTGCTTCTCAGGTTCTCTCTCCCTCCTTCCCTTATTATTACTTTGGTTCAATTATTTAACTGCTTTGTCTCAACCCGTAAGTTTTATTTCCAATTCCCTTTGCTACAGTAGGAGGAGGGGACACGGAGTGAGCCAGAGGCTATGGGATGCTAAGCTTCCAGCTGGGGTTAAACCAAACACCAAGGGATCTTTTGACCTCTGCTCTGTAAATATTGTTTCCATGTCTTACATGCTGAAAGTAGAAACTGCCAATATTTAGTCAACCTAGCTGTAATGGCTTTTCAAAACAACCCCAAAAAAAACTTAAAGACAAATTAACTTGTATATTCAATTTAGTTCTGTGTGAAAGGTTCTCCTTTTGTTCTTATGTACATGCAGCAATACAAGACTCACTCTTGCAGCTTGGAACAATGTATTCAAATAACCTTCACAGATGACCTCACTGCTTGTGTCTCAGCCATTGTCAGGGGCTCAATTTCTCTTGCAATTCTGATTTACGAGGATTTAGAGATGATTTTGGCAAATCTGATGCAATTTGAAAGTGTGTAGCTGTGCGGAAGTATGCTGACAAAATAAATCTTCCTGTAATTAAGGCTCAAGCAGCATTTTAGTGTTTAATGTGAAAGTTTCTCTCTCTGTAGACTGCATATGTAGTTTCATTCTGAAGAAAAATCATGTCAATACAATTGAAACTGTATTATGTAGACCAAATGTTGAACTGTTTATGTAGTTTCTCAGATAATAATTACTATAAATAAACAGCTCCTCAGATGCTGAAGTGTTTGTGTCAATAGTTGAGTCGCAGAAATTCACACCTTACAACCTCTTTGGCAGATTTCAGTTTCCTCTGGAAGATTACCTTCATCACCTTTGTGTTCATTGATGCAGTGTAGAATTAGGGCATTTGTGCCTATGCTTTTGACTGTGCAGCTCTATCACTACTGTAGGGCTTTGCTACAGTAAAGCTCAAGGCTTGTGAAGTTTTTTCCTGCAGAAGCTTTTTGGATAAACTCAACAGAACAAATAGTTTCTTCCTGTATATCATTATGAGTGCTATAATATCTAAGCATTAAAACATAGCACACAAAGGAGTTTTGCAGCTAACACTGAGCAGCACTACTCAGCTGCTTCTGCCATGTAAGAATTGATCACAGCTAGCTATGCTCACCATGCAGTTAAGAGCTTCTTCACACCACTGAAATCAAACTGAAGTACTCAATTTATTAAATTACAACTAGTGCCATTTCAGCAACTCCATGGCTGTACACTTCTGTTCGGTCTACAAGCTGCAGAAATCACTTCGGAGTCTCCTCAAACTTGGGCTCTGCAGGAGGAACAGGAGAGAGAAAATTCCTATTAAAACTATTCCTATCTTTTTATTCCATCTTCAAATACCACAATTTGTAATTCAAAGAAAACTAACTGTTATGTTGGCAAGCTAAAGCAGTGCATTGCAGTCTACACCCCCACTTAGTGATTAAATTTAGACAGCAGTAAACAGTAACTAAGCTGGAGACAGGCCTTTTTCCCCTTGCAGGAGTTATGTATAAAGGCTAAGCCTCAGTAATATCTTGCCAAAACGTTTTCAGGTGTGTTCCTAGTCTAAATTAGAACTCTGAGACAGTTCATCAGAACTACAAGTGATTGACTATGGTTGCTTGGCCTTGGCTGACTGCCAGATACCTGCCAAGCCTCATGCTGTCTTCCCTTTCCATTCCATGCTAAAACAAACTTAGAGCAGTTAAACAGATGCTATACAAATAGCTAAAGAAAAAGGTTTAATATAATTTAGCCACAAAATATTCATAAGTAAGAAAGTTAAGTCCTATGTTCATTTTCTGAAATCAGTGGCTTTCCAGAGGAGCTTACAAAATAAAAAAGTCACAGTTTGGATGATGTTAAGACTAACTGATACTCACATTATAGTCTGCTGATCTCTTTGGCAAGGTGAGAAAAATACAGACCCTGAGCTATTTCTATTTGAGCTCTTTCTTTAGGGTGTCTGAAGGACAATTAAGATAGCCTAATCTGACTGCAAGTTTTGTTAATCATTAGTATAAGGAAGACCACACCTCTGCTAGAAAAGGCAAATAATCAAAATAAAAGTCACGTGGAAAGAGATGTGAACTGTGCAAAAGCATAAGATTCCCAGAGGGCATTTTACACAAAATTGATGGTACAAATATAAACTGAAGGAGAATTAAAAAAAACTGTGAGTGAACATGTCTCTACTTGCAATTGCAATTCAGTAAGGTCGTTAACTCACCCTCAAATTTAAATTCTGGAAACTTTGTGAGATCTCCCTCACCATATGCCCGCTGGAGTCTTGCAAGGGATTCATTCATGTCTTTTTGAAATTCGGGTCCTGCATCAACAGGCCCTCCAGCTTGCCTAATAAACATTAAAAGTTGTGATTAAGAACTCAGATCTAACATTTCACATGGAAAATTCTACATTTTCAAGCCTATTTATGAATTAAAACCTTTTCAACAAAAAAAAAAAGGAAAAATAATTTAAAATATTTCCAAAACTCAAGCTATGACACCTTAGTCCTTACCTTACACATAAACAAGATTCTCAAGGTAAAGGCTTTCTGCTATCAGTGATGAAAATCCAAGCCTTTTGAGACAAAAGGTGGTCTTATGAGGCAAAAAAAACTCTAAGTATGGAGGCTCTCAGGGCTTTTAGTTTTGTTTGTTCCAGGTGTGAATTCCTAACAAAATTGTGATTTGCACCTCTTCTATCTCTGAATTAGTTATCTCAATTAGTAAACCTTAACTGTTCTTGCCAAGAGAACACATTCTGAATGCTAAAGAAGCCAAAAACCACCACAACAGGAGCTTCTTGGGATTCAAACACCAGATAACTAAAATAGTAACTCTTTAGATTGTCAGCACTCAGTTGTAAGAGCACAGGATCCGTGCTTAGAATTGATAAAACCACCAAACATTTGACTCCCTACACAGATCTTCCACTAGTAGAGCTAAGAAGCATCTTATTCCTTCCGAGGAATACTGCCCAAAAATAAGTTACACAGAATTACTATAGTTTTAGTTTCCTGGACAGTAGTTCATTCAAACATTACAATAATTTAAGATTCTATTTGAAGGAACTGTTTTTTAACTACAGATGTTAAATGAACCATCCTAATAATTCCATTAATACTCAATTGCTTTTGGAGGCTATTTCCATTCACCTTCTGGAAACAAGACTACAAAATAACTGTTTTCCCCAGCCGAAAAAAATAAAGTGTTTGTCTGTTTTTTTCCCCCTATTTATAGAGCATGCAGATGGGTAAAAATTAACATTCATGCAGTGTGCAAGATAACTTAACTGTGTGCCTTAACTGCCCAAGAAAAATTACATCAGATTTTTTCTTTTTTAAGGGGAAAAAAATTGGTATTTTCAAATAGATATGCAAGAACAAGCTTTCCCACTAACGAAACCATTACTGAGTGTTGAAAAAAAAAACGCACCTTAAATATTTACAGACCAGCCTACAAAACTATCAAACTGTCAAAAATCAAACACTTCATGTCTGATGCTTTTATGTCGAAATCAAGAGATTTTCCCCTTTTGCCATCAACTCCCTCCTTAAGATAAACTCCTTTACTTACTTGCTCTTCGTGTTGTACTCTCTGATCTTGTCCAAGAAGAGCTTCTGGACCGGGTCGAGCTCTTTAGTCTTGTTGAAGACAATCGCAGAGAGCCCGATGTTCCTGCGCACGTGGACGGACACAGCGGAGCCGAACAGGGAGGAAAGCCGCAGGATCTGCCGCAGGATCATGATGGCACCGCCGCTTTAACCAGCAATAAAACACCAAAGCAGGGATAAAGCATTAGTCACAGCGATATAATAAACGCATTTTAAAAAGCGGGGGGGAAAAAATAGCTTGGAGCTGAAAACAGAAAAGTATTTAAGAGATTCACTTTATTAAGATATTAATAAGAAGAGCGCATAAAGAAAAAAGAAAAATGTACTTTGGAGCTGAACTTTAAAGTACAGAGATATTCAAAGGTTATTTAAAGAGAATGGGGGGGAGGGGAAATTCCAGCCGTCATTGAACCCGAGGGCACTGTGATCTGATGGGCGCAGCTCCGCGACCTGTTCGGTACAGAACCGCGACGGAACAACCCACACAAACAGTGAATTCCGCTCTTCGCCTTGTTTAAGTAGAAAAAAAGGTGACAAATTCAACCCAGCAAAGCTCCCCAGAGTCACCTTGGCTCGGCCCCGACACCCTCGCGGTGCGCGCCGGGAACCAGCCCCCCAGCCCCCGCCCCGCCCCGCGCACACCCGGGGCTCGCCCATCCCCACACACCGTCCGGCCCCGCTCAGCGCCCGCCGGGACCTGGGGCAGCGCAGGAAGAGCCCCGGGCCAGCCCAGCACTCACCGTGCCCGCACTCAGCCACCTCCAAGTGAGGGGAAGCGCCTCTGGGCCTTCCGGAGCCGCGGGGGCCGCCGGGAGCCGTAGTTCCCGCGCGGGGGCCGCCGGGAGCCGTAGTTCGTGCGGGGGCGCGGCGGTGTCGCGCGCTTTCCCCGCGCTGGGCCTGCGTGCCGCCCGGAGCCTGGCGCAGCCCGCTCCTGGACCCGCTCCCGGAGCCGGTCCTGGACCCGGAGCTGGGGCAGTTCCCGGACGCGGACAGACGGCGGGACGTGTCGGTGCGGCGGACGGACGGACGGACGGACAGTGGCGGCGGGTGAGCGCGGCCCGGCCCGTGTTTTGTTTCCGTTTCTCCCCCGGCGGCTCCGCGGTCCTATTTCCGTTTCGGGTTCAAACAACGACGCGGAGGCGCCGCGGGAAGCGGGGCTCACGGGAAGGAGGCGCCTCGGCCGTGGCGGGGAAGGGCCCCCGGGATCAAGGATCCAGTGCTCCCGCCGCGGGGCTGGCGAGGCCTCCCCGGCGCGTGGAAACTTATCCCTGCTTGTAAAAACCCTGATTGGGGTGAAAACGTAACAGGATGTGGCGTCTTGTGCTTCTCCCCTCGAGTGGTGTGTCCAGTCCTGGGCCTCTCTTTCGAGGAGGACATAGAGGGGCTGGAGCGAGTCGAGAGCAAGGCAGCGGAGCTGGGGAAGGGTCTGGAGCATAAGTAACGAGGAAGAGCTGGGGGGCCTCATTCTGGGGAAAAGGAGGCCCGGGATGGACCCTGTCCTTTACAATTCCCAGACAGGAGGTCGCAGCCGGGTGGGGGTCAGGCTCTGCTCCTCCGCAAACCAGTAATAAGAGTCTTAGGCTGTGCCAGGGGAGGTTTAGTTGGACACTTAGAGGAGTTTCTTCACTGAAAGGGTGATTAGATACTGGAACAGGCAGCCCGGGGAGGTGGTGGAATCGCCGTACCTGGAGAAGTTAAAGGAAAGGCTGGATGTGGCACTTAGTGCCATGGTCTAGTTGAAGTGGTGTTCGGTCATGATGATCTCTAAGGTCTTCTCCAACCTAATTGATCCCATGATCTTGCATAGTTTGCTTCCTAATGCTTGGCCAAGTACGTGCTGCACAGCCACAGCTCCTAGTTTTGTTTTTTTTTCTCACTTAAAGCTGTTAATAGGGAAGATAATCACATCAAATCTGGTGTGATTTTCCCCCACCCTGTTCAGTGCTCTGCTATCTCCATCATAAAACTGAACTGACTCATGAGTTGTAAAAGCTGATGTGTGAAGGACAGGTTATCTGCTTTGTTATCTGCTTTGTGTTGGTATTTATAATTTGAATAAAACGGATGGATAGGAACCATGTGCTGCACACACCAGAGCTTCTCTGGGGCACAGATAATTCCACTGACTGGGCTTCAGTATCAGCTGATTATGTCTGAGCTCCAGAACTGGACCCCATTTCACAATTACCTGGTGAGATAACAAGCATAATTCTACTCAGAGAGTTTGTGCCCATTTCACAGTGGGCTCATTCCTTGCTTAACTCCTTGTGTTCTAGGGAAAAGATAGATCTTAAACAGAACAAAGGGACTACCCTCCTTACTGTAAAAGATACTGGAGTAGCACTGGACTGTCACACAGGGGAAAAAGGCTGTGTTAACAGGTGTCTCCTTGCATGTTAATGGAGGTCAGATTTCTTCTTGGCTAACAGATAAGTCTTAGGGCTTGTTAGGTTGAAGGAAAAAGTAGAAACAAGCAGAAATCAGTAGGCTGAACCTTCCAGGAATCAACCACAGTTTTTATGCTCCTCTGTACAAATGCTGCTGTTTCAGTGTTCCTGTCACATGAACTCTGCAGGCAAGCCAGTCTCTTTGAGCATTCTTGTCTCAGTAGCCTTCAGGGAAGGGTCAGGCAGCTCAGTCCCATCTGAACCTATGTTCACTTTCAAACTCTTCATCATCCTGTAGGAACAAACTGCTAGACTTCATGTGAAATATTTGTATTGTAAGAAGTCTGTTTATGCTGATGTAGGGAAGACTGAATAGTTTTCCCCTTTAGGCTTTTATGAACTTTAATGAGTTTATGTGTTTACATTATGTTGTTATTCTTTATACCCATCTCCCTTCTTTGTATCTGTGCTCAGCAGAATCATCTTTCTTCCTCTTTGTGCACCTGCTCTTTGTGCCTGGCTTTCTCTTTCCTGCCCCTCCAGGGCTCCAAAAATACAGCAAAGCCTGAGAGAGTCAACCGTGAACTGCCTCTGAAGAGGCAGTGAACAGTTACTAGTTCAGCTGCCAGTTTGGAGTCCAATCCATAGGGATTTCTAAATGCCTTACTTAATTCTGTACTGTTAATATGGGCAGTAGTATTTTCTCACTCTGCATTTTTGAATATTTTCTGCCAGAAGTCTATGAAGATGGTGAGTTCTTTCTCTCAGTTTGCACTGTTTTCTCAGTGAATAACATATTAATATGTCAAAGAACAGAAATCCCAGCCTAACCCCTTTGTGACCTTACTGGTAAACTCCCTTCATCACAAAAACAGGACAATTTACCTTTGTTTTGTGTTTTTAAGCTGGTTACTAATACAGAAAAGACATTCACCCCTTTTCTGTCATACCAGTTTTTTTTCTTTGGGAGCTTTCAGTAAGAGAGATTGCTCAAATCTTGGTTTTGAAATATTTTTAACAGTCTGACAGATCACCTGTAACTATGCGGGTGTCAGTGCATTCAGATATTTAAGCCTGTCTGCATTCTTCAGAAGTCCTGTTTCAGTCTTTCCCATTTACCATGAGAATAATACACAAGATTAAGTGATACAGGAATTGGAGTCCTGGAGCCCTATTCAGTGGAGATTTTCACGGAGCCAGATTTGTGAATGGGGTCTGGGTTTGCTTCTAGGGGTGAGATATTGATAAGGTGATTTTTTACTTCCTAACCTTGGTAGCTTCTTACAGAATGAACCATGTGCAGCACTTGATTTATTCACAACTGATCTTACAAAGTTGTTTTTGGAGGAGATGATGAGTAGTTTGAATTTCTTTAGACAGTTTATGTAGCGGCTGTAAAACATAGTTGGCTACTATTACTTCTGAGAAGTTCTAAAGATTAATACATATCCTTATTATTTTGTCTCCAGATACTCGAGCTAACAGTTGGGTTTGAGATAGAGTTGTACCTGGGAAAGGGAAAGGATGATTCCAGGATGGAAATCTTGGTGATCTCTTCTATTTTGGATATTTAAATAGTACTCATATTTAGCCTTTTTTCCAGTGGTTTTTTTTTGCCTCTGTACTTCTACTTCCTGCTTCTTTTGTTCATGATGTTATTTATTGTAAACTGTTAATATAATTGGGCCTGGTTTTTATCATATGTATTTCATATATGGTATATGTGCTAGTTAGTGAAATACAGTAATACCAGACAAACTATGTCTTTACAGACCAAATGCTGTAATTCTTTGTTCCTACTTATGTTCCCAACAGACTCCAGTGTTCTACAGGGCATCTGAAAATGAAAATCTGCAGTGTTAGTGAGAATGTCATCACAGAATAGCTTTTCCTTTCATTACTAACATACTGCTTTAGTTTGGGACTTCACAAGATACATTTATTGTGCTCATGTCATCAACCGTTCACCTGTGGGAGGCATGGGTGGAAAAATGAGATAGTCAAAAACACTTTCTTGTTGACTTTATTTCCCTATGAGGAAATAATGGATCTCCCTAACTGCCTCCTGCAGCATTTCATGTGAAGTGCTGCTTGCATTTATAAGCCTTTTTCAGCCATGCTAGGAACGTAGTTTGAATTTTCAGATGTGCTTTGCTATAGGTGGCCTGTAGCAACAACAACAAAAAAATCAATAGATTTGGGCGCCTCCAAGAGAATCAGGCTTTGGGCTCTGTGTAAATACACTACTAACCCCATGTTTGCTTCTAGAACATTTGTTTGAGGACAGGTATAGTAATATATTTTGTGAAATCTGTATTAGCTTTTGGATTTCTTTTCTAGACGAATTCTTGACTTTTAAAGGCTATTCTGGTATTTGATTTAAAGAAATGTGTGATAGGACACAAAACATTGTCTAGTCTTGTTGATCTGTGACTTACACAAAAAATTCTTTTCTGTTCTTAGCTCTGTTCTTAAGACATTGCAGCCATGACTAAGAGAGAGGCAGAGGAGTTGATAGAAATTGAAATTGATGGAACTGAGAAACAGGAATGCACTGAAGAAAGGTATGTATGGTCTTTGCTTTTTGGGATCCTTAGGCAGCAATTAATTAGCTAATTAGTTTTTCTGTTTCTTACCTAATTAAATGGCAGTTTTCCAGAAGTTAAAATTAGCCACTACAGGAAATCAGTATAGTGCTGTCATGTTCCTCAACCTTCATCATCTAAATCCCAAACTGCTTTGGTTATCTCTTGCTACATTCTTAGTACTTTACTTTTCATGTCTGTAGTAGTATGTCTGTGTGTGTGCTGCTAACCTTTCAGCTTCAGTGGATCCTTCTGTAACTGAGATGAACCTTTCTGCACCTCCAGTCCTTTGCTTTACTGTTACACAGAATTTATACAGGATGATTTGGTTTTAACAGAGCAGAAATGATGCCCAGTATCAGTTATACTGTTTTTAGGACCATTGAAACAGTGCATAATTGGGTAGGATAGCCTCTGATTTAGTTACCTCAACCTGGATTTTTAGTTTTCAATGTTTCCCTTCTAATTTTCACTACTGTGTTAGGAAGCTCAGAGCATCATTTAATGGGTAGGATAGTGCTGCAATCCGGTCTAAGCACAAAAGAGCAAAGAAAACTAATTCTTTGTGTATAAAACAGATCGAACCCCAAAACTTGATTAAAACCAAATGAAGCTGGATGTTAATACCAAAAAAATTGATATATTTTACTTAATACTAGAAGAGGTAAAGAGAAAGAAAGAGAAAAGAAAGAAAAAGAGAAATAGAAAAAGAGGTGGGGGATGGGGTTGAGAGAGAGTGACCAATGTTAAGTAGTAGCGTATCACCCTTCCAAGGGTCCAAATGGCATCTCCTTTTCCTCCATCTGGTCTTCTTGGTGGTGAGGATCCCTGCTGAAAAGTATAGAATCCCANTAGGGCCTCAGTCAGGAGGCCCATTCAGGGTGTGGTGGTCTTCCATGCAGCTCTTGTTCCCTTCTTTTGCTATAACAGGCAAAAGTCCTTCATAAAGATGTTTAAGTCAAAAACCATGGCATTTTAATCTCTGACAGGTAGAAAACACTGAGGCTGCTTAGGTTAACTACTCTTTAAGAACCTGTTCTGGAGAACTGATTCAAAGCCACTTACTGGTTTCTTATTGTTCTAAGTTCCTTGTGTATTTTTACCACTTACGGACTAAATGTGTGTATATATATTCTGGTTTCCTTCTGTCTAAATGAAGAGAGCCCAACTGTGTAAGGTCATTGTTATAGCATGAGTCCCATAACAATGACATTTCCGAATGTTTGTGCCAATACTGTCATTGTTGGTAGTGCAGGACAACCACGTCATGTGGCTGACAGTTCCTTCAAGGCTCCATGTTGCTGTACTTCCTTCTGGTTGTCCCTTTTACGTGTTAAGCTTGTTATTCTTGTGGTGGCTGGTGAAAAGACATGGAAAATTGCTATGTATGAGTGTAAGCATTTTTTCCTTCTATTTTCCCTGTCCATTAAGTTTCAATGTTTACTTTTAACTTGAATATCTTTTAAATACAGTCCAGGCAAAGCAAATACAATGCAAGTTAACATAATATGTTAACCATGGCTTACTCTCCTGAAAAAGGTGGTCTGAATCTTGGTATTTATCTGAGCTTTTTAGTGGTGAAAGAGTAAAAGAGGAGTTACACAACTGTAAAATTAATGAGAACCCAGTTTAGTAATTAGCTCTCTACTCAAGCGAAGAGTACTCAAATTAATACTGCATGATATTAAGATTTCAGAGTTAGTATTACTTTTTATCTAGTTTACTTCTAACTTTTATTAAGCTTTCCTATACCTGCTCTATTAACATGTAGATAATGATTTATTATATTAATTTGCTATTTAAGCATTGTCGAGCAAACCTACACCACCGCAGAATTTGTGAGTCAGGCTATTGACATCAGTGAACCCATTGGAAATCTTAAGAAGTTGCTGGAACCCAGACTGCAATGTTCCTTGGATGCACATGAGATTTGTCTGCAAGATATCCAGGTAAATTGAAAGGTTATGAAAGATTGCACTTGATAATGGAGAAGTGTTTTGCATACTTTTTCCCTTTTTTCCATTGTCTGTGGAATTCATGCTTCATGTGAAATATTAACTACAATTAAGAGTTCAATTTCATGTCAGGTTCATTATCATCAGACCATTTAATATACACACACTAGTTCAGTGTGAATACAGTCAAAATATTCTTGGAGTTCCTGGTGTTAGGTTAAGAAACCACCTTGGAAGTGAAAGAAGAATGAGGGTGATGACCATACTACTTTGTCTTGAGGTAGCCCACATCATTTGTTGCTGCTAGAACTTCCATAAGTCTAATCTTGTTTTGAATCTAAACGAGAAGGTTTCTTTATTATTGAGGTATGAGAGATAGCAAAGCATTACTCAAGAAATGCCTGTTTTTACAGGCATTGCCACATGTTATACAGTATAACTGTTTTGCATTTCATTTAACTACATGTTTATTTGAAGTTACAATCAGACATCTGTGGCTTTTCCAGAAACAACAGGAGAATATTGTTATAAATATAAGAATTTTTATGAGGGTGTTAAAAATTCAGAGAAGGAATCATAAATAGTTTTCAGGTAGTGAAAGTACCTCCCCACATTGCATTGCTTCTTTTAGGCCAAAAAACATTCCTGTAGGCAAAAAATATCTTCAATAGAATAGAATGGCAAGTTTCAAGTATGATAAAATTTTCTCTGTTATGTACTATGTCTACACAGTACTAAAAATATCTGCACACTTCAGAAAATTTGCCACAGGCACCAAATGTTTCTAAAGTTTAAAGGAGAAGAAGTTTATTTTAACTATGAGACTAATACATGTTTTTAATTTTTTAATGATTTTATCAAGCTGGACCCAGATCGAAGCCTTTTTGATCAAGGAGTGAAAACAGATGGAACAGTGCAACTCAGTGTGCAAGTAATATCTAGGCAAGGTAAGCAGGTACATTGTCTGTTGTACAGATAAACTAATATTGCAGATACACTTGTGAGCAAACCTACTCTCCTATTCCTCTCAGTAAAATCGAGAAAACCAATGAATGGTCACAGAGCTTCAGAATTTCTTTTTCATTGTGTACTGTTCTAAGTAGTTCTAAGTAGTAAAATTAAAATAAATGTTATGGACTAATGCTATTTGAAATGTTTTTAAAGGAATTTCATATCATTTTTGTGAGTAACAAAATCAAACACAAATCCAGAACCCAAACAACTCTTTGTTGAGTAGTGTCAGCTACAATATGAGATTTTCCTCAAGGTTGAGTAGTTTCTCATATCAGACTAAATATCGATGCAGGCAAAAGATTTTTGTGTAGGTAGGTGACAGTTTCATCCTTGTGAGGTGAGTGAGCTTGTGTGCTGTAGGAACAGTTGCATTTTGAAAGTACATTTTGGAATGTAGCTAACTGAAAATCCTTATCAAGGCCCAGGATCACTGTCGTCTGTTTTCTTTGGATGAGAAGTCAGAATACACCATTGTGTAAGCGAAGCATTAACCAGTTGGATACAGATTTGTTGAGGTGTAGTTTTTATTTGTATTACCTGGTATGACAGGGTTTCCCATTGTCAAATTCTGAGGAACTAGCAGCTTCACCGTTTTGCTTTCTGTCCTAGTTTTCTGCTTTGCCCCCTCCATATGTCTTGAGTGGAAGGACAGCCACCCCTCTTTAAAGACAACGTACATATTGGACTGTGGGAACAACTACAGGTGTTTATTTCTGTATTTTTAAACAGGGACAAGTTTGTACAGGAGTAAATTAGTTATCTATTTTGAGTTACATCAGCAAAGCAAATGAGCAAAATTTCGGGAGCACTTTTTGTTTCCTTGTGGCTTCATTGTAGATTAAATAGAAGAAAACTTTTCTGCTTTGTATTAAGAGTCTTCAGTAAGACACAATTTGCGTTTAGTGCTGAGTATCAGGTGACTAGTGCTAGGTTTAGTCCTCAGTTCCCTTTATAGGAATTTCCCATGGGAAGTGTACTATTACCTTTCTGCTTATAAATCCTTCAGGGAGCTACAATAACTGCTCTTAATTCATGCCCAGTAACTTCTAATATTCAGTGCTCAGACTTCCATTTTCAAAAGGATGTGAGTGATGAATATCTTAACTGTCATCTTCCATGCTCTTCCTGTGTTTTGTTTTTTTCCCTTTAATGTAAAACTGCGGTTCATAATCACATAGCACAAGAGGCTTCTTGCCCCCTGCCCCCATCACACCTTCTCTCCCTCTCTCTCTCCCTCCTCACCTCCCAACTTAAAAGAAACACTTGAATATGAAGTACTTCTGTGCTGCTTTGGAACACGCCTCAGTGTTGTTCTTCAGGCCTTAATACTTAAGCAACTTAAAAGAAATCTGTTTGTTGAAGGCATGTAAAATATGGCAGGGCAGAATATCAGAAAACAAACAGCATGAATATAAACAAAAGGAAGATATCTGTATCACTAACAGGAAAATGGACTTGTTACTCTTGACCACTGTACCCCTTTGAGCCAGATGGGGAAAAATGGCTTCTTACTCCATCCTCACATTTTGCTTGCATGAATGAGGTTTTGAGAGATTCTCAGTTCACTTAGGTTTATTTTTCCCTAACTTGTGTAATGTATAGAATTCAGCTAGGAGTAATCAGTGATGCTAATCCTTGTGGTGGATTGGACTCTCTTATTTCTTGAAAGAAAATCTGCTGTATCACTTCAAATGTTCTGCCAAATTTTGATCAGCTGGCTTTAAATTCAAAGACAACAGGTGAAATATAGTTCTTCTATAGTTGAACTTGAGTGTAGTTCTTTTATAGCATTTCATTCTACAGCAGCTAAAATACCAGTCCTATTTTTTCATTTTACTAGTAAGACTCCTATAGTGCTTTGCCTTGCCCTATCTCATTTCCTCTGGTTGGAGGAATGGAAATCTGGAATTGGTTCTCTCTTATGCAGTAGGTAAAAGAAGAAGAGATGTGAGGAGTGATGCAGACAAACCCAGGGAATTAATGTTGATCTAGTGTTGCAGTAAGTCAGATGGCAGACTGTTAATTCACATTTTTACTTACAAGATGTTTACTGTACAGAGAGACTCATTGCTTTGATCTCCAAGTTTGTATTGTGGATAAAGCACGAAGTTCTTTTGACATGTAGTTTTATGACACACAGTGAATTACTTTGTTGAGCAATAATGTAAGAACTGTACCTCTCTAGAAGCTTTTTTCTTTACTTTCTTTTTTGAAGATCAAAAATAGAATCTTAACTCTTAGTGGCTTCCCCTTACCCATTTTTGTATGAATTTGAAAGAAGCTTGTGTTGTGCATGTTAATTTTTCATGGCCTAGATAAAACACTCTCCTAAGTAAGGTGTTCGTTTCCTTTTTCTTCATGTTTGCTTCTTTATCTAATCAACCACTTACTGGTTGTTAACATCTATTTTCATGTCCTTGATTTCACATTGCTGAGTTTTGTACTCTAGGGTCTTTGTAATGTTTGTTCCCTTCCTAATATTTTTTCAAGCTGAATGCCTTTTAAAATCTGGAGGAATACTTGTCTGAAAAAGACTTGTTTTTTCTTGCTTGTAATACAGGTACATACTCCATCTGTTTTCCCTTAAAAACCATGACTGGATTGTGGATTTAGCATTTAAGGCTGTTACCTGTAGAACCATCTCATGCTGTGCTTAGTATAGATTAGACAGGAAGGATGCAAAGTAATATCTTTACACTACAAGATACTGAAGTTACTCTGCCCATATGATGTTCTGTGAATCCTACTTTCATCAGCCTAACCATGGTCAAGGTTTTCCAACTCATGATAAAACAGACTTGTAAAGATTCTTTTTTAATGTGAAAATATGTTTGATAAAAATCTCATAAAATACGTGTGATTGTTGGCATTATAATGAAAATTGTACGTCACAAAAATTGAAATAATTTTGAAAAATCATCTGTGCAATGTCAGAAAATTGGTGAGGTACTAGCTGGACAGAACACCACAGAAGACAGCAGAGAAGGTGATGATACAAAGCATTAGTGAATGTGTTCTTTCTTGTTGCAGAATAGATGCAGAGATATCTTGTTAGCTCCGTGATCTAATATCTGAAATGACAGACATAAAGCCAAAACATGAATAGCTGATGAAACCTAAAATGTGAAGAATTTTCTAAGTTTCTTTTAGCTTGCTCTTTAACATATTGCCTGCTGCAGAGTACTGAAAGAAAATGTTAACTGCTTTGTGTAGACCCCAGAGATATTAGGGAAGTATTTTAAAAGATGAAAGAAGTGCCTTATGGTTGGAGTAAAGCTGGATACTTCTTCTGGGTCTTTTTGGAAGTTGCTTTTTATATTTACTTTGGGGTTTTCTATTTATTATATTTCTTACAGACCAAAATACTTGTACTTTAATGCTCGCATGCTGAACATTCTGTTCAAGATCTGTTAGATAGATCACTTAAATAGAACAGGAAGCTGTAATACTGGAGGAAGAAGGAGGGACAACTTTGTTATTCACCTCACTAAAGTAAAGGCTCTATAACAGAGTGTGTCATTGTAATTTAGGACACTCGCGGAAATTTAATGACAGTTTTGTGTCCTGCTTCTTTTATGTGTTTGCTAACCCTACTAATCAGAAAGCTATAAAAGTGTTTTTGTCATATTTGCATTACTGTCTTTTAAGTTTTGTCTTGTTTCCATGCTTAGGGATAGAGCCCAAGTTGAACATCCTGGAAATCGTGAAGCCTGTGGAGACCGTGGAGGTTGTGATTGATCCGGATGCTCATCATGCAGAGGCTGAAGCCCACCTTGTTGAGGAAGCTCAAGTGATAACCTTGGATGGAACAAAGCATATTGCAACAATTTCAGATGAAACCTCTGAGCAAGTGACACGATGGGCTGCAGCACTGGAGGGCTACCGGAAGGAGCAGGAGCGCCTTGGAATACCTTATGGTAATAGTGCACAGCTATGGGTGTGCTCAGCTGGGGGCTGGCCTCTTGTGTTCTGTGTGGGACCTTAGGGAAGGAAACCTGTGCTATGGGTTAGTACAGTGCAAATAATCTGCATAAGGGAATTGTAGAATCATGGAATGGCTTGGGTTGGAAGGGATCTTAAAGACCATCTGGTTCCAATCCCCTGCCATGGGCAGGGACAGCTTCCACTAGACCAGGTTGTTCCAAGCACCATCCAGGTTGGCCTCGAACACATCCAGGGATAGGGCAGCCACAGCTTCTCTGGGAACTGTGCCAGGGCCTCCCCAGCCTCACAGGGAAGAATCTTTTCCTAGGACCTGATCTAAAATCCAAGAAGTAAAATGAATGCTCATAAAGTTAAATGAGTGCTTTCATGCCATAACTACCTTGTCAATGCAGTTTTCAGAAAGCACTTTTCTTCCTGCCCTCTCTAAAAAGGTGTGTGTTAGTGATAAAGCTCTTCAGGTGCCTGTGGAATTGAGCAGACTCGGTATTGGGGCATTGCCTGTAAAGTTGCTGAAACAAGCTGTTCGTGCGCTGGAGGATGCTGAATATTCTTTTAAATCAGATCTTGTATGGGAAGCCGTACTGTGCGTCATCATACTGGAAGAAGATGATTCAGAACAGAAAATATTCTAGATGATCATCTTTTCTTGAGCTAATGTTGTTACTTTGCAGGTTGCTCTTTTAATGTTAGCTTAAAAAAACATCTCTGAATGTCTGTTTAAGATTGAACTGGAACTGTAGAATGTAGACCTATATCATGTTTGGGAGATTATCCATCTGAATTGTTTCTTATGACTGGCAGAAATGTACTGTCAAGGCATATTCAGGAAGCTGTTCTATATGAGCAGACCTGTAAAACTGGAATATATTTGGCAAGGGGAATGTTTGAAAGGGCTTAAGAATTCCAGTCAAGTCACAGGTCTGTGCAAGACACGTAGCTTTCCGATATTTTTGACTATATTTTTGATAACTAAAGCAAAGGCTTTTTCATGGCTTTTTAATTTTCTCATTGGTAAGCACTTAAAAAATAGCTTTTCTCATGTTATGTCTGTTGATAATCAGGGATTTTATGTGGAATGTTTGGAAAAAAAAGTGAGGTATTATCACAAGCAGACTAATACTTTTCATCATACTCTCACATTAATATTGGAAGAAAATTACTTAAACCAATGTTGTTATGCTGAGTAATGTTTTTAATAAACTTTAGTAATGTTGATGCTTTAAGAAAACCCTATAACTCACAACTGTGGCTTTAAAAGTTTAATGAGTTTTGGGTCACAGGAGTGCAGATTTTTCAGGAAAGTCATGTTAGTTCATTATGACAGAGATCTGTGGATTACGAATAATAGTGTACTCTTGATATCAAAAAATGTGCTAAATTACACTCCTAGAAAGAATAACATTTTAAATGTTTTCTGAGTAGACATTACTGGGACTTGGGCTGAAGTAAGGTGCCCCTAGGTTCTACATTATAATCCAAAATTATTTATTTAATCTTTTCAGAAGACAGGATGTGTTGATGTTAAGAGTCAAGGCCAGTCAATAAATAATCATCCAGAAAAGTAGTGGTTCATTGTCTTCATCCTTACAGGCTTCTTCTCTTTGTTGCAAATTGAAAACTAGCTTTTAGTAGGTCTTTAAAATGTTGTGGCTTTCTCTTTATGTTATGTTTTGGGTGGGATTATTAGATATTATAAATATTTTTCTGTTAAAAGTATTTCTGCTATTGGAATCCAAATATATGGTACCTAGAAGGAAGGAAAATATTAATTGTTATGAGAAATAAAGACTGAAAACAGAACAGCAGAAATCTTGGAAACCACAGAAGTGGTTAGAGAAAGTAATGATTTTTGTTTCCTTGCAGATTGTGTTGTGTCAATGAAAAGTTAGCAGCTTTTTGGTGAAAGTTCACTGCTACTGATGTTTGGTAGATCAACCCCCTTGTGGTGTGTTCTTTGCCACAGGATTACATTGCATTGTTTTAGGTAGCACTAGTGAAAAATGATACCATGTAGCTGTCCTTTGTTAACCAAAATTAAATTTGTAGCTCCTAGATAAATGTTTATAGAATTAGGATACTTTGCTTTCTCTAATTCTTAATTTTCTTAATTTTTCTTAGTTCTTAATTTTATTTATTTTAAATATTAAAATAAAATATTGTCAAGGTGACATCTTGCTTGCGATATCAGAATTTTAAAATACATAATCACTCTGCTTCAGTGAAAAGTTTCACTATATTTTAGTTTCTAATTCTTACCTGTTGACGTATTTTAATATATTGCATACAACATTAACATCCCAAAACTTGATGCTCTGGCTGAAAAAGTCATGCAGAAGCAATCCCGTGCCTCCAGCAGGCCAATGCTCAGCCAGGCTCTGTGCAAGGGATCCTTCAAAAAAAGCTGGTCCTCAAGTTTTATTGCTCAGTATTCCCTGTAGTGTGGAATGTCCCTTTGGTCAGTTGGGGTCAGCTGTCCCTCCTCAATTTCGTGTGCACCCCCTGCCTCTTGCTGGAGTGGCTGAATGAGAAACAGAGCAGGCCTTGCATTGGAGTCCAATAGTCTGACCAGATTATTCTAGATATTCCATGTGTGGAGGGTTTAATATTGAATATCAAATTTACTTGAAAATTACCGATGTTACATGGGATTTCTGGTTTAGTAGATTGAGACAAGGTACATTAAAACCCAGCACAAAGGTAAGATATACTTAGATGAATACAGCAACTGCAGAACATTGCACAATCCCAATCCCAACAAGATACCTTGTACAGGTGTCTAGAATATATTCACCATCATGAGATTAGGTGTCCCTAATGGCCAGGGAGGAGAACATAGGTTGCAGCCTACTCAAGTCCATTGTTCTCTTCAAAAGTCTCTTGCTAGTTTTGTGGTTTATGTTCTCTGTGTTGAGCTGAACCACATCTTCATGGCATCTGCTAGTGCTGCTTAGGAGCAAACAAAACATCTCAGTCTGTTTCTAACTGTGGTTTTGGTCACCAGCCTAAAGTACAACACAGTAGGGGTTTCTGGGAAGAAAATTAATCCATCCCAGACATACCCAGTGGTGGTTTGTGTCAGCAGAAACTGAGATGATATGAATGAGTTTAGAATGTAGTATTTTGTCATAATCACAAACAGATGAACATTTTTGAAGAAGAGTATCCTGTGAGAGAGAGTTCTTTTTTTTTTTTTGAAGCTGAAGAGCCATGGAAGAAGAAAATTCCTTTTTTTGTGTTTGAAATACGTCAGGCATAGTTCTGATGTAAAAACTTTCTCTAAAAATAGTTCTTTCCATCACCCCACCAACCCACAGCATTCCATCACCATTTCAAGCAGTCACCAACTTTTCCAGGCAGATTTGGTCTCAGTAACTCTGCTTCTTGATGTTGTGCTTTTACTCTTATGGAAGTTATTATATAACCAAGGAGGAACCTTGCAGTGTATGATGAGGGGATTTGCAGTTTCATCCATCTTTTCCAGACCCAGTTCAGTGGTCGACAGACCAGGTGCTCCACTGGGTGGTGTGGGTGATGAAGGAGTTCAGCATGACTGACATCGACCTCAACGCACTCAGCATTCCTGGGCGGGATCTCTGCAACCTCAGCCAAGAAGATTTCTTCCAGCGTGTCCCACGGGGAGAAATCCTCTGGAGCCACCTGGAGCTTCTTCGAAAGTGTATGGCAGTTTGGTTTTTGGGGTTTTTTTTGTTTTTTTTACTTTTTTCTTGAACTATGGAACCAGTTATGAGCAGTCATTTTTCCTTTACTCAGTTGGGGGTAAAAATGAAGGTATCAGTACAAGATAAGAGGAGGTATTACAATGTCTGCTGCCATGAAACATTGTCTGCGTACTAAACACTGCCTGTCTTTTATCAAACCTCATAACTGGTAGAAGGTAGTGAATGATTATTCCACCTTTGTTTCTTATATAGCTTCATAGTTTGTGCACCTACTGAATTTATTAGTTCTATAATTAAATATTGATTGTGAGTTATTAAATGTACATTTCAGTGCCATATTGAAGCGTAGATTATTAAGCACAGGAAGAGAAATCCTTAGATGGTACACAACACAGCTGCTAAGTGATGCATTGCAAGTGCATAATAGAGTAACATATGTGTGCATTTTGGATGTACCATGTTTGGATGTAACTTGCCAGACTAATAACTATTTCTGTCTTCATTTACATAATACTGCTGAAGGTTTTTGGGGATGGTGGAAGCATAAGGTAGTGGAAATGTGCCATGTACACCCTTCTAAAAATTGAATGACAGATGTTAAATGTCTCCACTTGTAAGACCATGAACTGTGCATGTCTCTTGCAGACTGATACCAAATTTTTATTTCTTTTCCTCTATGAAGTAGGAAAGTTTTTGATCTTACTACTTGCACGTTAAATATAAAGCTGCTGGGTTTTTTTTCCAATTTGTAGATGTGTTGGCTAGCCAAGAACACTCTGGAGAAATAGCAACTGTTACAATTGATCAACGTAAGTACTTCTGTGTAGCATTAATTCACATAATTCACTGTTTGCAGGTTTAGCACTATACTGTGGTTCAGCAGTATGATAGTACAACATCTAGAAAATCACTTGAGAGAGTATTTTTCCTTGGGGAAGGGAGGAGGATATATTTTAGACTTCAAAACATAACGTTGAATTTCTCTGTATTTTGTTACTGGCTGAAAGGTAGTGTTTGACCTGAACTGTGGAAGTTTATAAATTTTCCACTTTCTTGAAATAAGCTTGTCTAGGATACATATTTGAGGTTTTTAGTTGTTTCAGGGTTTTAGGTTATATATTGCATTAATGAATGGATCTATTTAAATATTAATTTCAAATAAAAAAGTGTTTCCAAAAACTAAAGGGTTCTGTGGAAGTGATGACTTGCTTAGAAAACAACATTAAAGTAACTTTCCAGTTATTTGAAGCTCATTCTTTCAGCTAAGTAGTGTCAACAATTATTAAAATAAATCAATTTTCAGAAGACTTTTAAGCATCTTGTGTGTTAAATAGACAGACTGTTTATTACATCCTGTGGTTGTGTCTAGTTAAAGCCAGCTTGAGTGGGTCATCAGCATCCTCCTACACCATTGAATTAGAAGGTGTTTGCTGTTTGAGTATCAGGCATGGAGGTTGTGCAGTGACTGTAGAGAAAAGGGCATTAGGGCAGATCATGTGGGAACAGCATGAAGATGAAAACAATGTCTTAAGAGAGTTTGGAGTCTTTTTGTGGAAACATGTAATGCACATGATTACAGAAAACACCAGCTTTAGTTTATGTGACACTTCTGTAATGAGTTTAAAACTACAATTTTCATATAAGAGGTAAAAAGGTCTTTAAATTATTCTTAACATTGTTACTTAATGCAGTGAAGGAAAAAAAATCTAGCTTCTAGATGTTATGATAATACAGGTAATAAATAAAATATGCCTATTTCTGTGCCAGCAATTTATAATTGATGTTCTGCAACACTCTCTGTTCTACAGCTGTGCAGATTATACCAGCGTCTGTACAGCCTGCTACCCCAACCACCATCAAAGTGATAAACAGCAGTGCAAAGGCAGCTAAAGTACAGAGAGCTCCAAGGATCTCTGGGGAAGACAGGAGTTCTCCTGGGAACAGAACAGGTATTGCCTCCATTGTTTTTACATGCTAATGCACTGAATGCTGGCCCATTAATTTGAATTACACTTTGGTGAAACACTTCTTTGTAGCTCCAAATGTGAGGTTTGTAGGAGTCTGTGTGGTGTGAGGGGAGCCATAGGTACAAAAATCTGTGGTAAGCACAGGCAGCCCTGGCAGGTTGGTCAGCTCACACAAGCACCATGTCAATATGATGCTGGAATTTTTACATCCTGCAGTAAATAAAATGCATAAATTTCCCCATCACTTAACAGGATGTCCCCTCAAGCCACTGCATAGCATTTATTCAAGCTTTTAACTTCTTTTTATTTGCAGAAAGGGAAGAAAATTAACTCCGTGTTGTAAAATCATCCTAGCTGCTACTTGCACTGTCTGGTGTGCTCCTCTGTTTTTCCCCAGTCAAGTGACTTCAAAATTGATAAAGTTTCATATTTCTTGTTTAGTTAAATGAATGCATGTCTGGAAAACTGTGAACTAAATTTGCAGTTTTATTTTGGAATTACTGTTTTTTGTACATACTCTTTGATTAATAATTTCTTTATTTTTTCTTGCTGTCATTTTTTTTCTGCTTCTCTTTAATATTGTGAATTTTTCTGTTAAATCCTTCCTTCTCTTCCTCCTTGAGTTTTTATTTGTTTTAGACTCTATAAAGCCTCTAATGATGTCATTCAGAATTTTAAGGCCAAGGTCTGCTCTCTGTATCTCATTGAGAATTTAGGAATTTAACTGCGGGTACTTGAGTTAGAAAGAAATCTGATGATTGGATGTGAAAGATGTGAGCTGAAGTTTGGGGGTTTCTTTTGTGTTTCTTGTATTTCATGGTGAAAATTAGAGACCAAATTTTTTTTTAAAAACAGGTTCTATTACACATACAATGTGTAATATTACACACATAATGTGTAATAGTGTGTATGAAGAGGAATAAGCAGCTCTTGTAAATCTGTTCTATTTTAAAGGCAGATATGCATCTAAATGATTATGTTGGGGGATTGGGTTTTTTTAAGTTCTAGGGAAAGATTCATGTGAAATCTTGATTAATCTTTTTCCTGTATTTATCTTCTTTTAATAAAAATGGGTACTGATGACTTTGCAGGGAAATATTTGCAAAAGAACCATTAGAAGGGATTGATTAAGTTTCCCTTCCATCATATAGTCTGTGCTGGTCTGCTTTAATATGTTGGTTGCAGGTTTTTAGCCATGCATGGAACATAAAAAGGACAAGTTGAAGTGAAACCTGTTATTCCTGTTTTAACAGGGAACAACGGCCAGATCCAGCTGTGGCAGTTTTTGTTAGAACTTCTCACTGACAAAGATGCTCGGGACTGTATTTCTTGGGTTGGTGATGAAGGAGAATTTAAATTGAATCAACCTGAACTGGTTGCACAGAAATGGGGGCAGCGCAAGAACAAACCCACAATGAACTATGAGAAGCTTAGTCGGGCTTTGAGGTAAGAAACATGAGGAATTCATGGGGTGTGATTTGCTTTCCTTTGGTACCTCATTTTTAATTAACATTATGCAAAACTTGCAGCTTTTTTGGTAAAGGGCATAACCAAATCTTCTGAAGCTGGTCCTTGCAATGAGATTGTGCTAGTCTTAGAGAAGAGGTATTTGCTGAGCTTTTTGCCTTTGGTTTTGTTTTTTTTTTTTTTCATTTTTAAAGAAGCTAGTAGAATAACTTCCTGAAAATAGATTTTCTTTTTTTCAAAATCGTTAATTTGGGTCGCTCACTTCCAGAAATATACCTGTTTTTTATTTATCTTCAACATTTATGCTTTTAGTTGCATGCCAAATAATACTGATTATTGGTGAAAGATATAGAAATATGTGAATTATTAACTTATTTTTATGTTCTACTGTCTGTGTTCTTCTTGTTCTTGTTATGGAATAAAGTAGATACTTCTCTGTAATTGTTAGTGGTTTTCTGTACTTAAGAACCTCTTCTAACTTCAAATATTGTTTCATTTAATTGTTCTTATTGTGTGGATCTTAAATTGAAAAATACAGTTGACAGCTATGTTTCAACAGTTGCAATTCCGACATCACAGTGATCTGAAGAAATGGAAGTGTTTCAGTGTCTTCATTTCATTGTGATTTTGTAGTTTGACATTGATAAAAGGGACTTGTGTTATTGATTCACTGTGGGGTACTTGAGGAGGGGGAAGAATGCAAGTACCTGAATTTTAGACTACTTTTCCCTGATTATTTTAGTCTCTGGAATCATTTGAAAATTCATCCATGTTCTTTGAAATCATTGAGAGTGAACTTCTGATTTCTTATTCTGTTATCATTAAATATATTTCTCTTGATTTGTTTTCAAGAAAGATGTTTTTTGCCTAATCCTGCAAATTATTCAAGCAGAAATTCTTTTTGTATGAGTGAAGTTGCATTTTGATTGAGGTCTGTGTTTTGCTTACTAGCATTTTCACTTTTGGATACATTTTGTTTGCTTGGTTGGTTTTTCTAAACCCCTCTAGCATTGTATAAGAATATCAACTTCTATTTGAAAATACCTTTGTAAGAAATGATGGTAAAGTATCATATTCTGCTTTCTTTAACCTTTTAGGGAGAATTTAATTAGCATTTGACAGGCACAAGATACACAGCTAAACTATATCCTTCTGTTTGCTTTAGAACTTCTTTAGGCACAGTACTGTGGATGCCAGAATTATTTTATGTGTTTGACAGACAAGTGGAAAAATTAATGAAAAAAAATATTTAGAATGATATTAGGTATTGAAAGATGCAACTTCTAAGAGTTCCTGAGCCTGAGGTCACTAAAAGCAAGCAGGAGCCTTGGTAGATGCTTACTCTCATGCTTTTCCTTAGGTGTTAGGTTTCAGTCTCTTGGAGTCTATTCCTGTTCTAGGTGAATCTTTAGTCCAGTCTTAGATGGCTGTTCTTGCATTATTTATATATTAATTAGAATGTTAATTTTTTTCATAGAATCATAGGCTCTCTTGGGTTGGAGGGGCTGCAGGAGGTTTCTGGTTGAATCTGCTGCCCAAAACAGGACTTTTCCAGTACAGCTCTTTTCCAGCCTGTATTGTTCCAGTACCATTCCCATGTTTCCAGCCTATGTATCTCTGAGTCTGTGTACTAAAGGCATATGTGAAAACCTCCTGATACATAAAAATTATATAAACCATGCTGAAGTTTTCGGGTTTTGTCAACACCTCCACAGAAAATGCCAAAGACAGCTGAAAAACTTTGGAATAATGTTCTTAGCAGTGGGATATTAAATACCAATTTGCATAAATCACTATTAGAAAACTTTTGCATTTATATTTTAGTCACAGAATTACAGGAATCACATTCCTCAAAGTGGTGTCATTTTGGCAGCTACATCAATATTGACATGTTTTCTAACAGTTTAGTGTCTGAGGGGATATTTAATGCGTCTTGCTACTCCTGTGATAAACACTGTTGCCAAGCTAAAGTTAAATAAATGATTATGTGTTTTGTTTACTAATGTATTGAAATGACAGTGTCAATTATTGATTAATACAGGAAATTATGTTGGTATTATTGAGAAATATGCTGCCTCTTCTGCCGAGCTGTAGGAAAAGCAGGCATATAGAAACTAGGGCAGAGGGGCAGAAAGGGAAGAGCAGCTTTTCTTTGTTATACATGTCTTGGTAAATGTTCTGAAAGTCCAGGTCTGTTTAGTTATCCAGTAGGGAGGTGAGACTTGAAGAAAAATAATTCATCTCCTGTATTCTTCTGAAACAAAGTTTCTGTGGGTCTTGGAACATTCTGGTAACTTTGAGAACTTGCATGGGTATTTAATTTTATTTATTTTTAGCTTTCTATATTTTTGAGTAGACATGCTGTAATTAGAAGTGCATTCAACATAATATTGAAAATACCCTTTTGCCACATTAACTGATTTTAACTTGAGTGTTTTGAGCATGAGATGTGGGAATCTTGCATGTTTTGGGCCTTCATATAAACATGATCTAATTTCTTGTGGTCCTTTTCCTTTCTGTTCATATCAGTAATGAGGACTTAATAATTCAAAGTATATTCAGTTTTTTAGAACATTTTTCTATAGCATTTTTTGAGACTGGAATGATTATATGGGATTGTACAATAAATGTACACAGTTAACTGACTTTAAAAAAATGATGACCACTGCCACTTGACATATGCCATGGCCACATATGACAAACTTTGTTTTTCTGTGTGTACATCATATTGCCCCAAGTGAGCAGAGCTCAGTTTCTCTATGTCCTCTACTCTGTCATATTCAACCTGAGAGTCTGCCCTGTGTTCCCACACACTATTTCACATACAAGGGACACACCAGGTTATTGGTCATCCTTCTCCAGTTCTGCCCACTACTACTACAAGACTCTACTTCAAAGCTGAACATAAATTATCATCCCACCCTCATGTTACAGAGTTCATTCAACCCACTGCAACTAAACCTCGGTAAGAGGCTGAAAGTGCTGGACACCATCCCACAACAGTTCCTTCAGCTGGTGCTGAGATGTTTTGGAGGACAGGGCTGGCATGGAGAATTCCTGGGTGGAAGCTGTAGTAGCAGCCAAGAATAGAATAGAATAGCCAAGAAATGTAGAGGTGCAAAGAAGGAAACAAGAGTTGAGGGAGGCAGGTGGTAGTTTGAGGGATAGAGTGAGGAGAAGGACTGAAAAGGAAGCTTTTTAATAATCGTATGTCATAAACTCATGAGAGCTTTTAGCAAGCAAGCCACACTGTCTTTACCCCCAGAGCAATAATAAACTACTCTGAAACTTCCTGTACTCCACGACAAACCGCTGTGGCTTCTTGTATGATCTCAGTAACCAACATTGTTTTCTACACAGCCTGTTTCTCATCTGTCTTTGGCCCTGCTGCTTAGGCCCTGATCCTCAAAAGTAAGAAATTAAAAGGCTTTTTCTTCCAGAACTTGAGATGTCTGAAGAATTTGCTTGGATTCTTAGTTACTTTCCTCTTTTCCCTTAGAGCTGAAAGTCAGAAGTTTGTCTTTTAATTGACTTGATTTTGCTAGTGAACAAGAATCATCTTTGCTTTGTGAACATGTCACAGGATTGAGTTTTAGATAGTCAAGAAATCTGTCTTCATTTGTTCTACATTTGGGTGATGGTTTTGAGGAAATTATATTGTATGAGTTGTGTTGGTTGAGTTTTTATTATGTTCCAAATTTATCACAAGCTTGTCGAGCTCATCAAATCCAAGTTACATCCCAGTCACTTAAGTTTCCTTAATGAGAAACGTGATACACATTCTATTAAAGCTTGTAGTGAGAGAACAGCAACAAAACTACAAAATTCTAATTTCTGTTTTACTGGTGTGACTTAAACTGACTCTGAGGGGGTCATGTAGACCTTGTTATCTCACTATATTTCTGCCCAATCGGATAATTCTTTGTCACCCAATATAAAAGATATTTATAGAGAACTCACTTTTAGTTGTAAATAAAGGCAAAGATGTAGTTTTGACAATATATGAATTATAACCAAAAAAAACCCAAAAAACAAACACCAAAACAAACAAAAAAAGCCTAAACTGACAAAACCCCAAAAATCCAACCCATGCCTTTATAGTTTTATTTCCATCTTTGAAGACAGTATGGAGAGAATAGCTGCTTTCATATCTTACAAACTGCTTGGTAATTTTCAACCTGTTTCCAGCATTAATTTTTTTCTTCAGGAAAACAAAACAAAGGACAATAAAAAGGGGAAAAACAATATTTTCTTCTTAGGTCAAAGCACTATATATATCTTCCCTGCCAAGCTGTTTTTAAACTGCTCTAGGACTTATTCCTGAACTGGTGCTTCCAGTGGCCTGTTAAATAATTACTGTACTTTGTTTTTCCTTAATATACCAAGGTACAGGGATAATTTTTAACACTTATCTTTTCTCATGTAAGAAAATGCCTAAACAATATCTTGATATATGAAATTATGAGAATCTCAATGAGAGAAAGAAGAATATTTTAGCCTCTGGTGACCTTATGTAAGTAATGGATGCATATGAAAGTTACAGATGCTAAAATTCTCTGTTGCTGATTTCTATTTTGCAGGTATTACTATGATGGTGACATGATCTGCAAGGTGCAAGGCAAGAGGTTTGTGTACAAATTTGTGTGTGACTTGAAGACTCTGATTGGGTACAGCGCAGCAGAGCTGAACCGCTTGGTGACGGAGTGCGAGCAGAAGAAACTGGCCAAGATGCAGCTCCATGGCATTGCACAGCCAGTTACAGCAGTGGCACTGGCTACAGCATCCCTGCAAGCAGAGAAAGATAATTAAGCACTGGGACCTGTAAGTGGCAGCCTGAGGCCTTTCCTCTATAACCAGAGCAGTTGGTGCTCTTACCTTTATCAGAATTGGAAACGTCTTTTGTTTCTTGACCGTACATTATAGAGCATGAGTTTCTATAAAGAACTCAGACTCGCATAAATTTGGATCTTTTAACAGCATATATTTTAATGTAAATAAAGGGATCACCCCAACTTCTGCAGCTAGTGAGAGGTGGAGCCACTCAGCACTGTGACCACGGTTGTGCAAAGTAATTTCTGCAACACTTTTAACAAAAACGAACTCCCTGTAGTTCCCAGGCTGATCAGTTGTGTAAATGCAGCCTTTTCCAGTCTTTTGTTCTCTGCTGAACTACCAAATGGCATTTGATGCTTTCAAAGTTTACAATATATTCATAATTCTGTTAATCAAGTGGAGCTGAAAGACATGTTAAATGTTACAAAGCATCAAGTTCTTAAAGTCGCTTCTGTGTTTAAAAGCAAAGGAAACTTAAGACTAGACTTAACTGGAGATCAGTGCTGAAGAAGGAGATCCAGGTTTAGATATGGCTTAGGTGAAAAGCCAATTATGAGTATTTCTTTGTAATATACACATAATATAGATATACGAGGGCAAATACCCGTTTTGAAATACATACTTGGTGTTAGCCATTTCGCAGAAAGCAAAGGCGAACTTATTCCCCCACTGCCATCCCCCATCAGGTAATTAAAAAACTTGAAAAAGCAGCCCTCACCCAAAGAGTAGATTGTTTTGGTGGGGAGTATTAATGCTGTGTTCTGCAAGGTGCTTATACCTGCATGGTAGTCAACCTTAGTATCCGAAGACTTAAGTTAATCACAGGCAGTAGTCCCTGGTTAGGAAGAGAAAGCAAATTGGAAATTTTGACAGAGAACTGATGTTTAATTTCCCAATCATTGTACAGTCTAACATACATTAACTACAAAGAGGTACTTTTTATTTAAAATTAAATTCTCTTTGAACTTCAAGTGATATTTTTGAAGTTTCTTAAGCCAAGTGCATGCTCCAGAGCTGGGTGCAGTTTGAAGTCTGAATGATGAGTCAGAAATAGTGGGGATGTATCCTGAATTCTGAGCTACTCAGTGCTTCTTGCAAACTTACATATGCAGTAAAAAGTAGGCTTCAGCTTTTGAGTTGCCATACTGGTTCCTGTTAGACTCCTTCTTTTGATGTCTGAGAACAGTATGATTTGGGGCTTGCTTTTGCCTCATAATTACTCTGCCACCATTGATGCTCACTAACTTTTCATAAATTAAACCCCCTCTGGTAACACTTAACAATTACAAGGAAAGACTGTTAATTCTGTTAGGGATTGAGCTACTCTTAAACCTCAAATCCAAAGTCCTTGAACAGTGAGGTTCTGAACATAAAAGTGTGTTTGTGCTGAGCAGTGAGAGCACTGGGCTGCTGCTCTTGATCTGAGCAGGAATGGTTACACTTGTAGGCAGCAGGCAGAGAATACAAAGACTTGTGTGTATCCTAAGGATGTGTTGAGAACAAGGTGGATGCTCATCTGCATATAGTTTTTGCTTGACTGGAAGTCTTGCATATAGTTCTGACTTGTGTTTTTTCATCATTGACATGATTATAAAATCAAAGTTTTTTTTGCTGGATTCTTTTGGTAACTCTTACTGTTGCTTTCATCCTTGAGTTCTTACAGCACTCCATCTGCTGAGCATGCTGATGTCATTTTGCTTGTAAAAAAAATTGTAAGCCCTGAGCAAAAAATGTAAATATATCTGTCATGAAAGGTCAACATCACCCCTTTTCTTGCTGTTACAGTTGATGTCACTGGTTGGCAAGTGTTGGAGGTGGCTTGTGCAGGCGATGCAGGTTTGCTTACCAAAAATTATGTGAAGTTGGTATTTGAGGCCAGGAGCTCTGCATGTAACAACATTCTGTGACTAAACACAAGTCCAGTACAAGTCACTAGTTCTAGTTAGCAGAGTTCTTGAGAGTCCTTTGTAGTTAAAATACAAGATAAAGAGAAAAGAAGCTTAAAATACCAACTTGCTAGATCGAACTGGACTGTGGGTAAACACGGAGCAAAATTGAAAAGTAGTATCAATCCTTCATTCCCCTGCCTTTTCTTGTTTCATGGTAAATCCCATGGGGGAAACTTCTGCTCCCACCCTTTGTGATTACATCCTGTTGTTGCTTTGCAGCCTTGCAGTAGGAGTGATGGTCCTTGGGGTTCTTTGTTTTGGCTCCATATGCTTTTCCACCGTGTTCTAATTAGTAAAGAAAGAACCTTTCAAGTGGTATAAATTTACCATCATGCTCTCTGTAGTTGAGGGAGAGATCTGTGACTAACTTGATGTCTTCAGTAAAATAAAAGATGTAGAATGTATTGTCAAAGGATTTTCTGTTGCTGCCAGAAGGAAAACAGAATATTCCCAATTTTTGTAAAACAGAAGGGTTTTTGCATACTTTTTACTCTTTAAATAAAGACACTTATACTCTGCTAATAATTACATATTTCTTTTGTGGTTTGCTTTTTTTTTTTGTAATTTTACATGAAATAATTATTTTCTATTTTTACTCTGATAAAGTATTTGTGCATAAAATGTCAATATAGTAAAATAAAAATGTTATACAGCTAATTTGCCTTCTTAATTTTTCAGACATTTGTAATGTCTTCCAGGGACAAGCAGTTCAAAGTTGAATATCTGCCCTTTATGCTCTTTCCTCATAAAGTTACAAGCTCAGTACAGAAAGAAGGCAAACTCAGCTTATATTCTGAAGATGCATCTTTGACTCAATATTTGGCTATGTGTTTCTACTTTTAAACTAACTCAGTGTCCTTTATTTCTGTAGCAGCTTTCTTTAACATCTTAATTGTAAATCTCAGAATGGTGCTTAGATTAAACAAATGATGAAAACTCTGTAGTAGGATGGAATGGAGCCCTGTGAAATGATTCAGTTTATGCTTTTACCAGTGTTTAAATCAGAAAGGTTCATGCTGACCCATAAACTTTTGACTTTTTCATTCTTGCAGATGACCCCATTTACTTCATGTGGCTCTGCTAACAAAGCTGCTAGTACTGTCCACGTTAAAAACCAAGATTAAATTCTGATTACATTGCTCTCACTTTATTTCTACTGAGACACAATTTAAAAATGTTCTCATTGTACTTCTGAACTCCTCCATCTGGACTACCAAATTCAAGACTGAAATATTTTGTCATCTTTAAACCTGCCACATCACTTGATTTAAAAATGTTTATGTTTAGCTTAGCAGCACCAACATGTAATGGACTGAAGATACTGGTTTTCTGACATTTCAGTAACTTATTGGACTTGATGGTCTTAGAAGTCTTTTCCAACTTAAATGAATCTATGGTTTTAAAGTTCACTTACAAGTGTTCCAGTATCATATTAATAGAGGACCTATTATTTGAGCTTATAATTAGTACATTTATCCAATTTGAGTTTCCTTTGGGATTCCTATTAGAGAGAAATTATTATTGAAACAATATATGGAATTACAACTAACAGCTTTCAGTGTCTTTCTTAATCAAGATAAGCTGAAAAGAGACTGACTCTACTGCCTGATCAAGAAACTGTTATATGATCCATTAACAGGTTTGTGGGGAATATTTTTACTGACTGGACTGGGGTGTCTTGTTCTTCAAGATCATGTATATTCTTAAAGGTTGTGGATTTAATATTGCTCTATCAGGGCTGTTAAAATATATTTGGGTTGTTTAATTTTTTTTCCTTTGGAAAGTAATTCTTAATATGAATGATGCTAAACAAGAAATTAATTAAAGGAAAGGAATTAAAGATTGACTGGTTTTGAGGGTTGTAACATGGAACCTCATGCATTAGATACATTATTACTCCATTACATTTTGCCTCATTATTTCATGATTGGAGCCCACAGAATCTAATCATACACCAAACTGAAATTTTACCATCTTGTAATTTTAGAGTATTGACATGTTACCAATTAATAGCTTGAAACAAAGGTTAAAAAATGCTGAGGAGGGAGAAACAAATTTTGAGGGTTTGATTTTAATTAAAATTGCCTTTTACTTGTGAAACTGGGCTTCTGAAAACCAAAATGAAATGGTTCTAGTGGCAGTTGTATCAGAAGAGGGTCTGGAAGCCACAGAAGAGTTCTCATTTACTTTGAAAAGACAGAGGAATCAGATGTTGTGCTTGTGGATTGTGACACAATCCCCATGTAGCTTCTTTTTGTAGGTGTCGTCACTGTAACCAGCTGTGATGGAAAAGAAAGAATCCAAAGAAATAATTGATCACAGTTTTAAGCAACTTACTTGTGCAGCCACTTAATAAAAATTGTCAGTGTAAAAGAGAAGATAACTATAAAGAAATAATAGGAATACTCATGCAAATAGTTACCAGAAAAAGTTAAAACTCCTACAGAGCACTAGTTTTTCATAGTCCAGTAGTGCTTGACTTATAAGACAACTGCTGGACATAAAATAGTAAAAAAATCAGTTTATAGTAATTTTCATGTTACAGGATTTGAAATAGTTGTTCAGAAAAAAAAACAGAGAAAATGCTTGTTTAGTTTAGCACAACTTTGGGGAGTGTGAAAACTTATGGAAATGTTTAATTTTGTCTATTGAATTGCTTCAAGTATATGTTGCTAATGATCTAAATGAGCTTACATAATAAAAAACTTACACTGTCCATCCATAATAGGCCTGAAATCTTAAGACACTTCTTTTTTCTTACCTCTTGAACCTGCCTTTTAACCTAAATGTATGAGATTAGCATTTAGGAGCCATATTTCTAGTCCTATGGGACCTACCTCTTAGAATTGACTAATCAAGGTAGAACACCCCCATCTCAGTAGACAAAAAGCAAATTCTATGAATTATATATGAGTATAATCAATTACTGATTATAATGGAAACAAACATGGATGGCACTAACAAACCTATTTCTTAGATTTATTATTCATTTGAAATTTCTCCCAGTTAGGGAAACATAATTTAGGATGAAATAATATGAGTTAGCTGCGTCCCCCTTCATCCTGGGAAGCTTTGGTTTTTCAGTACTCTAATTTTCAAGGACTCTGCAGGAGCTGCTTCATAGGAACTGATTTGCATAAACCTTCAGCTACAGAAGGCAATGAGAAACCAGTGTGGTTTTTACAGATCTCATCAGGGTGAAAGTTGGAAACTGCATGGAAAAAATGGGTCTGGAAGAGTGAGAATGCAAGAGATGAGATTTAATGAGTTAACTAGACATTAGTTAGATACCTGCAGGGTGCAGTTCTTTAAACTTCAGGGTTAAGATAGAAAAGATAGTTATTTTTTCCTCCATGAAAGCAGTGTTTTATTCCAGAAATTCAGAACTGTGTTATTCCCACATCCTATGGCATGCCAGCCTGTTGGGCTTCAGAGAAAGAGCCCCGTGTCAAAATCTCTGGTACCCACTTGGATGTCCCCAGTGAGAGGAGGTTAGGAAAAGTCAGGATGCAAAACTCATTGTGAAACTCGAGTTGTTCCTGGCTCTTGTCCTGTGAGAAGAGCTGAGGGAGGCAGAACCAATGGGAAGCAGTTTGGCTAACAACCATAAATTAATAAGATGAACTGAACTGTACCCAAAAAGGAACTAGAAGCTGTCACAGGAGCTTGAACTTGTCCTCAGGCATAATTCACCAAGCCTAAAGTGAGATTTGTAGAAATGAGGAAAAAAAAATTCACCTGGGAGATAGCTACAGAGTAAAGCAATTTTTGTGGAGAAATTAGTGTCTTTCTTGCTCAGCCAGTGGGTCAATTACATTTAAAGAGTTATGAGCACTAAACACAAGTTCTGCGAAACTGAAGAGCTGGGCCAGTGCACCATGGCCAAATTAGTGTGCCCAGCTAGGAAGGTAAAGTGTAATTCAGCCTTTGTGCAATAGACAGCATGATGATATAGACTGGCCACTTGCTGAACATTGCTCAGCTGCAGAAGCAGGAAAAAAACAGGGAGCCGTTATTCCTGGGCCTGCTTGTGTCAGGTTGGAAAAGCCTCAATTATTTTAGAAAACAGGTTTCAACAATTAGTTTAATTGTTACTCCTGTAGTATTTTGTCAAAAGGAGGGCAGTTCTTCAAGGAGAGGCAGTAACCAGACAGAGCACAGTACCATACCAATAGCTGGTTTAGGATACTAAACTGGCATTAAACTGGAAATAGCAATATGAATTAATGTTGTTAAAACCAGCCAGGTGGCAATAGAGTTTTGCCTTAGACCAGAAGGTAAACTAGACCATACTGGTAGGTACAAAGAAGGTAGATGACCTTTGCCTGGGTGTTCTGCCAAGGTAATCAAGGGGTGTTGTCCAAGACTGATTTGTGTTGCAGGACTGAATATGTCCTGACAGAAAAATGCTGTTGCAAGTTCATAAAAAATACACAAATATATATATATACAGGGCAAGAGGTATCCCTCCAAGTTTGCTTGATCTGATGATATTATGTGCTTTTGACTTTTGTGCAGTAGAGAAAGCTGAAATGGGTGAGTGCTTTAATTTTGTGTTTGTTCTTAAGACCTGTCTGAAGAGAGCAAATCGAGGGAAGAAATAAAGTTCTTCCTTACAGGTGCAAAGCTGCTCTGAAACGCCAGCTGTCAGGCTGGAGGAGTTATTAAATAGACTGCATATAAATGCAGGTAAAGCACTGACATTGGCTGAAGGTGCAGGCAGGCCAGAGGGAATGGAAATAGCCATCACTGAGAAAAATGCAGGGAAGCAAAGAATCACCTGATTCAGCCAAAGTAGCTATGAAAAAAAATCAGAGCTGGAGCTGCGGGTTGGGAGCAGCAGTGTGCCAAGGGACTGTCTCCTCTTGGCTCCCTCTCTCCCAGAGCCTTTCTAACTAAACCAGATGGTGTCAGGGTAGTTCTTGGTTTTATTCTCACCAGCTGCTGACCGAATCAACTGGCATTGATTATCCCCTTGGGCTGGGAAGTAAATAGATAAATGCAGTTTTTCCTCTTATCATTTTCATCAGTGCACACCTAGAAACATGTCATCTCTCATTATCTGGGTTTCAGGGAAGGGGTCTGAAAAACCTACCCTGATTAAACTTTAGGCATCCTATGCAGAATTGTTTTCAATACCAGCTAACAGATATGTCTTGTGAGCAGTGATCCTGGGGAGCAGCTTCCAACAGGCTATTGTATTACAGTGTTACTCAATTAAGCATTTTAAATTACCCATTTAAGGATTTTGATCTTGAAGCCTCTGTCTGCTGGGGAATCTTGTATTTCAATCTTTTAACTTATTTGGCCTTGTGATTACATAGAATATCATGGTTTGACGCTGGCCCAACACCAGGTACCCAGGAGAGTCGCTTGCTCACCCTCCCCTGCCACAGTTGGGCAGAGGAGGGAAAAGAAAAAAACAAGGATTCCTGAGTTAAGGTACAGGAGAAAACACTTCAAGGGCAAAACAGGCTCAGCTTTAGTTGCAAAGTGAAATTTATTGCTAACAGAATCAGAGGAGGATAATGAGAAGCAAAATAAGCCCTTAAAAATACCTTTTCTCCTCCCCAGCCCCTCCCTCCTTCCCAATAACACAGCAGGGAGACAGGGCACTGGGGTTTTGGTCAGTTCATCACCCGAGATCTTCCACTGCTCTGGGAGAGAAGTCCATCCCCTGTGGGACCGTGGGGTCCTTCCCACGGGAGACAGTTCTCCATGAACTTCCCCAGGGTGGGTCTGCTCTCATGAGCAGCAGCCAAACCACA